>VWZP01009918.1:2170252-2232805 GCA_013396995.1 Dicaeum eximium | reverse complement strand
CCCAGGAGGACAGCTGTCCTGGGGACAAGCCATCCTCCCACTAAAGACTGAGGCAAAGAAGGTGTTAAGCACCTCTGCCTTCTCCTCATCTGCAGTTACTAACTTCCTCCTGTATCCAGTAGAGAACAATGATTGGTCTTACCCTTCCTTTTGTCATTAATATATTTGTAAAAACATTTCTTATTATCCTTTACAAAAGTTGCCAAATGAAGTTCAAACTGAGCTTTGGCCTCCCTAATTTTTTTCCTACATACCCTAGCAACCCCTTTAAATGCTTCCTGATAGACCTGACCCTCCTTCCAAACATGATACATCCTCTTTTTATTCCTAAATTCCCTTGAAACCTCCTTGCCCATCCAGGCTGGACGTTTGCCTTGTCAACTTATCTTTTGGCACACAGGGACAGTCTGTTCCTGTGCCTCAAGATCTCTGGTTTGAAGCACGCCCACCTTTCCTGAACTCCTCTGTTTTTAAGGGCTGCTTCCCAGGGAACTCTCTGAATAAGTCTCATAAATAGGCCAAAGTCTGCACTGTGGAAATCCAGTGTAAGAGTCTCATTGATGTTCCTCCTGATTTCACCAAATATTGAGAACTCTAATTCCATGATCACCATGCCCCAAACGGCCTCCAACCACCACATCTCCCAGCAGCCCATTTTTATTAGCAAACAGCAGGTCCAACATAGTCCCTCCCCTGGTGGGCTCACCCACCAGCTGTGACAAAAGTTGTCCTCTACACACTTTAAGAACTTCCTGAACTGCTTCTTTCCTGCAGCAGATGTCTGGTAGGTTAAAGTCACCTGCAAGAACAAGGGCTGAAACAACAAGGGCTGATCCTGAAACATTCTCCAGCTGCTTATAGAACAAGTCTTCCACCTCTTCTTCCTGGTTGGGTCAACAAAAGTTGTAAACAGATGAAATATTTAGACTCTTTACAGCAAAGGCTCTATTAAGACTGTCACTGAAACACTTTGATGCAGTCTTTATAAACAGGCAGTTTCTCTGTTGGTGTTCCTGTGCAGGTGTTTTGCCAAACAGATTTGTTCAAGAGTCACACAGGTGGAATTTCAGCACAGTGACACTAATCTGGTGGCATTAAACCAGATCCATTAGTGCTGGTTGAGGATGAAGGAAATCAGAAAACTTTTAAGAAGAGAAAATTTTCTGCTCTGTGTTAACTGGTATATAAACATTGGTCCAACATTTCTTTAACCACTTTGATTTCAAAAAGTGAAACTCAAACAGCTTTAGAGGTGAAAACACAGTCAAGTAGCAGTAAAGCCTAATTGATCCATCACTTTCTGCAGTGCTGTTTGATTAAGCAGGTGGGAATGTTAGCATGGAATTGAGTCTGCAGTACCTCATGGATACCTGGAAAAGATGAAATGATGAAAGGGTGAAGTGATTGCTTTGTTTCCTGAGGTAGAATGACTGTTATGTTTCATGTTTTTCAGTGTCTGTGGTCTGCTTTTCATTGAAGGTAATTATCAAGCAGGTACTAGGAAAGCCACCTGTTTTTAGACATGAATGTGGGGCCAGGAGAGGAGAAATGACAATCTGGTTAGGGAGCACCAGTTGTACTTTTGTTCAGAGAGCTGAGTGCAAGAATGTCATCGTTGCCTGTTTTATGCCAGTGTGAAGGAGCTCATACAAGCTCATCTGAAGAAGAAGGAAAGCCAGCAACAAACTCTTAAAAAATTTCTGTATGAAAGTAGTATTACTTGAGGTATTGGTGTTGAATACTACAAAAGAAAGCAATCCTTGCCAAAGAGCACAAAGTTACTCTTTCATATGACAAAGATACTAATGGTGTTTTTTAGGAAGTGTTACCAGGTAAAATTAATAAATTTCTCAATGACTTTAAGTGCACCTTACTGTGCTTTGTGATATTTGATACTTTTTTTTTTTTTTTTTTGAGGAAGAGATTTCTTTTTTCAGTCTGGAACATTCATGGCAATAGAATATTTGTGTCACATGGGCAGTATACATTTGCTGTAAGTCATTGTTGGCTACCACACTTAAAACATTCTTGGGTGTCTGTAGTCACTTTGAGGTATTTTAGAATGAAAAAGACTGGTTTTTCAGGCTGCCAGACCTAGAAGCTTAGGTAGGAAGACTGCTGGGAAGTTTTCCAGTTCTGCATCTCTGCTGAGATCTGGGCAGTGCTGAAAAGGAGTAGCTTGGCCATGGCAGCAGTAGACTCTAAACCTTTCTGTTGGCACGTCCCAGTTAGAGAGAGCTGAGCTAGGGAGTTCTGGAGCACTCTTTTTGTGCAGTCCAACTTCAGTTTCATCACTCCTCCTCTCCTCTCTCTGGTTCTGTCTCAGAATGGAGTGGTACTTTCGCTTGGTTTGTATTTTGCTTGTGAAACTGAAAGGAGGAAAAGGAGCAGACAGCGCATCGTTCCTGGAATACGCTGGCAGCGTGCTCTCGAGATGAAAGAGCTGTGTGTGCACAGCTCACAGCTTGGCTTCTTGGGACCAGCGTGCCCCAGCCTTGCTTTACTGCCTTCTCTACTTGATTCCAAAATCACTGATTGCCATTTCTATTTTTCCTGCTTATAAAAAAACACCTTCAGCCAAAGATCAAGAAAAAGGAAGTAAGGAAACAAAAGACTGCTTAAATCCTGCATTTATAGGGAAGCAGTAGATATTGCCATCATTTTAAAACTTTCTCCTTTTTATTCTGTGTTAACCAGAATAAATAATGTTTCCCTTTCCTCCAAGGCTATGAACCAGTAGAGGCTCTCTTGGTCTCAGATGCTGCAGATTGCTGTGCATAGCTGCCAGCACTAAAGGCTAGGTCTGGACTCTGCATGCTCTGCCCTGCCAGCCAAGGCTGAGCGGGGCTTTGAGTTTGCCACGTGCATCACATCCACAATGCCTGCAGGAGGGGTGAGGGTGGGAGGCTGCATCCCAGCCAGTCATCTTTTTGGTTTAGCAAGTGAGCTAGCTTGAAGGGGAGTGTTTGGGTGTGTGGGTGATTGAGGGGCTAAGTTGAGAACACAGCTGTAAGAAACCCACCCAAAGTTTCTGCCAAGGCATTTCTGCAGGCTGGGCCTGCCTTTCTGCACTGTGTTCAAGGCCTGAGATCCTCTGGGCCAGCCCATGTCCTGCCAGCCTCCAATTCACTAAGAAATTGGCCTTTTGGTGTTCTCTGAGAAGTTGATTGTGAACAAAATTGATTGAACAAAACTTTTTTGGGGTTTGGTTTAGTTTTGTAGTTCTGTGATTTTGGTTTTCATTTGGTTTGTGGGGTTTTCTGTGTTTGTTGGTGACTTTTTTCCAGTTGAAACATTTAAGCTCCTACATTCTAGATGTGAAAGAGTTGAGAAAATGCAGTGGTGATTTGCCTGCATTCCTTAAAATCTGTTCTTTTAATTTCTTTCTTAGTAAGCTGGTATAACTCAAATGGTTTTTTGTGCTTTCTAGTTTGTTGTTAAATAAGAGATTTGTAGCGGAGCTTAACAAGGCTTGAGGAGCAGTGCGAGGGAACACATGCATGGTTGTTCATCTTCTAAGATTAGATCAAAAGAGCAATCAGTATTTTGTATAAAACAGATTCTTCAGTAACCTGTGAAGAAGACGTGAAGTGAGGGGAGGATTGGCCCAGAGTTTCCTTGTGACCTGTGCTGTCCCCACTGTTTTCCAGGGGTTGTGCAGCGAAAGAGCCAAGTTACAGCTTGGGAGGGCGGTGAGGATCAAGGTCTTCAAAGGCCTGACTCAGCTGCTGGTTGTGCATCTAAAGGAAGGAATTAATGTCTGCCAAGAGAGAAAATGAATGCCAGCTTTTGGCAGGGACACTGCAGTGTGTGCTTTTGAAGAGAAAAGCCTTTCTCAGGGTCGGGGGGGAAGTGGTGTTTCCTGTTTTTGGTACCTGTCCTTGTGGTTCAGTCTCAAATTCAAAATACAGTCTGATTCCAGCACGCTTTGCTTGACCAACACAGGTAGATAATGCTTCTGATACCTGCCCTGTTTGCAACCTTAGCAAAACAGAAAAGCTCAGTCACTGTGCTGGGTGGTGTGTTGGTCACCTATGCTATAGTCAGGAGTCAGAAGGTTTTAATTTGACATAAAATGGGGAAAAAACAGTATACGAGACAAATTTCTCCAAATTGAAACTTACAAAAGATAAGGAACACTGCTTGACACAGAAACCACAAAAGCTGGGAAATTACAAATTACAGTTATTAGTCATTCTTTACTGGCAAGAGGAGGCAATAAAAACCCCAAATGTTCAAATATGGTGTGCCAAATAAAGTGACTTTTCTTAATAGAGGAGGCAGCAGTGGTAGGATCTGTTCATCTCGAAAATATTGTATGTAATGAGCAGTCACTGGTGGACTGCCCTTTTGAGAAGGTTTTGGCATGCACAGAATCCTTCTATTCATTTGATAATAACTTGTTACTAAAACTGTGGAGTTGGTCTCTTTCTTCACGTATTCTCTGGCTACACTCTGGGTATGAGAAATGATCTGTCTGACTTTCAAAAATCTCAGCCCTTTGTTATGGCAACTCTTGCACCCATAAATAAAACTGGGGCAAACCTTGAGGTCTGCCCAGTTTTTCAGGAGATGGGACAATTTAGCCAGAAGATTTGCTTACACTGTGCATATAAAGAGGAAAAGTATCCCCTTGAATGAGATTATGTAGTGTTTAAACAATCAGAATATATTATTAAAAACTTTGATAAGTAAAGTGTTGTCTGTTCAGTGCATAGAAGTATTCCAGACAGAAAGGAAGGTAGCAGGCTGTGCTAGATGAATCTCTTAACAAGCTGCTTTTTCACAGATTTTTCTGTGGACCAAAGAATATGAAAGCTGTGTTTAAAAATTTAAAGCCTTGATATATTCCAGTTCTGTGGAGCAGCAGAAGGAAGAAGCATTTTACAGTGCTGTAATTCCCTATCCAGCAGCTCTTTCAATTAAGATGTTTATGACAGCTGTTTGTACTTGATGGAATGCATGAAGACTTGGTCATTAATTATTGCATTTTCCCCCCAGTTATTATTTTTATTCAGTGGGTGAGGTGGTTATGATCCTGCTGTTGTCAGTGCAGAAAATGCACTTCAACCTCCCCAAGAAAACCCCCATCCAAACCCTTTCCCCCTCCCTTTTTATCTTTCCAGAGGCTGAGAATTTTGTAGGAAAAATATTCAACAGCAGTGAGTTATGGAGCTTTTTTCCCTAATGCAGTCATTTAACAACTTCAAGCTGGCAGTGATCCCATCCACCTTAATCCTCTTCACACTCTGCGAGCAGTCAGCCGAGAGCAAGAGAGCGCTAGGACTTAATAGACTGCAGAGTTTGAACTATGGCATTTGTGTTCAGCTTCCAGAACTGGCCCTAAGAGCCTAGTAAACCCTACAGCTTTGCTTTCATTAATTAGAGACTCCCTTCCACTGATTTGTGGAAAACATTGGCCAACGTGTTCTTTCAGCTCAGTAAATATTTATACAAGTCGTGTATGATTTTTAGTAATGAATACAGCTCATTTTCAGGGTATCCAAAGGAGGCTCTTTCCAAATATTAACAAATTCCTTGTCTGACCCATGCTGGACATGGTAATTTAAGGTTACAAAAGTTAAATATAAATCCTGTCTGGTTTTGAAGATTTTTTTTCTGAATTCTACTTTGCCATGTCATCCTTTTTTCATTATATTTGCCAGAAGTTTGAGGGGGAAATGGGAAAAAACCCACAAATAAACCAATGATGGATAGCAATTACTAATTTAAACCAACTGGCCACTACTGTCGTTGTGTATTTGTCAGCTGAATGTTGTGCCATGATGCTGCTAGTTAAAAACCAGTTGGGATATGTTTATATGAGTTTTCTGGGATGTATTAGCACCTTTCAAACTTGGTTGTGTCTGTCCTCACCAGTAGAATCGCTGTGAGGCAGCATTACCTCTTAATGCAGATGGAGACCAGAAATTGAATTCCTGGCTCATGGGCACATCCAAATCCTTGCCTTGGATGCACTGACCAAATTGTGTGGGAAAATGCCCATCCATATTCACACATATGGATTGAGCTGCACATGGGAATGCACAAAGGAAAGTGAGCACTGAAGCATCAAATTCCTTTTTGGAGATATCACTGAAGCTACTTGGAGAATTGATCCAGTGTTCTTAATTAGTTGTAGTGGATTTGTGCTTTCCAACTTCTCCCAACTTACTTTTTGGGTTCTTCTTTAGTTGTCTCTCCTGTGTCCTTCTCTTACCTTTTGTTTCAAGTGTTTCAATGCCTGGTTGTATCTGTGCTACTGATGTTACCAGGTGATGTGTTATTTTTATGTGACGTGTCTTAGGCAGGAGTTCCTCTAAGCTTCTCATTTTTAATGTACGCAATTTGCAGATATAAGAAAACAAAAATACCTGACTCTTAAAGTACTGGTAGAACAATTAGTGCACATTTTCCTGGGGATACATGAGTTAGCATAAATATTTGGACATGAGAGGATGCTGAACTAAGTCTGTCCAGTTTACTTCACTGTGGTGAGGTAAACCCATAGTAATATTTCTTAACAAAGAATTTCTAAGGTAGCAAAGCCTTGTATTTAAGACTGTAGAACACAAGAGCCACTTGGAGACATCCCATCATTTTTTAATGCATACCTTGATATAACTATAGTGAGAATGAGCAATTAATTTCTTTTTAGTGTAGCTCATCCTACTTTTTTTTTTTCTTGATCATTAGTTGATTCATGTATTAACTGGTGCAGGTGTTTACCCAGAGTGTTGTAGCAGGCTGTATTATCTCCAAAGTGAGCATGATAAACCATGGTGTCTACCTTAAGGCACAGGCCAAATCACACAGTTCTGAGCCAGCAGGTCAGGGTGTGCTGTGCTTCAGCCCCTACTGGCCATGCTGCACTTAAGGGATGGGCCTTTGGCATGTGGAGTGTGTGGTGGCCCCACAGACTCTCAGAATCCCCCAGCTGTGAAGTCCTCTTGGAAAACATCCGAACCTCCCCCCCCCAACAGCTGTTTCATTAGCTGGTGCCAAATCTGCCAGCAGCCAGGTGTAAAAGAAGGGGGAATGCTGGAATTGTTGTAGGAAGGGTGCACAGCAGTGGTGACTTCAGCTTTCTCAGGAACAGATAATGGAAAGTGAATTTTCAGCTATTATCAAGTAGTTGATGTACAGAGGTGTCATTCACACTTTCCATCTGAAGGTTATAGGAACTCCAGGCACCTTAATGAGGTACCTAAACTAAGTTACACTTCCTTTCTTTATGGCCCAGCTGCAGCAGCTCTGGGTTAGTTGGGGCACGTGAGCATGACTGATTTCCATGCTGGGTGTTCAGATCCAGTCTGGGAACTGGCAGTGCTCAGTCACCCACCTAAGTGAGACCTGCCAGGGGATCCTCCTGGCTGGGAATTGGCAGCCCTCGCCTTGATCTCCAGCTAGGGATCACATTTCAGCCACTGCAACTCTTGTATTGCTTAAATTTTAGCATTCCAGAATAGGTGGTTGCTAAATTTTCTGTGTTCTCCCAGCAATGGTAAACCTACCTGAAAGGATAATCATGGGTAATTTCAGATTTTTAAAACGGAAAGCTTTTTTTAGTTAAATTACATTCCTCCTATGTTTTGCCTTTTTAAGAATAAGAGGAACAGCTTTGTTGAAGTTGCTTACTGTTAGGTAATATCTTAGATTAACTCTGTTTTAGTGCAGGAAATGCAAGAAATCAGAAGCAGGTGTCATTTTCTCACTGACCGAGTACCAGCTGCATTCAGGGCTTTTGTTGACTACAGTTGGCAGATGCCTTGGCCCCTTCAGAGAGACCAACACTTCACTTCTTAAAATGTAGAAAGTCATTGAAGCACTTGAGATGTTTGGATGAGAGGTTTTTTTAAATCAGTGAGACAGCTTGTGAGTTAGAAGTCAATTTTCTCGATGAATGAGCCTGAAGAGCTCTTGCCCCACCTTTAGATCTCATTCATGCTGCTGTGACAGCAGTGGCAGGGGACACATTTGCCCTGCTGCAGCTTGTTGGACTAAAGAGAACCCTTTGGTAGCAAATGTTGTCACTGCAGCAACTTCTGCAAGCACTACATTTACTTATGAGGAGTTCTTTTTTAATTGCCCCAGGACAACACTTTGTATGTCATGCTTTTGCCTGGAGAAAATTTTTATATGGAAATACTTTTTGTTTTTCTAAGATGGCATAGAGGATGTCTAGAGTTTGTCAAGCCAATTGATCCTCCAGGGAATGTGCCAACTTTCAGTATGTATGGAGGATTTTTAAAGCAGCTGAGCAAAATCCCTTCTCAGATAAGACGCTTTCTGTTTTGTCAGTTAAGAGCATCTTCAAATCGAAATAGCTCAAACATAATCAAATCTCCCTTGCTCAATCCCTTGCCTTCTCCTCCCAACCCCCTACACAAGCCATCCCCAAAAGGATAATCCTGGCAGTGATGTCATTAGAATGAATTTACAGACCAGTGCTCAATTTTCTTGTCTTGAGCTTCAGTTGCTAATACTGGTGAAAGTGAGCTGTGTATGTAAAGGAGTAAGGTTATGCCTTTTCCACTGCCCTTGTTTTTCTGTATTCCTGAGGGAATCCTTGTCTTCAGGGAACAGAAGGTTTAAGGAAAGACTTTTGCTTGCTAAATGTAGTTAGAGATAGGTACAGTTTCTAGTAGGTGTTGTAAACAGTGATATGAAGTACAGAATAGACTAAAAATTATCTACTTTAACAAAATTCTTAACAAAATTTCCCTGTTTTCTCTAAATAAAATCTTTTCATCATGACTTTCCCTAGTAATTTTGAGCTCTACACAATATTTTGTAAGTGTTAAGAAGCACGAACGAATAGAATTGATCCAAACATATCAAGAATCAGGATCCATCTTAAAACCATTATCATAAGGACTGATAAGGCGAAGAGGATGAAACAGGCTGAATGAAGGTGTTTGTTGGTAGGAGATGATGATGTGTAGGAATGCTGGAAATCCTTGCAGAGGTTGCCCAGTCAGTTGCTGGCAGGTGCAGCCGCGCTGTGTCCCTCGCTGTGTCCCTCGCTGTGTCACTGCGCCGCTGCCTTCCCTCAGCCTGGGCTCTGAGGGGGGACACATCACACCCACGGCTTCCCTGAGTCCGGTGCACAGAGGGGAGAAAGGCTAAAGTCAGCCTGAAACGTGTGCTGGAAGCAGAATTTTTGCTTGAGGCTTTTATCTAAAATCAACTTTCTTTTTTCAGGGCCAAGTTGATGTGCATATTGAAAGTGGTAAATACTTGCTTGAGCTACTCTGCTGTCTTTTGAGTGTATAAAAGACAAGAAACTTTTCAGATCTCAAAGAACTCAGGACTGACTTGGCCGGATCATCTGAAAGTTGGTGGGCAGTGGGGCTGCCCTGCAAATCCCATCCCAGGGATCTGCCAGTGAAGCCTGGGTGCAGTGCTGAGGAAAATTGCAATTTTGTAGCGCTGGAACTCATGGTTTTGCTGCCATGCACAGCCAACAGACAGAAACACATTTCCCAAACAACAGACAGGAACACATTTCCCAGCCAACAAACAGGAACACGTTTCCCTGTTAGCAGAGCTGCCAGCACTCAGGAGTGACAAGTGCTGAGTGCCAGGTTCCAGGTGATGGTGGCTGTGC
Organism: Dicaeum eximium; assembly: GCA_013396995.1. Taxonomy (NCBI): domain Eukaryota; kingdom Metazoa; phylum Chordata; class Aves; order Passeriformes; family Dicaeidae; genus Dicaeum; species Dicaeum eximium. The sequence goes on along the minus strand of VWZP01009918.1, from coordinate 2,223,195 downwards.
TGTGATCACTGGGTTTGTGTACAGCACGTGTCTCTGTGCAGACTTTTAGGACACTTTTTAACCTTTTCTTCCCTTCTCTATCCACAGCAGGCGTTTTCCTGCCTCTGAGTAGAGCTTCATAGAAAAGCTTCATTTCCTCATGGAAGATCTTTTCTACTTAATGGGAAGTTGCTCCTAGGTCCAGGATCCTGGGAGGCATAGCCATTAATCTTGCCATACAATTACAGACATATCAGAGCCCTAATGTAAGTGAAAAGTACATCAGGGTAGTTTTTTTGCTCTTTAATCATATAATTACAGTAAACAAAACTTTACCTTACAGTAATAAAAAGGGCCTTTGTGCTGTGAAGTAACTGTGTCATTTTGGGGGCATTGATTTGGCTTATCTTCTTAGATCTTCCTGAGATAGTAAATACCCCTTTTTAATATGTGTTGTAAAAAGAAAATCCACCCCATTCTACCTTGTTTTATGGCTTGATTCAGTGTAATTCACATATCTCATAGGCATTTTTATTACAAAAATTCTAAAACATACTTTAGGTCAAGGGCATATTAACACCTTATTCTGTTTCTAAGAACATATATTATGAGCTGCATTTGAGCTCTGCAGCTTAATCATCTCTGTAAAGGAATTAAACTTTCCCAGTAGGCCCTGAGTGCAGGGACAGGTTTTGGCTGTCCTGTGCATCACCAGCCATGACAGCAGGGCAGTGAGCACTATAAAACTGTCAGCACCCTAAACACATGCAAGCAAAACCAGTGACACTCTTTAATAAGAATGGAAAAGAAAACCTGAAAAGTGAGTGTCCATCCAAACTCAGTGTCATTGTGCTAAATAAATGTAGTTAGGTGACAACTAAATGCCACTAGTTCTGTTTAGATTTGCAGCAAATACAAGGCAACTGGCCTTGTCTTTAGAAAAACTGCATAATGTTATGGACTTTTCATCTAAGATTTGTTTCCAATTATTAATTCTAATTTCTTTAAACAGAGTCACCCAATGGGGGTTGCATACTTTTTCTGTACATTAACATTTAAAATTAGGAAAGAATAGGCTGCTCTTTGGCAGACATTGAGGAAGGTCATAGTTTTCCTTTTTATTACTGGCACTGAAAGTGCAAGGTGAGTGAAACTTAGCAATTCTTATTACTTCTGTTTTGCCATAGTATTAAATAACTGTTAAAAAGGAGCAACAAGTGCAGCATTCGCAAGTAGCTAAGAGGGAATTAGAAATTTGTCAAACTCCTGTCAAGAAATGTAGTTCACATCAGGAGCAACCAGTTTATTAATTTTGCTGGAGTCGACAGACTTTTCTCCAGAGTGTTCTCCACTTTCCTGAAATAAGTTTAGTGATTTAAACTCAACTCTCCAGGGATCTTGGCTCTGAAGGAGTCTGAAATGTTGAAGTGCTACTTGTGCTATATTCAAGTCTCGAATTTTGCTTGAGCTTCTAGCACAAATCCTTCTCTCTCCCTGTTTTCCCCTCATTCATCACAGCTGTTGAAGAAGACATAATAGAATCTTACTTCTTTTCCTCAGGAGAGCAAAGCAATGAGAAGTTGAGACTCGACCTCGGTATATTTTGATATTAAAAAAAGAGAAAGTTACTGTGATAGGAGACAACCTCAGAAGAATACTGAAAGGCAAATGTACAAGCACTTTGGAGCTAAAGGATTCAGTTGGGACTGATAAAGTAATGTGTGAGGAATCAATTCTTCTAGATCAAAAATATTACTTTGCAGAGCAGAGCAAAGAAAATATGATCCATATTCAAAATATTGATGAGCTTTCAAATAACCTAATCCAGTTATAGTAGGAACCTGATACCCAAAGCTGGCTTCATTTGATGCACAATGCGCCAATTTTATCCAAGATGTTAAATAGATGAAAGTCATTGTGTGAACAAAGGAATTTAGGCAGCCTAATGCACTTTCTGATTTTGAAAGGGGTTGCAGGGAGGAATAACCACCATATGAAACAGCTGTCATTTTAAATCCTGTAGAAATCTACAAAACAACCTTGAATCCTCTGTAGTCAGTGTGGGATTATCTATTTTACACTACAGGATGATTTGAAGAACCTTCAATAAATATTTATTTTCTGTGTATTCATTGTAAGATCTTAGCACATAAGTAATACCTTAGCACACTATTACAGAAGCTACTTCTAAAACAGAGGCCAAAATTTAATTTCTAAAATATATGTGGGTTGCAGTATGAGCACATTAAAATTCTGGTCCTCAGACACGTTAGATTGGTTTTTTTGTGGTATCTCAGCCATCTTGATGAAGTCATGAACTGATTGTGAAAGATGCAGTGAGAAAATTCTTGCTTGGGGAGTTTTTAAATTAAGATTGCTGCTATAAGCCAGGCAGCCCAGTTTATAAATACATGGCTTGTAGTTACGTAACTACTTAGCTTCTGTTTCTTTGTCTGTAAACTGCAGATAGGGTTTGCTTTTTGAGGGTATATAAGCACTAACTTGATGATGGGAAGTACTGCAAAAAAGCCAACCCAGTAACACCAAGGAAAACACTCATGGTAGAGTTGTCTGCTTTTTTTTAGTGTGGGATGAATCTTAAGTATTTTGGGATTTGCCTGAGTGTTGGGGATTTTTTTTGTTTGTACTTTTTTGGACTGAATTCCTCACATCTTTGCAAACATTACATCTCTACCTGTAGTCAGTCACAAGAGTGACTTGGTAAAGTGCAGTTGCCCAGGTTGATTGACCAAAAACAAAAAGAATGCTGGTAGCTTGCAAGCATCTCACCTTGTATGATATTCCTGCTTGTTCTCAAAAGTTCACCTGGGCTTTCTTGTGGCTATATTTGGATCAGAGATGTCCCAGAGCGACTTGGATGTCAGAGCAAATGGGGTTGATAAATCACTTGGTGGTGTCCTTCAGCCGTGCCGTTCCTCCAGCTTGGCAGAGGAGCCCTCTCAGTGATGTACCAGGGGGATTGTGCTGGTCAAAATGTCATCTCTCAGGTAAATACAGAGCCAGTGTGTATACAGCAAGTTCCAATTACTTTGTAACTTTCCTATGATCCTTTTTCATCCCAATTTTATAACCAGGCCAGCCTCTCTCCACTGTACATTTGAAATGGCCATGGATCTGTTTGTCATTACAATGATCATCATCATTGAGCAGCAGTATTTGTAGTAGAACAGTAGGAACTGCTAAAAGTTACTGGCCTGTGGTACAGAAAAAAAAACTTAGAGGCAAGGTGCTCTTCTCATTGGTGTTGGCAATTTTGTGATACAGATATTTGTCCATTGTCTTCAGTTTGTGTGCCAGTTAAAACTCTGAAGCTGAAAATTTGGTTTGACATGGGTTAAGAACATCCTTAATGTATTCTACTGTGTTTCCATGAGGACTTGCATTTGCCAGAAATTGCCTGCCATGCACCATCACCACTGGCTTCAAGGGGCAGAAACAAGTAGCATTTTTGTTGGGCCACACTAAAGTACTGCTCTGCTTTGAATACATAAATAAATTGTAGATGGTTGTCTCTTTTCATTGATGAGCATACAAATTCGATGTCTTACAGAAGAGTGTTAGAAGAATGGTTATCTATAGTTATTAATTAGGCTTATTTTGCTTATTTTTAAGAACTCATCCTGAACACTCTTTTTTTCATGGTTATTCCTGAGAACCCAGCAGTTAAGACTGATGTTTGAACTGGTAATGAGTTTTTGAATTTTGAACTGACAGCAGTCTTGATGGTCTCTTTATTTAAAGAGAAGAAAATCTATTTGACTAAGATTAAAAGGAGAGAAAACACTTGGATGTAACTCAGCAGCAGGTCGCCTTGCATCTATCCACTGACTGATTGCTTTCCATGCCAGCATTGGCAGAGTTTTATGACCATATCCTACTTATGGACAGCTCATGAACAGGTTTCCTTCTGGTCAAACATTTCATTGGTTGTCTCTGAAGGGTCAGTGAGAGCACAGAAGATGAATGGATGCATTAAAACCAAAAGCTTTTATTGGAAGATATGATAGGGTAGAATAATAAGAAAAACAAGAAAAATTTTATCTGGCAGCGTGTTCTAAACAGAAACCCATTTTTTTCCCTTGCCTGATGTAAGGATGTCCATCAGATAATTTTAAATCATAATGCAATGTGTTGAGCTTTGCAATGTTCTTAAATAATGAATTAATATTGCACAAATTGTAAGTCAAAAGGAGTGCAGCCGTTGGATTTTGTTGCATTTTGGTTTTGTTTGCATACTGAAAGAGCTGTGGCAGTCTGTGTGAAGATGTTCACGTGGCAGTTCCAGGTACCTGAAGGCACAGAACTGGGGCATTGAGGCTTCCTTTATCTCCCATCTAGAGGGACTGCCTCGAGGTGAGGGTTGGTGGAATCAGGACTGCTGCAGCCTTGTGGTTCTTATCTCAGCTGCTATCTCAGGTCCTGGGCCTCTCTCTGAGAATTTCAGTTCTGCTGGAAGGACAGTTTGATTTAAGCACGGTTGGCCTGAGGTAACGTATAGGATGACAGCCCCCACCCTCTGATTTATTTGTAATTTGACAATTTTCTGGATTTTATGGAAATACCCTGAGCTCTTGGAGGCCAGGCTCATGCTTTTAAATGTGAGGTTGTCAGTAGTCTTGAACAAAGCAGCCTGAAAGGCTTTGATAAGAGCAATGTTTAAGTGAAATGTTGCTTTGAAATGACTTGAAAAGTGTCCTTGGATGAGATGTCTGATAGGGAAGGTCTGAGAGAGCAGACAAGTAAAAAGTAATGCAATGCTTCACAATGGAGGAGAAAAGCCCCATCTGTGGGGACTCCAGCACACACAGGAACATGTGCATGTGCCAAACCTGCTGCTGCCTGATTCCTCCTGCTATCAGCAAGCAGGGAGTTGGCAGCAATGCTGCTGCTGTGTCATGGTCACACCTGCTGGGAAGGGTTCACTGGCCAAGCTCACACTAAGGTAGGACTGCAGTCAGTGAGTGGAGTGGCCAGCAGTGAGGATTGGCTTTGAGGGACAGGGCTCAGGGATAAAACTGGCAGTGGGTGAACTCAGGGATCTTGGAGGTCTTTTCCAACCAAAATCATTTGATGATTGATTCCCCTCAGGAGACTGCACACATTGCAGAGCTTCTTGCCCATATCTCTAGTGTGAGTCAAACAAATTGTTCCTGTTAATGTGCTGATAGGACAGAGCCTTCAGCTGAAGGGGACTCTGTTCTTTGAATGTCACAGGAAGGAAAAAGTAGAGTGCCTACAGTGGTGTCTGCCATGCTCCTGCCAAGGCTCTTCTGCCACTGATAAACTCCGTGAAACAGGGGCTTGCAGCAAGGCTTAAGCCAAGATACAATACTCAGAAAGTCTGTGACTGTTTTTAGGAAATGCTGGGTTTCCTTACACTCTCTTTGTCTGTCCCAAGGACTGGAGGGGCTTGCTTGGATTTGTGCCACTTTGTACATTGGCCTGGATTCTGTCCATGTAACTGTGCTGCTCTGCAAGGCTGTTTTGAAATCCTTGTGATTCACTCAGGCACTTGTGTAACAAGCAGTCATTAAAACTGAGCTGATCTGAAGTCTTCCTATAAAGACTCCTGCTGGAAACAGTCTTACATACACTTCTGAACTATCTTTGACTTGTAATGTGTGGAATACAGTATAAATGTGGGCTGGATATTTCATCTACTCTCTGGTGACATTTGTGATGTGAGAACATTGTGGCTGATTAATGCAGATTCTTTCTTATTTTTGCCTAATGTAAGACAATGTTTATTTGTGAGGACAAAAATACATTAAGGCTCAGAGGGACTCTCAGTGAGATTGTGCAAGAAGGAAGAAATGGTTAAAGTTCGTCATCTTTACAATTAGGAGCAGTTTTGTATCAGCAAATCAGTTTGGAGTCTGTTAAGAATTCTGTATTTGGGGAAAGTCTAGAAAGAGCAGGGAATTCTTTTAACTACCAGTTGTACAGGTGACAACTCAGGACAGTGGTGATTTCTCTCTTATGAATACTCTGTCACTTTGAAAGAAGTTGTATGGATTCATGTTTTCACAGGTACTACTCTCACTTTAGAGGTAGAGGAGGCTTTCAGCTGCTGAAAAATGAAATCATTAAATGCCTAGATGATGCAGGAAGTCACTCTCAGAAGTAGGAAGCCAGTCTGAATTCCAAGGGCTAAAAAAGTCACCTACCTCAGTAGAATAATGTCAAAACATTTTTTAAAACATCCTTGGGTCTTCTAATCTATTTATTTCAAATACTTTGTATGTGACTATTTGTAAATACTGTATACTACTCAAATGTATTTGAGTAAAAAGTAAAAAATTGTGTTCCAGGAAGTTTTCCGTAGCTAATTCAGGTATAACCATATGATTCAATCAGTAATTCTAAAGCAACCCCTTAAAATACAGCTGTGAATAATTTGTTGATAGAACTTAGGTACAAGGAACATCTGTGAATCTTAGGATAGAAAGGTTGGGGTTTTTTCAGTACTGAAGTACTTAGGTCAACATTGATTCCTATGACTTTGTTAAATACCAATGGACTTGAGAATGTGATTGATTGAGACTTGTTGAAAAAACCTAGAACCTTGTTCAACCTAGAAGATGGTAAGATCTTTCCTTTTCAATAAAAGATGTGAAAAAATCTGGGAAAATCTGGAATGTTTAAAAACTTAGGTCATTGTATTTTAAGTTGAGGGGTTTTTTTAAAAAGAGACATTTGGGTATGGTTTTATTTTGGAGGGGTGGTGTCATAATTTTGGAAAGCTTTCTTGTTCATACTTGCTTAGTGGCTCTTGTCCTTGATCCATGCTACCCTAGAGTCTAATTTTAATTTTTTCTTGAGTGAACTGTAAGCAGTAGAGTCTAGTTTTGAAACAAAATAGTGAAATTACTTGGAGTACTTTCAGTAGTGTGTGCTGATCATCATTAACAGCTCTTCTGTCCTAGACAAGGACACTGTTTTGCTACATGATTTTCTTTCAGTAAATTCACTTCAGTTGTGTTTGCAGTATTTGAATATGTGTTGCTTCACCTTGGTCAGTGTAAACAATAGCCCCCAAGGATCACAAAATTCCTTCAAGCCAGAGCTCCATACAGACTTAAAAAAGTACTGTTAAAGTTTGAGAGAATGAATCCTTTCTGAATACACCTAAATCTATTATGCTGCCTTGGAAGCTTCTCTGCAAGTGTCCCAGTGTTACATATAATCCTCTGCCATAATTCCCAGCTTTGTGTGGTGACAGTAAAGAAGAATTGGAGTGACAGGATGAAACACAGTGGGATCCAAGCTTGTAATATGTTTTCCTTCTGATTTTACACAATATGTCAGGCAGGAGGCTTAGAGTTGAAAATTTTAAGGTTTGGAGTTTTTTTTTTTCCCCTGGGATTTCCAATCCATCCCAAAATGCCCAAGTTCCCAAACATGCCAGGGACATAATGCTGGCTTGAGGGGAGGGTAGGAGAAAATTTTAAAAACATATATTGATACATAGACCCACATGTACAAAGCATCTTATACCCAGAGCACCTACAGAATGTGCTGTCATCAGAGCAGTGTCAGTCACCTGATTGGGACACAAAAAGCAGAGCAAAGGGAAACAGTGGTGCTTAACAGAAGTCCTGGGATGAGTTGTGAGCTCTGCCCGTGTGCCTGTGTTTGCCCATACAGACTTCTGAGGGAGAGTTTTCTTGGAGGTCTAAGAAAATTGTGCTCAAGAATATTCTTCTTTGATTTTTTGCAGAGTAATGTATTCTGCCAGACAAAGGCCTTTTTACTTAGCTTTCTGTACATCAAAGTGTGTTTTCCCCTTGAAATAGGGGAAGCTGACAACTGTACAACAGCAGCAGGGATCTGGGTTCACAGAGTAAGCAGTGTTTCATTATGCTGCTTTATTTGGATGGGCAACTGTGAGAAATAGCTTATGATGTATAAAATATCTGAGTCTCTTTTTGTACTTTAAGACATTGTTATCTCTATTTGAAGTTGGCTAGTGAAGGTCAGTCAGGCTAACTGCTTGCAAAAGAATATCCTGTCTCTGTTGGTAGATACTCTTTTCAAAGTTCATTGCATCCAGCAAGCTATTTTTGTAAATACCACCCATCATGGCAAATTACATACTGTTGGTGGGAGGGGGAAAGGGAATGCTGTACAACTTCTTTTCATTTAAAAAAAATTGATTGTTGCTGTAAAGAGCATTGCATAGCCATGATGAAAAGTCTAAGAAGTTAATTTGTTGAAGATTTGGTGTTGATCAGGAATGTCAAATTGCACGGCGGAAGTGATACATTCTGTGATAACTGTAATACTGAAACTTTCACTCACTGATAACCATGGCACTGATATACTGTGGTATTTTCATGACATTTCCTTTGCTTTACTTTGAAGTCTACTTGGTTAAGTCAGGAAGTCTTTCTGTATTAGCAACACTGAAGTTACAGTGTTGTTTCTTCCTCTCCTTATGTTTTTTGTATTTGTTGCTCAGTGAGAATGGAATGCTGGCAGTGTAGGAGAATGCTAATACTGGCAAGCAGTCACTTCTCCAGTCTATCACATTTTGAAATTAAACCCATTTTAAAATAGGATTTTATATTAAGTAACATTTTTAAAGGAATCAGTAGGTTCTTTGTACTCTACTTATTAAAAAGAAATCTATGTCTTTCAGTGGTGTGTTGGGTTTAGGTTTTATTCTATGGTGTCTTATCAAATCTACATAAACTGATGGTCCTGCAGCAGAAATATTTACAAGAGCAATCCTTGGTGATTGTGCCTGATCTTGTGAAGAAAATTACTGGTGTATGTTAGACTTGCAGAATTAGTCTCTCAAGAGGCCCTGTTGATTTTAAGAGAACTGATGCACTGACTGCACAGGAGAGGCACTCACAGGTAGATGCAAGTGGGATGTAGCACTGGCACAGAGAGAGCCAGAGATCTTGTAACTCCTCCTTTTTATATTAAGTGGTTTTCTGGCTGATTTTTTTTTCTACAACACACTAATTTCTAGGTTGTTATTCCCTACTTTGGATGTTCTGAATAGCAGACACTGGCTTCCTGCAATGCAGCAAAACCTGATCACAGTGTTGCATCTTCAATGTTTATATTTAAACCACTAGTTATAATGTATCTAATGTAAGTAACTTTTTGGATATGCTGGTACCTTTTTTGTTCAGTTTTTCTAACTTAGAGTTACCTAACCACACCTTAGAGTGTGAAAAGGAAGGCTACTTAAAATTTCATAATCTATTTTACATCGGTGAAGATTGCTGATTATTTTAAAGGTAATCCTGTTGAACTCACTGCCAACATTTATCCTTGTTCCACCAGATTGAAGCTACCTTAAAACCACAGCTCAAAGCAAAATGCTTTGTTTTCAATGCAACCACCAGTGGAATGATGAAGATGATGCAAAAATATCTACCTCTAAGCTGTTGCTTTAAAAGGTTATCTAAAAATATCTGCATAAACCAGCTGAAAGGTTTTACCAGATGATAATCAGTAATTATTATGGAAACATCTGATTTGGAAAAACCCACGACATATCTCACATTAAAAAAAAAAAAAAATTAGATAGAAGAATGTAAGCACTAATATTTCCATCAGTGCAGTGTTTCATGTACCAGGGAAAGTGGGTCCTCAGTCAGCGAATACAGCTAAGTCTGTTTTGTGCTGTGGCAAATCCCATTGTGAAGAGGCTGTGAGTAATCAGAAGTGACAGCATAAGCACTTTCTGTTCAAAGTGATTTTACAGAAAGCATTATTTTCTGAGAAAAGTACACATATGGCTCCCATAATGCTGAAAGAGCACTGCTGTATCCATTTATTAGCACTAGTGTTGGGAGAGGAAGTTTTGCAAATGGTGTTCAGATTTAAGACCTTTTCCTCTGCATTTTCATTCCATAAAACATCCTTAAAATCATAGGAATCAGACAGACAGGCAAGGGCAAGGCAAGAGTGTCTGCCAAGGGGATGTTGGGAGAGTTTGTGAAGATGAGGGTGCTGTCAGGAGCTGGACCTGCTGCTCAGGGATCACTGAAGAAGTCAAAGAGCAGCAAAAATGCTCTTTCTTGCTGGAAGAACAGTGGGCCAAAAGCAGCTGTAATTTCCATCAAAGGGTGAGGCAGACCCTTGGAAAAGCCTAGAGAGAGGGGTTTGCACTCACACCCAAACCTGCATGAATACCATGAGGGCATTTTGATGTAGGTGCTTCAGGTATCTCTGCTCCTTCTGGCCCAGCCCTCTTCTTGCCCTAAGCTCTTGTTGCTATAGCAATGCTCACCTCCTGTCACACCCTCCTGTCCTGTCCTGTCCCCTCCCCTACTCTGAGCCAGCCAATCATGCTGCGACTGGAATGAAAACTCAGGAAGTTTTGCTCTTAAAAATTATGAATTTAACGGATGAATTTTCCTCGTGTAGTAGATACTTGCATCTAAAGGGATTTATTTTTGTTATGCTTGAGGTTTTTTGTTTTGTTTTGTTTTTATTGCTTACCTTGGTTCTACAGTTTGTGGCCATAACTGTGATTCCTTGTGTGAGGCGTCTGCATGTTTGGCCAGAGCCTTTCAATTTAAGTTAATGCACATACATAATCAAGTTCTAATGTTTAGATTTCTCTCAATTGCTTACCAGTGTCTCATGTTTGCAAAACTGCCCAAAGAAACTACTCAGAACTTCACTTCCCAAAGCCTGAAGCCTCTTAGCTTTTCTTTTCAGGGAAAACAAAGGTCCCAGTGCTCACACTTGTCGAGCTTGGTAGTTCAAAACCAAAATGCCAATAGCAACATAAGTGCAGTTAAAAAAAAAAGTCCTTGTGACAGTTATGTCAAACTTGATGGCTCAATATTTGGAATTGGCAGTAGGGTTTTATGTATCTATCAAAAACATTAATGATTTGAAAACTGTTGGCTTTGAAAGTTAGCTCTTTATTTGCAAATACATTTTTCTGAGTTATTGTAATTTACTGCCTCTCTCAGATGCTCCACAACCAAGAAGCCTAAAATAAAAGTCTATTTCTTTACATAGTAATTTGTTTTGGAAGAGATGGTTGAAAGAGTTGGAGGGTAGCAAAGGAGATTCAGGTCTCTCTCTCTTTCATGAATATTAAGCCAGACAATCCTAATTCCAAAATTTCATTACAGGCCTTGATCACAAATGAAATGTTTCAAATACTTGTACTGCTTCCAGTAACCTCTTTCTCATCATCTCATAAAATTACCCCCAAGGAGAGTGAAGCTTAAATACTGATGGCTCTGAGTATGTCACCAGTTATCTACTAAAGTGGAGACAAAATTGTTTGTATTCAAGCATGAATTCCAATGACATTTAACAGAGTTAATTTTATCTTTATTTGGTATTACGAATTTTGCCTCATTCTGTTCACTCTGTTGCTTTCTTTGAAATGCCTCTCAAATTTCACTGGCACTGGACCATCGTTGGTGATTGCTGCCACATGCCTGTCTAGCATGAAAACATCTTTATTACTTCAGAAAGTCTATCTTTAACAGCTTGGAGATATTTGCATCTGGCTTGGAATTATGACAAGCAATAGTCATCTTGAGAGAGCTTTTTGTTTGGTTTTAATGAGCATGAGCTACAGCTTGCTATCAAGGAACTGCTTGGACTTAATAACACAGCAAATGACTTGTGCTGCTCCAGTCTGTTCTGTCTGGGTGGTTTCATGGGCACTGGTTAATGGCAGCGTGGGAGAATTTTTGGCCATGGAAAATAAAGGGGGCTTCCATAGATTACTGGTATCTTCTTTTTCTATCAGCTCCAGTTTTAAACCAGCAGTGTGGAGATGTGCATTGCAGCAACCAAGTTGAAGCAGTGCATGTTGAAACATTTACTGGGGAGGTATAAGGAGAGAATATGCCATTAAAACCTTCACACAGAGGGGAGATCCTTCCACCTCTAACGTACAAATCATGGCAATTTTCATTCCTCTTTTGGAGTGGCTGCTGTGTGTCTGAGAAAATAGATTAATGATGAATTATATGTCAAAAGGATTTACTCAGTGGTTGCTTTGCTAACACTGGTGTCTTTTCTTCCCTACAGGTATTTCTGTAACAAAGAAGACTCATACATGTAAGTAATATCTTTTGATTTGGCCTTCTCTCACAAATAGAATTTCTGTTAGGCTGTGGTGCTCAGACTAATTGGTGTTAGTCTGGCCTGAGAAAGCTCCATTTTAAGAATCCTGATGTTTTTTCTGCCTTGGGGGTTTCAGTCCTTGCCTGAAGTGTTAAATGTACAGTGTGTATGTGTATATATGGTACTCACATCTCTGTTAAGTCAGAGGGCAGAAAAAGAAAGTTGTGAGAAAAGGCAGAATTCCCCACTTTACTACATCTACCTTACAGCTGGCTGATAATTAACATATCCAGAAAATACAGGTGAGGAGAATGGTTATTTTTATGTCTGTTATATATGCAGTATGATTCAAATCAAAACAATTTAATTGTACATTTTCTGTCCCTTCCTATGCACTAATCTACAAGATAAGTCATTCTGTGCTTGTTCTTAAGGAGCTCTATGAACAGGTGGAGGTTCTTGTTTTGCTCTCAACTGTATAAGCAAGCAGCCCCCAGAAGTGGTGACCTTGGAAATGGCTGTGGATGTGTACATTTCCTTACATATACATTTATTCCAAATCCTCTTCAAAGACATCATTTCTGGGGATCAACTGTTATCTATCCTGCAGGGAGCTCGAAGCACAGTTCTGAGAAAATACTGGGCTTTGTAGCTGAAGGAGTATGTTGAGATTCTTCAGATGCTGTGGAGGTTTGGAAGTTTGGTAGTGCAAGAATTGTACTTGCCCAGGATCTGAAACAGGAGTAGGCTAAAGCTGAGGCTATTACTCTCATGAAAGCCCTCTTACAAAACAGGTGATAGGCTGCTCAAAATTTGCAAATATATATGCATTTTATGCATTTTGAAGTATTTTCACTACAGCTTCTAGGGTGTTGTAAAGTGTCTTACATGGCTTTCATTCTTATTTCATTCCTGGATTTATAATACTCATGGAGTGAAAAATCTGACTTGAGATGATGAATTCCCACTGTGTAGAGTTAGAAAGCAGATTGGAGAATTTGAAATGAGAAGCTGATTTGTGTGAGTTTTGAAACAAATTTTAAATGTCTCAAACTTTTAGAGCATGATGATCCTCCTTTGCTTAGGTGGGCTTGCTGCTTAATTCTGAGGGGTAGACCCTCTTGGCTGAATGATGGTTTTGTTGAACTTAATGAGAGCTACAGGCAGGCAGCTGAGGACAGAATTTCAGATTTCATTTTATTTTTGGTGAATAGTTGAGCTCATGCTGACTGGATTACCAGCACAGGACACTGAAGTGCTCCATGTATGCACAGGCCAGGTAGTGCCCAGCTTCCTCACACAGCCTTGCCCGTGGGGTCAGCCCTTCTCCAGAGGTGGTCAGGAGCTGGGGGTTTGTGCCAGCTCAGCCCTGGGCTCTCTTGTGTACAGGTGAATGTTGGTTTGTAACACTCCCCTGGGAACCAGCCAAAACCACTCTGGGTTTTGTACAGCAGTGCCACAGCTCCAGCCCCAGCTTTGGCAGTTCTGTAGGGAAGATTAAGTGGTGACCACAGACTTAAGGGGCACAAGAAACAGGCTCCTCAGTCATGCCAGGTTGGTGCAATGTTGTCACCCTGTAGCTCAGCTGTTCCAGGCCTGTGATGAAAAAAAGATGTGTTTCTCAGCTGTGAGAGATGATTAGCAGTGCTCACCATGCAAGGCTTTCATCTAGTTCAAACAGAAATTAGGGTCCCAGTGTCTTTCATGTAGAGAACTCGGTGCTTTTCTAAGAGAACTGTCAAGGAGTAGTTCCCCGATTTGTTAATCAGTTGTCATGCAATTGCTGAAGCATGAACAGAAAAGTTGCCTGAATAATGGGAAGATAAGCTTGCCCATTAAGAAGGGATTAAAATAGAAGGAGCAATAGGCTGTAATTGGCGTGATGAAAATGTAAGCTACATTTGCTAGCAAATATGTATAAGGTTTCATTCTGTTTTGGTTGAAGATCTTTTAGAATTCATTTCTGTTATGACAAATTCTCACAGACCAGGGATGGATGTAGATTGTGCATCTTTGGCATTTCAGCACCAGGCACAATAAGTTTTTTTTTCCCCTTGTTGCCTAGAATTAGGGTTTTTAATTGTATAGAAAACGTAGCCAATAAAATTCAGTTTTGGAATGAGTTAGGAAAAAATCATTTAATATAAACACCTAAATACAAGAATTAGGAAGTCTGAGTTAACAACTACAAATGACAGAGAAAGAGTTTGTGCACCAATATATGCTCTAGAATTTGCCTATCACTTTGTATCAGTATAAATAATTTATCCAAATGAAGTTACATAGAGTAAGATTTCTGCAAAGAAAAAACATTCTTGCAAACACTGTGTAGTGTATATACATTGCCTGCTCTGATTTTTAGAAATATGGATTAAAATGTCTTATTCCAAATTTACAATGTGTGGCATATGAGCATGTTGACTGACTGTAAACTACCACTTATTTCTAATGACCTTTAATTTAATTAGGGGGAAGGAAATGGAGTGGAGAAAATGAGTGGAAAAGAGGAAAGAACTTAGTGGAGAAAAAAAAACTAACCTAATGCCAGAAAGTTTGATACATGATGCATTTCAAACATCAGATTAATCCTTTTCAGACTTCACCCTAACAGCTGTTTTAATTGTGCAGGTTTTGAAATTGGTGGGGGTCTGTCTCCAGTACTTAATTGTTCCTGGGTTTATTGTTTGAGGGTCTGGGTGCATTTTATCCCCTTCTTGGCATTAGTCTGCGACAAGTGTCCAGTCAGCTGCAGCTGAACTCCTGTGCTGTGGCAGGTGCTCAGGTAGTCCTGAATCTAACAGTAGCTTTCTATCTGTACACGTGCAGTAGAGTGGTGCTGAAGAAATGCAGGTCTTTCATAAGGTAACTACCTAAATAACATCTGAGAGGTTTTTATCCTTTCTGAGGCAACTAATTTTATCCAAGTGTTCTACTTCGTTGGTGCTTCTCCACATTTTCTCTTTATCACAGTTTAAATGTTTCAGAATTTGACACTTTCAAATAAGGGAGTGCTATAGGCTTCCAAGGAGCACTAAGGGAATAAATGTTATCCACCCCAAAATGCCCTTCTTTGCTCAGTTCAAGTTTAAGACTAAACAGACTTTTGAAGAAAAAATTCGTGACTTCTGTCTGTTTGTAAAATTATTCTCTTGAGCTCACATGGCTATTTGTCAGGTTAACCATCACTTTAGATCAGCTGTAGTCTGTCAGATGGTAGAGGACAAGTCCTGTCTCATCTTCCATACAAAGTGGGACTTCTGGTCTTTCACTTCTTTTTTGACTTGAGAAGGACATGACTGACATTTAGATTATTTTCTGATCATTTGATTGGCAGTAGTATTTGTAAAACAACCCTCTTCCTGCCACGTCTCATGTTCTGAATAGAAAAGTACTCCAAGTGAATTGTAACTTTGCACAACTTCACCCCTTTTGTAAATTCAGAAATGCATCGTTGTATCAGTGATGATAAAAATCTGAAATTCTGGGAAACAGAAGGCTGCAAAGGACCTGGCATTTAATACTGACAGATTGGGCTTCAGGCTGTCCTGAAGTGTGTAGTGTTTTGTTTCTGGCATTTTAAATCTAAATCTTGCCATGCTTCATGTAATTAGTTTCATGGCCTCTACCAGACCACTTGTGACTCAGAGCTATCACACAAATCAATCACCTTATTTTTCTTAAGATCCCTGCTTTATATTGGGCACTGACTTTTTAAAATGAATTTGAACTTGACTGACTCTCAGAATAAGGGGTTTCCTTACTTGTACTGAATCCAGGATGTAGTGGAACCTTCTTTCTCTCACTGTTTGTGAGGAGCCACAGTCAGAAGCTTTGAAAGAGTTTGGTTGCATAGCTGCAGTTCATATCTGCACGATGGCTGGATACATTCAGACATTTGCTTACCTTGCATTTATAAGATAGTAAAAAATGCACAGATTTTACAAGCCTTCCTCCCAATTTTCTGTCCAGAGCTCCTTTGGAATATTGTTTCACTGCAGAAAAGAAGCAAAAGCCCTGGCTCTGAGTGACACACACTTGTCAGAGCAGAGGTGGGGACCTGCAGGGGTGCTCTTACCTGGCCTGGATTAACCAGCTGCTGCTCTGAACCAGGGGCTGCTCACTGGGGTCACCTTTCTAGTGATAGTGCACCTACACTTCACTGTCACCACAGTGTGGATCGTGGCTTTTCTGAGCTGAGGCCAGAAGTGGCAACTGCTTCATTGATTTAGACTAAATTGTCACCATTTGGAGAGAAAGAGCGTGTTTCTTCTTGTGATTCATCAAGATATTTAAATTAGAGTAAGTTTTCTTAAACAATTATGTCAGTAGGCATCTCCGTGTGAATTCCTTCATTTTGGGTGAACCATTCCTTACTTAAACAGAAATTATCCTCTCAGTTAATTTCTGGTAGATAAGAAATATTTCCAAAGCTAGGTGCTGATTTTAATGACTTGAGCTCCTGCTGGAAAATAAAGTGGAAACTGTGTGCTTTTAATTTTTAGCACTAAATAAAACCATTTGCATGAAGAACTGGCAACTTTGTTGGCAAAGAGTAGAAGTAAACCCATCCCTTCTGCTGTCTGAGATCCCAGCCCCTTTCCTCACTCCCACATCAAGCTCTGGGGCTGTTCTACACTCACCTGGCTGTAGGTGTTGGTCTCAGGGTGTATCTTGACTCAGAGTTCTTTGACAAATACGAAGGAGCTCTGCACTAAGGGGGTAAAATGAAATTTCCAGTTTCCACTGCAGATGGGAGGTCTCTACTGTCCCATAGGGAGGTCAGCTTGACTGTCCCCTGTGTGTGCCAAGAGCTGGGGATTGGCAGTGACAGAGTTCAGGTGTCCCCACCGCTGCCCATTGTCCTGCCAAGCCCCTGAGCCTTTGCCTGGACCTTGGAGTGCTGTGCCTGCTTTGCTGCTGCAGCACAATGAGCCAAGAAAAGGGAATGTCTGTTCATGGGGTCAGAGGGATGCTCTTAACTCTGTCCTGGGCACAGATCCATTCCTGCACCATGGCCTTGCTATCTCTGACTCCAAGCAGTTGCTAAGAGCACACTGCTTGTTAAAATGAAGATTTGGGGCAGAAGACAGCTCTTCAGTTTCTCAGCTATCCAACTATTCTAGAACTGTTTTTCACCAAACTTCTACAAGCATATATTAATGTTTGCAGCTTAATGGGACCCAAGACCCAGTTTTCTCCTCTCTGATTTTGCTCTCCATATTGTATTTATTGCCACTGCTAAAGATCTCTCAACATTTGCTAGTTATTTTGTTTAATTGCATGAAAGGAAAAACCATTGTGATTTTTTTTCTGATCTGATTTATAATTACTTACCTACTGTGCGTTGTACTGTTGACTTCACCTCACGGGTTTCATGTGCAGACTGAAGTAAGTAAACAATACTTTTCCCTCACAAAGCAGGAGCCTTCAGAAAACTGATGGTTAACAGGATCTGCTGTTAGCACCAAGGCCTAAAGAGAACAGGTGAAAACTAAACCCTGTCCCCTGAGGCCAATAAAATAGCTGTTTGGTCCCCTGTGTGTAACCTCCTAATAACTTTACTGGGCAGCCTTAAGATCCCTTGGGGGCTTCTCTGCAAGAGCATTCCCTCTCTTTGTTCAGATTGCTTATTAAAAATGATTTTATAATGAAGTTGCCTCAAATAGCTGCTACTTTCCTGCTTGTCCTTGAAGCACTGTTTGCCCTGATGAAGAATCTGAAGACAGCTATCTAGGGCTGTTCTCTAGCTCAAAACTTTTACTGAACTACGCAGTTGCTTCTTTTTCCTTTTTATTTTACTTTTTTTTTCTTATTTTTTTCTTTTTTTTTTTTTTTAACTTCCCTGCTGTGAGCCAAAGCAAGCTTCTTCATCAGCAGCTCAGCTTTGTGCCTTTAATTCCCCTTTGAGGCCATCCCTGTGGAAGGTTTGGTTTGGTTGCCACACAAAACACTGTCAGTGACTTGTTTGTTGTCTGAGACAGAATGAATGTTTCCTTCTTTTTGTGTGGCCAAATTATTGAGTACAGGGGCAAAGATGCAGGCATTGTCAAATAATGAGGAGAGGAGGGAATATTTTTAGAGTCACAAAGTGTTTCTGGCTGGCTTGGAAGAAAGAGGACACAGAATGGCAGTTGGTGTGGATGTGTGATGTCCATGACATGGCTGAAGGGAAAATCTGTGAATGATCTGCAGTTCTGCACCAGTGAAATATTTTCTCTGTAAAAATTCCAACATTTGTGAGGGAGACCAGCCTCTATCCATGTGGAAACAGCCAAAGGTAAAGTATCAAAAGAATTTTTATTAATGTACGTTTTGAGTCCTCACAGAATAACAGGTCAGAGCTGAGACAAACCTGTTGCCTCTAATCTTCTCTTAGCTGCCCAAAAGCTTGGCATGTGCCTGGGCCCCAACCCTTTGGCACACTTGGAAGGAACATTTCATTTTCTCTGAGGCTGATAGAACAGGCAATTAAATGTACTGCCCTGGAAGTCCCAGGGGGAACTCTGTCTATTAGCTGCACTTGAAGATAATATCAGGTCTCTTCTCTGGTTCTGTTCTGAGTATATGGAGCACCTTCTATTTGGGGTTTTGGCTGTAACCATTATTTATGGGCTTACTTTACTGTGAGTTTTCTGGTAAATACCCTCAGATAGGGTTTTTGGTGCCTTTAATAATGAACTAGTATGCAAACCAGAGCAAGGGAAAATCTACAAATTAGTTGAAAAGTAATTTTAACAAGACTGATAAGTATTTGCAAAATGTTAATAATCCAGCATGAAAATGTATATATCTGTGTATGTTGGATTATAGATCAGATACTTCTAAATTGCAAATCAATATATTGCAGTTCTGCTCACACTTCATTTCTTTTTCTGGTCACTCCTGTGGAAGCAGACAAGATGGACAGAGACATTCTCTTGAATGTTTAAAAAATATTTGGAGGCTCATGTTTTAAGGAATGATGACGTGTTAGGAGAGCATTAAGGGGTTTCTGACATTAGGGATCTAAATTCTCTTTGCGTGGTTGATGGATATTAAAAGATTGTGGACATAACTAAAAAACAAATTTGAACTGTTTGTGGATGCAGGCAGTACATACATACAATACATTGGGAATGTTTGTAGTGTTCTCTTATACCTAAGACTTGCTTCATAAATTCACAGAAGTTGCTCTTGCATGTTTTGTACCCTTCTTTTTTCTGTCTGTTAATTCCTAAGACCATTCATCTGATGTAGGAAATAGTGAATGAAGTCATGAACCTCTCCCGTGGTGCAGTGCTTTAACAGGGCAAGTGTGAGAATCCTGTTGGCTGAAAGGTGCTTTCATTAGCCCTCTTAGCATTGCCTATTTTTTGTTGTTTTTAAAATCTCCTGTCCTTAGAACTCTTGCAGCTTTTACATGAAGTTAATGTTTCCAGCTTGGTAAGAGCAGCTGTCCACAATTTTGGTGTGTTCATTGGTTATAGAAGAGACCTGTGTTATGGGCTGAATCTGAGCTGAAAAATATTGAATGTTCTTCACATTCTAAGACTTCTATCCAACTCTGAGGGCAGTAGGAGTTGTTCTTTGCAAAGTCATTAAGTTAATTTTTTTTTCAGTTTTTGAGTGTCTTGGGCACCAGAAAACTGCAGATGAGACTTCTCCAAATCTACTTTGCATGTTTAGCAAAGTATTCTGCATATTTTTCAATGCAAACAATGTGAAAGCAAATAGGAAGTGTTACTGCTCATGACTTTCTTCTTTAATATAAGATTGCATATTTTGGCTCTGAATAGCCTAAGTCTAGCCAGCTCTAACTATGTTTACAGGGAAATACTTTTGACTACATCCTTTGCAATAGCTCCCTAAGAAATAATTGTACTTTCTGAACAAGGCTTGTGCAAGACTCATTTGGTTTGATTTGAACAGTTCCTTGAAGTCATCTCAATCTTTACAGAAAGGTGATTTTTTGTGAATGGATTGCCACCAAATACAACAAAGTGTTGGGATTAAATTAGCATTAAAATTAGGATTAAAACATGATCTTTATACCATTTCTTCAAATATCAGAAGTCCAAGTGGATTTTTTTTTTCTATGGATGTGTTGCTGCTACCTTTTATCATGCTCTGAAAAAAATCTGTGGGGTTTTCTGCTTACATTCATTTCACTTCATTACATTGTTTATAACACAGTGCTGCATTTTTTTGTAGTAAAGCTGAATTATAATGATTCTAAAGCAAGTGCAGTCATAGGGACTTCTCCAAGGTTGGTATCTGAACCAAAAAAAGCACATTTTATTATCTGAATTTTGAAACCAGGGACTGATTCCATCATTCCTAATAGACTCATTTATTTGACAGCGCATTTCTAGACTTGAGCACTTGCCATCCTGACACAGCTATTGAACCTGAAAAGGGCTCTTTAATGTATGTTGATAGCTAAGCTTAATAAGGACTGTGAAAATATTGGAAGCTTTGCAGCCTTTCTCTAAGCACATCAACCTAGAATTATTTAAATGTTGACCCAGCTGGGAGCACAGTCTGATGCAGACAGTAACTAAGAGAGCTCCTTATGGCACATCAGGTAATCACTTCTGCTCCTAATGAGGAGCTTGTTCTTAATGTTATGACCAAATGATGATGCTATTTGTAAAGCTCCTAATTTAAATATGGTTTTGCTGCTCAGGTTTTTCTCCCTATAAGTCTCCTAACATCATGAAGTACAAAGGACAAAAAGTTTCAAAGGACAATGTGGTTTGGTCCAAAGAGCTAAAACTTGCAGCTGAAAAGAAACAGAAATGGATCAGCCCAAAATGAAATAGAATCCTGTGGGAATTTGGGATACAGACTGCTTAAAAATCAATGTTTCAACTTTTTTTCCTCTTCTTTTCAGAACACTTGAATAGTTTTGAGCTATATTGCCAGAGTGCTATGTCTTTGTGTATATTGCTTAACGGGGGGACTGGGAGAGCAAGGAGGGAGAACTGTGCACACAGCATTCAGAAATCTTGCCAGATGTGAGTTCCAGTTAGGAGTACAGGTGGTGTTTGAGGTTTATATGGATCAAACCATACTGACAGATATTTTGGTGTGAGTTTGAGTTCTTAAATGTCAGCTGCTTTTGTAATTTGCACGAGGGATGGGAAGATGGTCATCTGCTTATTCAAACTGTGCCCACACACAAATTCCTTCTGCAAAATTCTTCATTAAACTGAAAGACTCAGGAAAAATGGTGCCTGGTGTTAGTTTGGTATAGAGGAATAGTTAAATGGTCTCTTGTGTCTTAGTAGTTGTGTTTCAGATCAAAACATAAGAAAAAATCCAGTGCATTCCCAATAAGACAAAATAGGACCATTTTCTGTAATGCCAAAATTACTCACAAAAGTACTTACAAAATTAACTGTGCATTCACTACAAAAGAATAGTTAAAACATGTGTGCTTTGGCATATACTGATAAGCTGATTAGTGCACATTGAAATCAGCATCACAGGATTGAAATAACCTTTTTTTAAAAATATGTTTTATGCAGGGGAGGACAGAGAAGGACTGTAACAAAATTACATTCTCCATTGTGAATACCTTTGAATTGAGTGTAAATATCCATTGCTACTTTATCTCTTGCTTTTAAAACACATGGTAGTAGAACCTTGATTTGGTCTTTAACCCCACTGCAGTCACCTTGCCTTAAATTACTTTATTGTCTGCGTTTGGATTCACAGTTCACTTGATCAAAGGAATAGATCTCACCTCAGTAGAAGTTACTGTTTTAAGGGATTGCATCTGGGACTTTGAGGAGTTTCCTTTCTTAACCCTACTGCCATTAATGGTTAGATTCTCAAATTGAACTAGAACTGAACCTTCAACAAGTTATTGTAAAAAACGTAAGTGAATTAAATAGGAAGCCTTGACCAGGAGGATGATGACTTGGCTGGAAAAAACGAAAACTTGTGAGGCGTTGTTGTTATCTGGCTTAGCTTCCCCTGTGTGTATGAGAGGTTTTTGTTTCAAGTGAGCACACACTATCAGTTGTGAGATGCAGCACTGTCACTTGCTGTACAACAGACTAGGCACGCCCTCAAAGCAAAGCAATTTCCTCTCTTTTTTTTTTCTTTTTTTTTTTTTTTTTTTTTTTTTTGAGGTGTTTACCATCAACTTCAAAAGCCAGCTCACAAGAGTGGTGGTGTTTTTGCAGTTTTCTGGAAATTCAAGCAAGCCTTTATTTAATCTCTGTGCAACAGAGGTAGGGAAACCTCTGGTTTCAGAAAGCCACTACATGACCAAAGGCATTTAGTGATTTCCTCTTA
Source organism: Dicaeum eximium (assembly GCA_013396995.1). NCBI lineage: Eukaryota > Metazoa > Chordata > Aves > Passeriformes > Dicaeidae > Dicaeum > Dicaeum eximium. Next base: position 2,200,848 of record VWZP01009918.1, on the reverse strand, counting down.
GATAAAGCCATCAGTTGATAACCATCCTTCTCACCAATGTTTGTCTGAAGAACTGTTTCCTTATCTTTGTTATGTTACCTAACTGATAGGGAGGTTTGGTACTTGCTGGCTGTAAAGGCAACTTCTACAGATAAGGCAGGTTTCCTGTTTAAAGTCTTCACATTTCTTTCCCTCTGACCCTTTTTTCCTTTTCCCTGCCTATGTTGGTGGCTTAGTCCAGAGTTACGGTCCTTGAAGTAAAGGTGGAAATAAAGAGGTCATTCAAAAAGACAATTTTACAAGCTGTTTGAGGATATAAGGGTACTAAAGGCTGGCTGAAAATAATTCTCCTGTTAAACAGAGCTTTAGATACTTCAGAAGTATTTCACTGAAAGTCTTATTTTTTTCCTGCAGTTTTCAGAAGGGAGGTAAGAAAAGCCCTTGTTAACTCAGAGCAGGGTGAGTTGTGGGATGTCCTTCATGTGGGATGGTGGTGGCATGACTTTAAGAGCTGACCTAGAAACGAGGCAATTCAGGTACTTTAACCTTAAATTTCCATGTCCTGTCAACAGGACTTCACCACCTCACTGTCAGCTGTTTTGAGAGCATTTTAGCACGAAATCCTGTCTTTAGAAGCAGTAATGTACATTTCTCTGGAACATTTTGTCTTTGAGAAACCAGCAATGTTGACACCAAAAAATCCCTGTTCTAACAGGGAACCTTTTAAAAGAGAGACAGAAAACCTCAACTTGAGAACAAGTAATCTGGGAAGTTGTTATTATTGTTCTTTGTGAAACTAATACCTGGCAACCCCAGTTTACAAAAGAAATTCCCTTTGCTGTGGGTTCATTTGCTGTTTTTCACTGGTATTGGAGGGGAGGTTGTATGACAGCACTGCAGGTGGGAGCCCAGCACCTGCTTTATAAATAAACTCCTTTCCTCACTCTGGATTAAGTCAGCAGTTGAACTTGGGGTCCAGCCTAGCAAGTGGTGGTGTGTTCTGGTAAGCACACACTGGGAAGGTTTACATGGAACTGCTTATTTCCTTTTCTCAAGATCCTGAAATCACAAAGCTGAGCGTTTCAGTGTGATGGATCTTTTACTGTAGGTTCTGCATAAGCAGAAAAGACTCTGCATATCTCTTGTGGGTATAGGTTGTTCAGTAAATCCTGTTTTTTCTGTTGTGTCAGATTTGTCTTGCGTGTTCCAAATGACTTCATGGCACTGGCATAGGAGCCTCCATGATGCTTCTCTCCAAATCAGACTTGGTAGTGCTCATTTTGTCAACCAGAAAGTCTATTCAGGAGGTAGGAAGAGAAACAGAAGCTTCAGCTGAAGTAGGGGGTCAAACTGTGTTGAAAGGGAAGACCATAGGAGCTGAATAATGGCAGTTTTCATATTTAATCCATTAAATCTCTGAAATTTCTGTTTGCTTCCAGTGAGATTGTAACACATCACAGCTCTACTTCCATACATCAAGATAAGAATGCCCAGATTATAAAATCAGAGTATGAGTTCTTAGCCTCTTTCAAAAGAGCGTTTCTAGGATAGTCCAAAAATCTCTGTGCAACAGCAGCTACCAACTGAAATCTGACACTGTCTATGCTCTGAACATACCATATTCATAAAAACAACCTTTTTCTTTTTACTAGAAGCCTTCATGTGTTTAATTGTTGCACTCTTCATTTTCCTCACAAAACTTTTCCCCTCAAAGACATGATCAAAGGCAGGTGCAGAGGCATTAAAAATGGGGAAGTTTTGTATCTTTTGGAATCAGTAAAAAAGCTGGCCTTGGCTTTAGAGCCAGAAGAGCCACTTCAGAGCCACTTTCTTCACTGTCAAGTGCTGTAGCTTCTCCTTTATTCCCACAGTGGTACAGCATACTATATTTAGTTGTTTTTTACTCTATTATAGATGTATTAATTTTGATAAGGAAAGAAACCAGGATCTTATCAGACTATTTGCCAATAAAGTAGGGGTAATAGAGTTCTCCCAAACTGCCCTCTCTGTGTGTTAGTTCTCTTTACTTTGGGTTATCAATGCAGAGCTCTGGGTACTTTAAAATGAATTTCAAAAAATTATCTTTGTTCCTCATTTTAATAGAAGTAACTAACAATAATTCCATGAGCTGTTCTATTTAACACTTCATTGGTTATTTAATATAAATGTCAATCGTAAGCTACTTGATTTTTGGTGCTTTTTTGTCAGATGATTTTTTTAATTTAATTTTTGGTGCTCAGTGCTGAGAAAACTATTCTTCATTTCGTTTCTAACCATGTGTTTTCATGGAAACAAACCATCTAGAACACATTGTATTTCTATGAAAACACAAGCTTATTAAATGTCAAACAGTTTATGTTTTCCTGGCAGTCATCTTGAAATTGGCACATTCACTGTGTCAGTGTTTTATGATGTAAGTTTAAAACTGTCACATTGTCAATGTTCAGACATTCAAAGGTCTGAAGTCTCACACATGGGGGAGGAGGAATTAGACTCATGTCAATGAGCAGGTGGTGATAATTTAAGCACATTTGTTTGAGGTTTGTATTAAGTTAATAGAAACTCTCTAGTCTGAGTAGCCTCAAATATTTAAGCTGATAAAGAGGTGGCGTCAATGTTGAAGTCAGAGTCATTTGTGCTTACTAAGGGCTGACTATAAATATCAGGGTTGCTGGTGGAGCTTGAAGTGTCTTTGCACATTTAACTTTATCACTCAGCTCATGCATTGCAGAAATTGCTTTAAAAAGCAGCGAGTCTGGGAGGAGCTGCACTCGTGGCTGTGCATACCCTGTGCCTCTGGAGCTGCTGTGTGGCGAGGCCTTGGGCACTGCTTACCCATTTTGCAATTATAACTGAGGGCCCCATTGTAATAGGCTGTAAAACTCCTTTGAAAGCAAGACTGGCTCCTGGAAGAGAGAGGAGGCTCCTGGGTGAGTTTCTGGCGCAGTCCTGTGTCAGTGAGGAAGGGCGTGTTGGATGAGCCGTGCTTGATCAGGAGCTGATCCTGTTTTATGGACGCTGCACTCACATCCCAGTCTGTCACTGCTCTGCTGGCAGCTGAGCTGGGCATCAGGCTGGTAAATAAAAGATGAAGGAAGCATCTGATGCATCTGGAACAAAATGCACAGGTCACAGTAGAGGGAATTTTATCTTCACTAAGATAGGAAATACTGGTACGAGAAAATCTCTTTTAGTTCTCCAGCCCCCATCATCCTTAGAGTTCAAACAATACCCACAGCACTAGTGCCCCACTAAGTTTGACATTTCCAATATATGTGGATTAATAGGCTGTAAAAATAATTTTGCATTTATCATGCTGTGCTATATTTTATAGAATAACCTGGTGTTGATTTTATGGTTTTATGGTTGAATTCAATACGACTCTACTCAGAAACAGCTCACATGCAAAAATCTTCAGGATTAATTTATGAGTTTAGTTGCATACATTATCCTATCGCATTATGCAAATAATTGGGAAGAAAATAGCTATTTAGTGTATTTATTATCTCTATAGGGAAAATGTACACATTTTACATGCATGTTTCAACTATATTTCATCTTCTTGTGATTGTGAAAAAGCCTTTAATATATTTCTTTACCATGAATTTTAAATTTCACAGTGGAATTAACTAAATGGTTTGTTTTGCACTCTAATGGATGGGATTTAAATCCAGTTTTTCACATCACGCAGGAAACATATTTCAATATTCTTTTGACTCTGTGCCACGCACCAAAAATTTCTCATTGTTGGAAATGGACTTTAAAGTAGTAAAGATGCTCTAAGTTCCTTCCTCAGTTTGTCTAACAGCTGTCCATCTTTCAGACTCTCTCTGGGGTCTACACCTGCAGCTGTGTGGGGTCTCACTCAGCAGGAATTTGGAGAGAGCCCCGTTCTTGTCATCCCTCGGTGCCTGGGCTCTGTCAGGTGATGGTTGTCCCCTTCCGAGCTCAGATGGCAGAACCTGGCCCTGCACGAGCATCGCTGGCCTGTGGCTCCCTCGGAGCTGTCCTTGCTGTGGCTCCCAGCAGCTCTGCCCGTTCCTAATGACAGACACGCACCTGTGACAAGCTCAATGGCTCGTGAAATCCCGGCCCCGGGGCACGCGCTGGGTGTTTATTGTTACACACCAACACAAAGCACATGGGGAATTCATCACTTTCCAATTGCCGACTGAAATGGGTGTTTGATCATCTGAAACAGGCAGTGAGTGTTTACAGAGATTTGCCTAAGAGCCATTTTTCATTTCACCTTGCTGATGGACACAGTGGATTTGTGAGCCTGGCTATAATCTGTTGCATTCACCAGTATTTTTTTTAATGTTGACCTATGTGTTTAAGTGTCATAGATCTTGTACTATATATCAGAATATATCAGGTGTGGTGGTTAGAAGCTGTCATTTAATTTTAAAGGAAGGATGAAACTATTTGAACGGTGCTGAGCCATGATATCATAAACTTTGTACTGCCTAGACTCTGTATTTGTACTGTGATTTTTTTCTCCATATAGTAGCAGAATAATTTTCTGATTTTACCCCAGAATGGCTTTTCTCTCTGTGTTATCTCTTATGCTGACAGTGTTACTATAGGAAATTATGATTTCTTAGCCTCACCCATGAGCCAGAGGGAGATTTACCGGAGATTCATCAATATCTGTTTTTATTGTTGATACACTCCGTGCAAACTTCTCTGTACACGTTTACAACTTACTCATATCTGAACTAGGAATAAAGTGTAAAGAGCCCAGGACCCTAAAGCTGTGTCTGCTTTGCCAAGTCACGCAGACGAAGGGGAATGGATCTCGCACTGCACAGCACTTGCCCCAGAGGATCTGACATCCACACTCTTTGGGGTTGGTCTGTTTGTTGACTTTGGAGTACGCTGGGTATGGTGGCAGGAAGCCTCTTGCAGTGCATTCCATATTGTGTGGGAGGGCATCTTTCAGTGCAGTTTGCTCAGAAAGGGACCCTGCTGACGGGCCCTTGGGCCACTGATGCAAACCAAAGCAAGGGCAGTGATGGGGACAGCTGCTCCAAAGCACCCTCCTGCTGCGAATGGGAACGCTCTGGCAGACACACACTCCAAAGATGCAAGGGCAGTTTGTGTATGGGATGGAAAATCTCCCAGCCAAAGTGGTGTTTGCTGTACCAGCTCTGCTGAACTACCTTTGGCAGGTGACCTTTGCCTCTAGCCTGTATGTTCTCTGGGAATGGCCCCATGGCTGCTGCCCACCTCAGTCACACGGGGGGAACAGAGCACTCCCCTGCTGCTCCAGAGGCTACCTGTGTGCACAGGTGCATTGTCAAGTGAAGAGCGTTGGGAAAGGATGAGGTGTTCATTCCTCACGCTGTAAAATGGCTGCTGAAGGTTAATTATATTATACTTTTAGCAATTCCTCTGCTCAGAATTAACTGGTGGTTGGAGAATGCTCTTTATACTGCTCTTCAATTTGTAGAAGCGAGGCGAGCGAGATTGATCTTCTGGTTTTTTGTTCCTATTTCTGTGGTGTAGCATATCCAGTATAAGAACCTGAAGTTCATTCTACTATTTAAAGAAGTGCTAGAATTCAATATCAGTAATAGTAGTTATTGTTATTTTTATTATATAAATTACCACATACAGAGAAAACATTTAGTAGGTGAAAGGGAGAAAGGTGTTTTGTGTCCCCTACACATCATAAAAATGACCAGTGAAATGCAACTTTTAATGCTCTTCTTTATTGTTCTAGTATGGATTCAGGCCCAAAAGCTATATTGCTCATTTTGGAATTTATTGCTTCCAGTGCTCAAAGCAATGGAGGTACACAGAGAAAAGACGGAAACAAGGAGGTGCACCATAAAGAAAGGCTTCCCACACAGAACCCAATTCTTTGGCAGCTGGACACGTGCAACCTTTTCCTTGTCATTATCGATGCACACAGAGCCTCTGATTCAGAAATTTTTTTTGGCAGTGTAATGTACTGCAGTAAAGCTTTTGCTGCCTTGGCTTATTCACTCAAAACTAGCCCTAGTAAATACTAACTTGGTGTGATTTGTACAGTGCTGACAATGTGTTGCTTGGCTGAGTAACTTGTAAAAAAGACTGCAATAATTAGCTCCTGCAAGTTCACATTTTCTTTCATATTTCAATATATGGATTGTCATTTGCTGCCAGGCTCTGTGTAAGTGTGTCAGTAGCTCCTCACATTGACTTTTGGGTCCACTGAACTGCTCAGCAATCTCTGGTGCCTCCATCCATTTGCATGCCTCTGGTGAGCTAAATACACATATTCCTACCCATCCTTTTTTATATTTTCCATAGCAATGGGGCTGCAGAATCCCTCAGATTCTGGGATGACATGTTTTCCTCTTAGTCACTGTTTCTGTTCTGCATCAGCACTGGTTCATTCTCTAATGTCAGTCAACTTTGTTTCTTCACCCAAAAGCATTTAATAGTATTAGGGAGTATTTATTTATGTTTAGGTCATCATACCTTTGGTGTTCCTTTTGAAAGTTTAATCTAAACATTGCTGCCCTTTTTGGTCATTACTTTCTTAGTTCTATTTGTTGGCAGTGAAAAGTGTGTCCTTTTCCTTCTCCATTTTCAATGGAAACAGGAAGCCCAGCAGAGAATGTCTCTTCTTTTTTCCCCCCTCAGAATTCCAATATATTCATCTATCTTTCATCTTCTTTCTCTATGCTCTTTTGCAGACATACTGTTACTGAGGTGAATGAGAGGAGTCATGGACAATGACTGTATTATGGCTTATGTGTTAATGTGTTTTTCTTTCTTTACATTTTCATTTTTAATGTTACATTTCATTTTGTTTGAAAAGAATACATTTTAAAGCATTTAAAATTTTTAAAAAACCCTTACACTGGAAATGTGATGATTTGGCTCAGAAGGCACAAACAGTGGTGGTTGGTGCACCTGAGAATTTTGGTTTTCAGTCCTTCACTTACACAAGCTGGTACTGAGAGACCTTTAATTTATGTTGCCAGCACAGAGAAATAGCCACAAGAACTGCTCTGTAATATCCTTTTAAACAGTATTTTTCATCCACCTATAATGAAGGGTGTCTGTTTTATGTTGCTGCCCATTCATCATTCCTTGGACACCTGCTGCCTCAGTCAGTTATTTCTTAAATCTGAGTTAACCTTCTCATGTAATTCTGCTCTCCTTTCTTCCTTGCTTAACCCCATTATTCCATAAACCAAGCAGTGCAACATGAGTCCAGTAACCTGTGAGCACAGGGTGTAGGATTTAACATCTCTCACTTGTGTGTGCTGTTCCTTGGAGCAGGGGGCTTTCACCACATCTTTATGAACAGAGGAGCAAAGTACCCAACTCGTCTGAACTGTTCATTACATGCTCAGGGGTTTGCTTTATGTTTTCCCTCTCTGGCTTAGGACTGCACATTGTTCTCTAATTCATTCTGTAGTCACGAATGGAACAATTAGCCACAAACACTCAAGCTCTGGCAGGTGATAATTTAAAAAAAAAAAAAAAATTAACTTTGCTGATAATGCCTCTCTGTGAATTATGAGCTGGCTGTAAGCCAGGGAATACTCCTACTGTCCCCTGTACAGATGGCCCATCCTTCCTGACTCAAGTGCACCAAAAGTAGTAATGTTCTTCATCTTAGAGAATTTTAACCGTTGCATTCTTGAGCTTTTTAACTCCTTTGTGCAGTGTTTGTGAATCTCTCTTAGCCAGCTACCATGTAATCCTCAGGGAAAAATCAAATCCTAATTCCTTTGCATTTCAGTATAATTTGGCAGTTGAAGGGGAACTGGTAAATAAAGTTCAAAGCATTTAGGTAAACAGCCACATTGCAAAATCTTATTGTTATAACGACAAAGGTTTTAATTTAAAATGTCAGCCACAAAAAATTCCTGTGTAGGCCTCTGCCTGTGTTTGCAAATCACTTTCCATCTGTGCTTTGGTATTGCCACATAGCCAAGTTCCTGTGAAGAGAATATTTATGTTGCTTTTGCTGTTAGTACTGTTTTTGTAATGTTTTCCTAGGCCCCAGTCCTGTGGCTGCCCCTGTCCCCAGCTGGCAGGCTCAGTAACACTCAGGCAATGGGGCAGTTCTGGCTCCAGAGATCAGTGATTCCAAAAGCACTGGAATGACATCCACAATTAGCTGCTGCAAATGTAGTTATTTCTGGGGAAAGGAATCTCGGCTTTGCTTCCTAAACACAGTCTGGTTTGCTTACTAATAGGTATTATGAACCACTCCTCTGAGCTTGGATTTGTCAGCTCAGATCTCTGGAAGTCTTTCCGGATGACAGTGCAAATCTGTAGCCCTGCTTGGAAACAAGTGTCATTTCAACAGGGAGCCTAGACAGAATATTTTTTTCCCCTGAAAAACACTGTGATGAAACCCATGCTACATAAAGCCTGGTTTTGCTTTGAGGAGGAGGATTAGTGTGTCTGCTTCTCATAATTACTTATCTGTGGTGGCACACATATGGAATTGTTTTTCATCCATCAGCAAAAGGATTTCTAGAAAAGTGCTTCACTCCCAGTACAGGGGTGAAAAGCAGAGGCATTACAGAAAAGCAGGAGCCTGGCACTGCCTTCTGTGCTTTTCAGCTCTTTATTGAATAATTGCTGATTCTAATATTGTACTTTTCAAATTCAATCTTAAAAAAAAAATTTAAAAATAAAAAATTTCGTTATAGGCAAATGGAAAAATACTTAAGACATAGAGTGAATCTCCGGGGCACTAATAATTAAAGGTTGTTGCCAAGACTTTACACAGTGCTCTGAAACGTCCATTAATATTTTATTTCATTCCTGATCAGCACATGGAGTTTGGCCCATTTCAGGACTGATTTGGTGTGCTTCCAATACAGGAGCCATAGCTTAGTTGAGCACTTATCCTGAAGAGGTTCATGTTTAAACTTTCTTTCTCATACTTCACATTAACAGTTCCAAGGATTAATTTATAGGACTCAATAGTGAGTACCAGGAAAAAAAAAAAGAAAAGTAGTCAAATTAAGTATAAATGAAAAGGTATTTTATAGTAACTTGATGAGTCGTGGCATAAGCTTGGCTGCTTTTCTTTGTGGCTAAGCTGAGCTAACTGATGATGAGCTTCACCAAGTAGGAAGGGAAGAAAAAAGTTCAGTGTCTTAAGGGGGTCATACCTGTCAGTAAGAACCAGCCTGTCCTTTGGGAGTGTGCTGGTTGCACAAGTTGTGTGAAAAATGACAAATGCCAAATTTTGAGCAGAATTTGTCCATGTGCATAATCATCTCGAGGGTTGCCCTCATTACTGCCAGAGGCAAGCACTGCACAGCTTTTGGCAGCTCAGATCTGACCAAGGCAGAGAAGCCCTCTCATCCCTAGAAGGAGAACCAAGACCAGGAACTGTAGGGATGCAAATCCTCTCTCAGCTCCCAGCGGTGCTGTTGTGTGAATGTGCCCCTCGCCCTTTCTGCACCATGAGCCCGCTGAGCCCCGGTCAGCAGCTCGGAGCGCTTTGTGTTTGTTCTGCTGAATGTCGGGGCACGTTTGGAACTGCCTCAGGAGCGCTGCTTCCAACAGCCCTGCCGGGGTTCCCGTGCTCCTGCCGGGGTTCTGTGCTCCCTGCCGGGGTTCCCGTGCTCCTGCCGGGGTTCTGTGCTCCTGCCGGGGTTCTGTGCTCCCTGCCGGGGTTCCCATTCTCCCTGCCGGGGTTCTGTGCTCCTGCCGGGGTTCTGTGCTCCTGCCGGGGTTCTGTGCTCCCTGCCGGGGTTCCTGTTCTCCCTGCGGGGGTTCTGTGCTCCCTGCCGGGGTCCCTGTGCTCCCGCCGCTCTGAGGGTGAGCGCTGGCCCCGGCCGCGGAGCAGCCCCGTTCCTGCTGCTCGGCACGGCACCGGGGCCACGGCAGCTTCTCTGCACCGGCAAGGCCCAGGAGCAGCAGCTCGCACTGCTGCTGGGATCACTTCTCTATCTTCCAGCTCCTGCTCTCAAGGCCAAGGGAGGCACTTCTCCTCTTCAAACTCCTGCCCCGGCGCTGTTTCGTGGTGCCAGTAAGCCCAGGTTGAGCTGTGTGTTCTCCTGTCCTGTGAGAGCCCTTCACGGCGGGTATCCCTCCCCTCAGAGACAACATTCCAATTGTTTCACAGACCCAATGGGCACAACTTGTTTCCCAAGTACGCTTCTTATTTTTCTTTTTAGCTGCTGGCGACATCTGCAAATAGGGAAACTTTTGGCATTGTCAGCTAATTGAAATTTCTGTGGGACAAAGTAGCCCCTGCTGACACTTCAGTTTAACTGCTTTACTTTCTATTAGCAACTTTTTCTTGTGTAGATATCCAGGCTGTAAGAAATGCACTGGTTTTAGATAGAGCTTTAATTCCAACTGCTTTAGGAGGGAACAAGTAATGTTGATTGATGATGCTGCTTAAGATTCTTTTGGTGTTAATGCTAACAATTTCCAGTCAGAAAATGTTTTTCTACTGTATTGCTCACACTTTGTAAATTTGTTTGTCTCCCCCTTACTACAGAACTTAATCAGATACTTCATAAATGTGATCCTTTCCCCTCTGTCCATCCTCCTGTCATGAAATCCAGGCTCGTCCTTACTAATAGCTGCTTAATGAAACATAAAAAATTACTTTGGGAAGCCTCTCTTCCTTCCTCAATAGAAAGTGTTTTACATTATTGTTTATATAGAAAAACATAGTTATATTTATTATTAGGAAAAACATTTTCCATGCAGAAGGCCAGGCCCTGCCACTGCCAAAAGAAGGACTCTGGTATTTTGGAAGGAGTCTTGAGAGAAGGTAAGACTGTGGTTTGTGATGAAGGATAAAATCAAGTATCTGAAACATTCACTGCTGCAAATGAGACCTTTGTGATGTTGTTGAAGACTTTCTGGATTGGGGTTGCCTCTGGTAGGCTACAGTGGACCATTGTGATTCACCACTGCATTCTGTAATTTCTAGTGGGGAGATTATTCAAGGAATACTAAAATGAAGTATAACAATGGCAGTATTTTTAGCCAGGAAAGTTTGTATTACAATAAAGAACAACTAGCATAGGTAAAAAAGCAGGCACCTCACAACAGCACAAGCTTGGTGTGTTCCAGATGAATGATCCTTCAGTGGCCTCAGCTCTGCCCTTCAGTCCTGCTAAACTGTGCTACCACAGCTGTGCTGCTGCTTTAAATCACAACAGCTGGAGGTGTGAGAAAGTGTGCTAAGGTTTTACTGAGACACATGTGGAAACTGATTTACCATTGAAACTGAGATTGACCTGAATAAAGGGCACACAGAGTGGCTGTAGATACCCAGGTGGAAAGGAGAACTGACAGCATAGAGCCTCTGACACTCTGCTCTGAGTGTCTCCAAGATCTGCTTTGGTAATGCAAAATTTTTAGACTAAAAATAAAATCTATCTCTTTCTTTAAATCCAGGGTGTCTTTATGTACCACCAACTGACAAAATAGGCCTGATTGTTTTTTCATTTCTATTTTTTTAAACCTCCAGCAGTCACCTTTAAGAATCTGACCCTTATTCTTTGTGGCTAGGGAGATAATTACTCATTCTCAATTGCTATCCCTAGGACCAGTTAATGAATGCTACATAATGAACAGAAGTAGGGCAACTGGATGAGAACAATGCACAGGTGGGTAAGAAGACTTCATTTGGTGAGAAGATAATGAACATGAGAACTTGTGGTTTGTCTAAATACCACCCTTGCCTCCTCTTCAGATAGCTCCTGCATTGTTACTGCTCTTCCTCAATCACTCTTTCTACTTGTTAAGTGACAAGAGGAAGGTGGTTACAAAGGAAAGAAGGTTTCCTCAGCAGAGATTCAGGCAGAAGAGGATCCTGTCTCTCTCTCTCTCTCAGACCCATCCTAAACATATTTACTTTCTTATGTGCTATCCTGCACCTTCCCAAAAGAGGCTCATTCTGCAGGCACAATAATCACAGCTTTGCAGTGCCTGGTTTTATTATCTCTCTGCAAGACTTGTCCCTTTCTTCCTTAACAAAACTCTGTCAAATCTAACTTCTGAAGGAGAAGACAGGATTGATTCTTGATACATCCATTTCTGATGTTAGTACTGAGAGGAACAGGAACTGACCTGGCCCTACCACTGCAGGTGTTGCCATCTGTACTGCACAGCTGCACTCTGTAGCCACGTTTTACTGTGTACCTGAGAAATATCAGTCTCTCCCAAGAGAGCTGAATAGCCCAGGCACACACCCAGGAAGGTGACACTGCTGCCCAGCTGAAGAGGATCACTGTATATACAGATCAGTATTTCCTGACAGCCTCTCCAGAGCTGCAGTTTGAGTTGCAGTGCCTCTGTGTTTTGAAGCCAGCCCTAGCTCATGATGGGACTGGCGTTCTGTGAAGTCAGCAGCAGAGGTAAATGACTCAGTGACAGGGATATTGAAGATGAACACAGAGCCAGGCACTTCCTTCTCTCTGCTCTGAGGTTTGTTAACCTGACTGACATGCACAGACAGGAAATGGGGTCTGAAGGTCTCTGACTTGTTAACCAAAGTATTAATTGCCTAGAAATTGCAAAATTTAGATTAGTAATGTGGTTTCTGATATTCCAAACACGACTTGACTTTTTATAATGTCCTGTTTGAACTGGAACCAAAATTATTTGAGGTAGAATTTATCTGAGTATATCTTCCTGAGACTGTTTTTAAAATTTCACCTAAACCTGTCAAAGGCATGTTTAATACTCAAAATGGCAGAAGCCATAGCCAGAACAGCTTCCAGCTAGATATGTGGTAGGAACATTATGCACACCATTTGCTAATACAGGCACGTACAGGCCAGCAATAGTTCCAGAATCTCTGCCAGAAAGCTAATGAGAACATAGTTGGCCATAAACTTTCCTCTGACTTGGGCAAGGGCATATCTAATTCCAGTTGTCTCATGTCCACTAGCTGCAAAATGGAGGTATCAAAGCAACAATGCCAGAATAAATTAGGATTTCTTGAGGGTTTGCAATGAGAGACTGAGACATGATAATTGAAGAAACCTGCCATGGGCTGTATTTGCATAGGTGTGTGTATGTTTTTCTTGAGCAAACAGGCTGGTTGTGTGTGCCAAGAGCTCACCACATGTTTGATGGGCTGATGAAGAAATACTCTGTATGTTCCATTCAGAGCATGTTTGAAGGGGAAAAACTGAATGCAAGTGTTATCTCTTCTGTAATAGTCCAGGGAAATGTGGAGAAATGGTGTCACACCCCCACCCTTAAAACAGTGAACCTATCAAAGGCTGCACTCCACAGTGCTCATGGCCCTGTTATCCCAAACTAGAAGCCTTTTTTTCTTGCACAGCATCCTTTGGAATAGCAGTTAACTTTATCTCTCTAAGGATCTAGGAAAAGCATGCATTTTTCCTGGTGATCTCCTGACTTAGGGTCTCTCAGGCCTCGTCCCATGAAGAGAGGGAGCCAAATCAAGAGGTGCTACTCAAGAACTCCTCAAATGGGGAAACCCTTCTCTCCTGCTTTTGAGCTCTAAACCCCCTTCTTTCCCATGCCCTCTGCTGATAGATTTTAAGATAAACTCTAGAACCTTTCTTTCATCTCCAACAAATCTCCACCAGCAGTCAGCACTGCCAGATTGAGTGCTGCAGGACATAGAGCTAGTTGGTGAAAATTCAAGTGCAGTGCACAGTGATAATCAGCTATTAGGGGCCTCCTTAGAGTAAGCCTGGTCTCCTGTGGAGTGTATTATCCAGGCTTCTCCAACTCAGTGTGTCACAGCATCTTTGACTGTTTTCTTCATGTTCCAGCTGAAACCTTGCTGATAAGTGAGCTAGAGGTGCTATTTGTATTCCATGTTTGGAACTTGCTTGAATATTCCTACAAGATACTGGCTTTTAGGGGCTGCATGGACTCAGATGGTTGGAGGCTATAAGCCTTGGATTTGTAGGAATTGTTATTGTGTTCTTATCCTCCACTGGTGTTTGATTTATATCCGCAAAAGTCATCCCCAGAAGGAATGTAACTAGATTTTTCGCCCAGATTTTTAATTTAATTGGTGATTGTTTACATGAGAATCCTTGCCAAAGTGAGATGATTTGGCAGTCCTCTGGAATGTAAAGGTTAAGTATATTGATTTCATCTTTTCCCAAAGGAGCTGTTCTTTTTGTGCAAAAGCATCACTGGTTTTGTTCTTGTGTCTGAAACTTTGTTTACATGGGCTTAATTGAATTTTTTCTATATTGTACAGCAAGTGGTAGATGGCAGTTTCATATAGCTCTTTCTTCCTGGAATACAGATTGTTTGCACTCTTGGTTTGTTAATAAATCTGACATTCCCTGAGCAGTAATTCTTCAGCACTTTTAATGCCATAAATACTGAAAATAGGGAAAATCTATCCTGCCATTATACACTCAGTTAATAGGAGTTATTTGTAGTGATGGCAGGATCTTAAACCCTTGTCTTAATGTGATCAATACTGTCATTAGTTTACAAATAAGCATGTGTGAATTGTTAGCTTACAAACAATGTCTATAAATCATATTTATTTTAACATTAGGTACAAGCTTCTGACAGTTTCAGCTTTTGAATTGTACATTCCTGAAGCAAAGTGAATACAAAGCCAGAATTGCTAACTTTGTTTTCAGAAATCACATATGTAATTTATTTCCCACTTATGCAAAAAGTTGGTTGGGTTTTGGATCTGTAGTTTGTGAGTAAGCTGTTTGTTAGTGCTCTGGAGTTGGAATATCTTGGCTGGAGTGTTCTTTCATCTGCTGTAGCATGGGTGGGCCTTGATCAGAGCAGCAGGACTGGATGGATCACTGAGCTGCTGAACAGCCTGCTAAGGAGCTCAATGCCACAGCTCCTTCTGACTGTGTGCTGGCCCTGCCAATAGCTGGAGCACACTAAACCCCAAAGAGATGATTTGGTAATTGCAATTCAAACTGGTGCTGTGGATCTATCCATTTCTTTTTCTGGTCACATCTTCTATTGACATTGGTTTTCCACTTCCTTTAAATTCATCAAGAGTTTTCTCAGTGATCCTTTTTGTGATCCAGGTCCAGACAAAGTGATTCATTGCATAGAGCAGAGGCATGCCAGCTGTATTCTAGTTCTGCATAGTAATTTATCTCCCTTGGGTCCATTCTGCTGGTCTAAGTTGGACAGAAGGTGATAATGAAGCCGGTGCCCATCCTCGGGCTTCTGATCGTACTCCTGCAGAATCAGATTTCAGTCTGGTGGTTCGGAGACAAAGTAATTCCTTACTGTAAAGTGTGATTTGGATGGAGATAAATCAGGAGCAAATGTGATCCTTGTAAACTTAAATTAAAAATACCTCTGCTTCTAGCAAAATGCTTCTTTCTGATGTACCTCCCCAACCAGGGACTCAGTGGTAACAAATGAAGCCTCTCTGGAGATATTTCTCATTCCTTCTTATCGTGTCAAAGTTGGCAGTAGATTTCCTGATATTTTGTTTTTCTTTTCCCTCATTCCTGCAGGACTCGGTTTTAACTCAAGAATTTATTTTGATCCATACAGACCTTTAGGAAATTAATTTCAAATACTTGATGTTCCAAATACTTTTTGACGCTTTAGGGTATATTGCTGGACATACTGTTGATAGTTTAAAAAGCCAAGACCCAGCAGCTGCAGGAATTTATGCCCATTATGGAAAATCCAGCATGTTTTCTTTGGTATGGCAATACCAAAAGTCTGCTGGCATACCCGACTAAAGTACTTATAACCATATAAAGGGAATGCCTTTTAGGAATTGGATAAAAACACAGACATAATATTTTCCATCAATTAGATGTTGAGAAGTCCCAGACATACAATGCTACAAGTGAAATTAGATGCCTTGGGAAACCTATTCCAAATGGAAATCTAATATGTGGGATCCTGACTCAGTCACCACTCCCTCAGTTTTTTACCCTCCCAAAATATATTTGGATACGCTAGTAATGTAAATATAGCAACGTTACAGCCAGTAAATATGCACAGATTGGATCATGCAAGCTGCACTAAATGCAGCCATAGACAAACCACAGACTTGCCTATAAGGTATTTTAAAAACTTGCCAATAATGCACATTTGCCGAGTTTCCTATGTTACTGCAGATGTGCAGTGCTACTATTTGTGGGATCCTTTCAGCAAACTGTGTATTATTTATAAATGGAAAATGAGGGAGTTTATGGTGAGCCTTCTGTCATGGTTGTTTGGCACATGTGAATTACAAGTAGGACTGGGTAATCACTGATGTGCTTTGCATTTGATGCTGTGGTCATTTCTGACCCAAAGAGGAGCCACAGGAGATAAATATATGAAGATCCCTACCAGCTTTTTTGTGTGTTGAAATATATTTTCTGTTTCACTCCCTACTTAAGCTGCAAGTTGAATGGAGTCTTTTGTTTTACATAATTCTTTAACTGCTCCCACAGCATGGCTCTTTTCAAAACAGTTTGCCCCGAAGTGTTGGGGGCAGTTCTCTGTTAGAGGAGTGAAACCAGCACATCATTATAAGTGCCACTTGCCAAAGGTGTTTGAGGGCCATCCTGCAGGATGTCCAGGTGAAGAACTGAACACCCAGAGTTGTAGGGCTGTGCAGATGCTTTTTGGATGTATCTGAAATAAATGCTCCCAAGTGCACAATTAAGTCTGCTGCAGGTCATATGCAAGAGGAAGTGTTCTCTGAGCTCCATGGAAAACGGTGAAACACCAGGAACAACACAGCACCCAAAAGGTACCCTTTCCTTCCTCCTGACCTAGTGAAGGTGGAAAAGAATTGCTGATGTTACTGGTGGAGCCATTATTCTCTTTGGCAACTCCAAGTGCAACATTTTTGTTTTCCTCTCACATCTAATTCATTCAATTTGCAAGAAGTTCTGCATATTTTTAAAACACAATCTGTGATCTAGTTGCATCCAGTTCTGCCTCTTCTTTGACTTTTTTCAATGATAACTGCTTTCCTCATTTGAATTTAGTTGGCAGCTCTGTTGATTGATGTTCCTGGTAGAATAGAATCCAGCTGTCTTCACTTAAGAGTATTGCAATGCAGGACAAACACTTTAGTCTGTGTCATCTATGTAAACAGTCTGTGGTTCTAAAGCTACGTAAACCCATCTGGAAAATGACAATCCATGCTTGGTTTTTGCTATGCTTACAGCGTGGGCAGAAGATGGCTCTGGGTTTTTGCCTACATCATTGCAATAAGCTAGCAAGGTGATATGCTAGGCAATGCTTTAATGAAGTATTTAATGAAGTATACATCAAGATTGCCAAATAAACAGCTTTTGAGGTGTATGCATGTCATTATTGTGGGAAACGTTTCTACTAGTATATTAGATAATAGGTGCAATTTGAAAAAAGAACATGCAGTCCTGTTCCTCTCCATTCATTGTGCACCCTTTGGGTGTGGGAATATAATATTGAAATGTGTAGCTCAGCACATTTTCAGTTCACCTGGTTAAAAAGAAGTTGCAAAGCAGCATAGTTGTGTTTTTTTGGGGTTTTTTGCGTTCCATCTAGATCTGATGTAGAAACCCAGTAAATTGCTTTTACTTAAGTGGGCTTTTTTCCCCTCCTCCTTCTTCATAAAATGCATATTTTGACACTGCACTTATGGGTGGTGCACCTTTGTGACCTTGTAACTACTAAGCCTTTTGCATTAAGCTGTTTTTGCAGATGCAGAGAACAAAGGAAATTACCACCTTCCAGGTGTGCACATGAAAGCACATTTCAGGTGTATAAACTGTGTTGTTAGCTGAGGAGTAGAGTGCTTACTCAGTGAGAGCCCATTTATCCATGTTCTGATGGGTTTTATTAATTATTAGGACATGGCAGTTTAATCTGTAAGTTTGGGGCTCCCAGAGGTGAAATGCTCTTGTTTTGGGATCATTTCCTGAGCCTGCACCAGGTCTGTACCACTTCACAGCAGAGTTTCTACTTTGTGCCTCCACTGGCTCATCCAGCTATTCCTGGTGGAGCTGATTTCTTTTAGTTTCTGTAACAAGTGTTGCCAGCACTTCTCTATAGGGAGGTCAGCTCGGCAGATGACCAGGAGAGCTTAAAATTCCCTATGATGAGTGAAAAAACCACTCTAAATGGCTCAGTCTTTTAAAAACCCCTCTATAATGAAATATTCTCAAGCCAGGGAAATGCGTATACAGGAGGAGTGCAACAGCTTGCTCTTTATCACTAAAAACTGCAAGCTTCAACATTGCTTTTGTTAAACGGGGATTTTTTATCTTCCTATCCAATCACCCCCTACCAACAGGCTTTAAAATTCTTTTTTCTCTGGTCAGAAAGCTGGTTCAGATGCCATACCTGTGGTTTCCCTCATATTCTGGATCTTTTCATAGAACTTCGTTTCCATAGAAAATGCTTTTCAAAAAATGTATGGTTCAATAAAAGTACTCTGCAGTTCTTCATTTTATAAAGGAGTTCTCTCATTAACTCACTGTTGAATAACTCTTTCAACCTCAGATCTGTTTGAATTCTACTCCAAATGTTCCATTACAGGCCATCTGATACCTCATGAAACAAAATATAAGCTCCATTGCTAAGTTTCTGATCTTAAATCTTAGTCCTCAAACTATTTTATCATACTTACATTTGAACAAAATATGCTGAGACAGCAAACGAGGATCCACATTTAGCCATGCAGAAACCAGGTGAAAGGATTGGTTGATATTTACTGTTCAAAAAATTAATGCTTCCAAACTTCCTGGAGTGATGTGATTGGAAGCTTTTGTTTTCTCTGTGTTGCCTCTTTCAATTTTGTTTTGTCAAGACAGCACCACGTTTGTTATGGGAATTAGAGAGGGGATGATGGTTCACCACAGTTATTCAGGGAGCCCTTCGTTCCTGTCTGCCAAACCTGGACACAAACCATGACACTGACAGCACAGGGTTGGTTTCACAGATATGGAGGAAAACTCCCCTAAGCCAGCAATTCCAGTTCAGAAGGAGTAACTCAGCGAGAGACCTGATGAAATCAGGGAGTTGTGACAGTCCTGCCCCTCATTTCTGCATGTGCCTTTTGAGCAGTGATCCTGAGCATCCCTTCCCTGCAAGCCCCAGCTGCAGATGCAGCTCTGGGAGGGATGCAGCTGCCATGCACGTGTAGGAGTGCTGTGCACACAGTGTGGAATCACATCCTGCAGCAGCACTGCCAGTGCCAGTGGGGAAAGCACAGCACAGTGCTCACTAATCCCCTTGGGCAAAACTCAGGATCACCATCAAGGAATAACAATATTCGTGGTCATATTGATTTGTCCTAGTGATAAGGGAAACTAATAACCCAGAAGTAAACTAATAATGTCCTTCAAAAAGGCAAGATACTGCTTTCAGATGTGACCTAGTTGTGTTTGGCTTGGGTTTTTCTAACAGCACTGTGAGCACCAAGATACTGCAGTGTTGGTGTATCCTAATCCTCACTCTTGTAAACCCTCTGTACTCCAGCAGTTCTTATCCTTCTGCCTTTGCCAATCCTTGCCTATTGATTACTTTATCTGCATCAGTTGGGAGAATAATTAGGCCTATTTCTAGTGAGATTTTTTTCACCTGACTTAGCAGAATGAGAAGCATACAGGCATCATGCTACTCATGCTACCAGTGTCTTTTAAGTTTGTTTTTATGTCTTTGCTGGATTTTGGATCACATCAGTAATCTGTCACATCTCCAACAACAAGCATACAAAATGTGGCAGAACATTATTTCACAATTTTGGATGATTGTATCCTACTCAGTATCATGGCACATGAAAAAAATACCAAGAAACTACCATAGGATTGGTAGGACCAACTAATGCCAAGCTGGTGCTTCCTTAAGTTGTCCTTCTGCTTTCATGAGAAAACAAATGTGTAAAGCACCTAAGTGGCTGGGTGGGAAATAACTTGAATCAGCACTGCAAGTAGTGAAAACAAGTATCTGAGCCTTTAAAGAAGGAGAAATATCTGTGACAATATGTAATGATATGTTTGTGTGATCATCAGTGCTCACAGAGCATTGGTGATGCACCTCTAAAGTTACAGGTTTTGGTATAGCAGTATGAAACATATTCTGATTTTCTCCTGACAAAGACAGCACCCTTTTTTGCTTAGGAAAAGGGCAGGCCTGTCTATGATTACCATGCTGGCTGCAGTCCCCATGTGAACCCCAACTGCCTCCTCTTTCATACAGACTACTGATCCTGCATGGATTTTTGGGGGCAGATATGAGAATTATTTCTTGTGTCAGGGAAACTGGGTTGTCTTATTTTTTGTTGTTTTTGTTTTGTTTGTTTGTTTGTTTTTCTTAACTAGGCTTTATAAATTTTTCTTTTCAATTTCACCATATAAAAATTCAGTGTATTTTTTTTTCTTCTTAGTACTGTTAAATGTTTTGCAGGCTTAATTTAAACATAATGATTGCCTGAATACATTTGTTTTCTTATTTGGTTGACAAAACCAATGAAGCGTTTATATTGCAATGCCTTGGCATGTTTTCAGTTTGGGATCACTAGACAGCTAAAGAGGGAAGGGCTAAAGTCTGTGAAGGTGAAAATAATGCATTTATTGCCCCTTATGAAACTGCAGATGTTGCTCCTTGCAGAGTACCAGCCCTGCATGGAAAAGTCTAACATGGAATAAATGCTTTTGTGTGGCTTTGAATGCTGTATGGCAAGGCCAACATTTATACAGATGAAGCAGGGAAGACAAGATTGAGAAGAAAGAAGCAAAATGTGCAGAGCTCTGGAGTGGTGTATTTTCCCTGTCCCAGGCCAATGCACATGTGAAAGCTCCCTGTGGGTTGGGAGGGTCCATGGGCCCCTCAGGCTGGTGCCAGCTGCTCCTGCCTTCTGAACAAAGTGGCCAGGAGTGGTTACTCCTCCCTTCCCTTAACATTCTCCTCAGAGATGCTGAGCAGGCTCTAGGGATAGGGCATTGTGTAATTTCTCTCCTTTTCAGAGGGCACTCCAAGACCTTGGCTGTGTAAATGTGCAGAGATACTGAGGATCCGGAATTACCTCTGGTTTTCCTTCCTTGTGTTGGAGAAAATATTCCCAGTTCCAGAATCAAATAGATCTGCTTTCACCCAACAGTGGCCCTGCCAGCAGGGTTTGGTGACCCTTGCTATGGGATGTACAGCATACTGTGGGATGTTGGCAGACCCCCACAGGCACCCACACGTTCCCAGCTCTGAAGGCAGCTCCCGCACTTGCTGCTTGTGTCTCTTCTGTCCTGGGCATTGCTGAGCATTCCTGAGCACTCCTGTAATGCACTGACTTGGAGGCAGAGCTTTCAGGTTCTGTTTGCACCAGCTCCCATTTGCTACTTGTCCCTATTTCCCTTCTGTGCTGAATGGAAGTGCAGCAGATGCAGCACAGATACTGAGAGTCAAGAAGCTGTCACAGGGAATACTGTATTTTCTCATTCCCTCCAAGCTGAGGCTCAGAAAGAGTTGTCTGGTGTTTCATGTTGTTCAGAAACATGCTACAGGAAAATGTAATCCCTAAGTAATTGCTTCTATCAGAATATCCTTTGATTTTTACCATATGCCTCTCCTCTGTGATTTTTCAAAATTATTAAGCAGAAGGTTGTGAAGAAAAATGAAGATGATTTCTGGGTAACAATAGCATAAGTCCTCTCTATTTTTCACATTGAGGTAGTTTGCTACACCTTATCTATTTCACATTGGTACTTCTCCTGATATCAATTTCTTTTCATTTTGTATCATATTAACTATCTTCAGCAGAGCTTCAGAAGCTTCCTGCCTCTGCATTTTGGTGCAGATCTCATCAATATCTCTGAAATTCAGTTCTTTTTCACCTCCTTTAGAAGCGTTCTTCTGTTAGAAGTGATCCAGCTTCCATTCATCTCCAATTTGTTAAAAACCAGTGCAATCCATTCATTGGGCACATTGCAGCCATTAGTCACGTGCACTGAGGCTCCTTTCCACCCCTCATCTGGCTTGTCCTCAGCAGTGGGCAGGCTGACACTTTGATCAGTGAACTGGAGAGCTGCTTCTGGCTGCTGTAATTCTGGTGAATAAGAGAAACTTAACATACCTTGATCTAGTACACCCTTTTTTTGTCTTTCACTTTTGAAAAAAATTTTCTTCCTACTTCTGTGAGTAGTTATTTTCTTGAGTTTTTCAATTTTTGGCAGGTATTTAATTTTTCACTGTTTGGTACCCTGGCTCATACACTTCTCAGTTTTACCTCAGCTGTTGCAGGTGTTGCAGAACACCTGGTTCTTTTGTCTGGAGTCCATAGAAGAACAGTGCCCCAGCCTACTGGAGCCAGGCTGTTCATCCCACAAGTGTGAGAGTGGCCCCGGGGGTTTTAGCAGGACAGCTCAGATGGGTGCAGCAGGTTGTACCTTACCTGCAGTTACCATGCAACTTCTTGTGCATTGTGTAATTGCAGTAGTTTGTTGAACAAATGTAAAGTATAACAGCTCTGATGATGGACTTCAACTGACAATGCAGATTGATTTTAGTAGCTCATGCTAGAAAGCAAATAAATGACTCTTAAAATAGCAAAAGCACTGGTTTGTAGTAGACTCCAAACAAGTCAGTAAAGAATTTTTTATTGATTTTCAGAAGCCAGTTAAAAAAACCCCAAATGTTTTGTCCTTTAACTAAAAATGAATAAAATCATTAAAAGCATTGTTGAATTATTGGACACTTAAGAACCCAAACAACCCAGTACTGAAATTCAAGTGTCTCTGCTGATTGTAGCTTGTAGAGTACATGCTTGCAGTACATGGGCTTTGGAGTGAAGAAGTTGGTGCTTCAAGAGCAGGGGTGTATGTTAGAAGCTGGCTAGAGAAGTGTGCTGAAGAACAGCTGTCCTGTGCTAGAGGTAACCACCCCAGCTACAGCAGCCTTAAAGTAAAGATTAACAGCTCTTCAATTAGCCTTGATTCTATTAGAAATGTCCCTCATATTTCATGCTCTGGAAAGGGATATGGGGAAAGAATATCATAATGTTTCCCTCTTCTTTGACAAGCCTTTCAGTAGCCCTGTCAAAGATCCTTTAAAATGGAATTGAAATAATCAGGAATGATGTGCCTATGTGAAAAATGCTTGGCACTTTCTTCTCTGTAAGACGGGTGTATGGTAATAAGCTTTAAATTAGGAGTTAAAAATGATTCTTATCAAGCAAGTGCTAGTAGCTCAGATCAAATTACTAAAACAGAAAATGAGAAGGTTTCTAAATCCTTCATGTTTTGCTTTCTAAATAGGATAAAAAAATACTGTCATGAGTTAAATTAATACAAATGCAGATTATAAAACCCAATTTTAGATGAAGCAATAGATGATTCTCTATAGGTGTTCTGCTCTATATGCTCTCCTTTGTAATCAGATTTATCAGCTTAGAATACTGCACTCCCCTTTCCAAAGTGAAAGATGGTTCTGTGCAGGTGTTCTCTGAACTTGGTGATTATTAGCAAAACAGAGCTCTCAAGTAATTACCTTCCTTTGGAAGTGAATCATCTTATTATTTTGCTTCTATTAAAGTCTAGTATCCTTCAACAGTGTCACGTTATCATGTCTAATAATCAGAATTATGCAAAGGAATTATCTGTATGGATTTCATGCCCAGGAACTGTATCATTGTTTATTTACCACTCTAAGTAGGTATGCAGTGTTTTGTTTGTTTGAAGTACAGGAGTTGAAGATGTATTGACTTTTGAAAATACATCATTAAAGTTTGTGTTTTCTTTAAAGTTGAAGCCTTAAAAGCCATAATCAGCTGCCATTTATTTTTTACTAGTGGAATCAGAAGTAATGAATTTTCTTTGATAATTTCAATAATGTAATGGTGCTGTGGAGGAAGGCATCAGGAGTGAAGGCTGCTGAAGTGGCTCTAAAGTTTGAAGAAGTGAGAAATGAGAGAAATTAGCAATGATCTACTAGTACATGAGCAGAGAATATGCTGGACTTGCCAATATTTCTCTTCTGGAGCTCAGTATTAATCTGAGGAGGAACTGGAGAAAATGCTAAAGCACGGTATTTACCCCCCCACTCTGTTAAGCACTGTGCTGAAGAGTTAATTCTGGAGAGAATCCCAACACAGAATTTTAATTGTCCTAGAAAGCATGTTTGGTTCTAAGCTTGTGTTTTGCATTGAGATGTAGAAAATGTACAAGATCTTACAATTTTTGTTATAATAGCACAAATACTCTATAGTACAAAGCTGTATAAATAATGTATATGCTCACAGGAGCAGGAAATATGCTGCTGATCAGACAATGTCAACTTAAATGAATCCTGTCCTGAAAGCTGTACTTTAAATGTGAACATTAAACCCACTATTGACATGTGGCACTACCAACTGAAACATCAATAGTTATAAAAAGAGTATTTCATAATGCAGAATCATTGCTTGGTTTGCTTCACTGGACAGATGCTTCTACTTTCCATGAAAGAAAAATAATTTCCATATTAGTTTCATGAGTGCCCAGCACAGCTTATCTGTCCCACTGACACTCACATTCTTAATTACATTGTTGAAAATGGGCAAAATTTGCTTGGTGGTCTCATATAGCATGAGGGAGGTTTGACTGTCACTGGGCATGACATGAAGCAATTTAAGTGTTGGCATATTTACAGCTGCTCTCGGGGTACTTTTGCTCAGTCTGGGAGTGGGTGCAACACAAATTCCTTCTGTGGAACATCCTCATCCCATGTGTGAGACTGCTTCAATTGTTCTCTGACAACTTGACTTAGACATCATTTCCAGAGTTTATGGGCAGAAGGCACAACTTGGGCTGGCTGCAGACTGACATTGCTCTGGTTATTCTTAAGAATAGCTGAGGCATTCAATTTGTTCAACAGATGAGAGCATTGCCATAAGCAGCAAGGAAATAAGGAGGCTGGAGTGCCAGAGGATCCACTGGGATGTGCCTATATTATCTTGATTGTTGAACTATTCATCAGAAAAAGGCCAGAAAACTCCAGGGTTCCTTCTTGGTGCTGCATCTGGCCGGACACATTTGTGATTCTGAGCAGGAAACCTGTCTCACTGCATCTCATGCTCTGCTCACTACTACCATTTCTCCTGCCTTGGCTATCCCTCATGATGCAAAAGAGGGGAAGGGAAGGCCAAGGATTAAAAAAATGGAAAAAATCTGTTACTTATCTCTGGTATATAGCTGGCTAATGATCTAAAGCCAGTAGTCAGGTCAGTCATAAATTTGCTGGGGGTAGCAAATGCTCCAGGCTGGTGTTGGGCATCCCTGTGAGCATTGCAATTCTGTGAATGGCTGCAGAATTGCACAAAAGTCTGGGAAATGGACCTAACACTTGTGACACCCAGCTGTTACCCATAAAATTGAATTAAAGCTCTATAGACCAAAGGCTTTTGAGGAAAGTGAGAACTTTTCTAATACTGCTAAGGTATTTTTCAAAAAGGCACCAAAGCACTTAGAGGGTTCTGTCTACTCTCAGCAAGCCTCCAGAAGGCCCCAGCACCTGCCCAGCTGACAGGATCTCTGCATCCAGGCATCTGCTCTCATCTGTCACCAGCAGGATGCTCAGCTGGTAACTGAGCAGCTTTGCCCACTCTGTCTCTGTGCTACAGAAGCCTACACCAAGGTGATAAGGAACAAAAGGACTTCAGAAGATTCTAAAATACACTGAAGACCTTCCACTACAACCAGCATGATTCTCTCGGCTGATTTACAGGAAAAGGTGGTTCTTTGGAGAGCCTGTTTTTTCTGAAGAATTATTATATGGCAAGGATCCTTAAACAAGGGTCTAATAATTACTTCTTTGAGGATAATTAGTATTTTGCTGTTCTTTGTGCTGCTGCCAACCAGCAGTTGCTTTATACACTGCCTATTGACTTTTCCCCACCTAAAGGGATATACAGAACAATACATAGCTGCAGTTTTTGGCAAGCAACACTGGCCAAATACCCTGGTAAGATTATGCATGAAGAAGAGAGCTCTAACAGCTTTCAAACAAGTCCTGCTTTTTGGCAACATTAATGTCAGGATGTTGTAGGAAGATTTGATCCTTGAAAACTGTATAAATGAGAATCTTTCTGAGCTCAAACAAGGACTCTGCAGTGGCAGCATGATCAGTAATCCAACACCCATCATTTCATAGTGCCCTTTTAGGTGTAGACAAAAAGGGGAGGCTACCAAGTCCAGTTTGGGCTATTTCTTGATAACTTTGTATTCTTTCCATGGCCCCACTTGCAATTGGTGGCAGAAGATAATAATTGGTGATAATGTCATTTTCTAATCACTTTATTTCCAAAGTGTACTGCTGTTACCTTAGATTCTGAAAAGCAGCAAATATGATAGCCTTTCAAGGGATTTCAAGGTGAGAGGAAGCTGGGTGAAAATTCAGTTGACTAGATCTTTAAAATCTTTTGCTACTAACAGCATGCCTAGCTGATAATAATGACTTTGGGCTTACCTTTCATCCAGATGAACCCCAAAACATTTTGTCAACTCATACTTCATTTCACCAGGTGCAGAATTGCAGCAGCTGTTTGGCAAAGCACAGCAAGCAGTTCAACAGTTGGGGATAGCAATGGACTTAATTGGGAAGTGTGGGGTAGTCTCTGAAATGACTTGATTAAGATGTATAGCTGTAGGCCCACATGGCACAGGAGCACACCTCCTCAGCAGGAACTGAGGCAGGGATTTTGTCTGAAGCAAAATGGAATGGTTGCAGGGTCAGCATGGTAGCAGTTTTAAATAGATGAAAAAGAGGAAACTTAATGAGGACAAGCTCAGTTAGATTCATCTTCACCAGTGTGCTACTTGGAGGGCTAGAAATAATGAAGACTAAAATACCACTAAATCTAGAGGGGGTATGTGTTAGGGTGAAATCATTTTCTTTTTGGGGGTGTTGCATATATCAGTTGGAAGCCACTTAAAAATTGATTGCCAACAGGGTGGACAGAATCGTAAATCGTGTTTTTAAAGATTATCTAGAGCTGCAGTTTCCCTACACTTGGGTGTATTTGGTAAACAAGGATGTCGTGATCACTGCACCTGCATGGTTTCACACAGGGTTATTGTTGAGTAAGAAGCCAAAAGGGCAAAAGCAGAGTGTTCTGACGTTTGGAATTTGTTGTAGGTTTTAAACTCTGGTCACATACAGATCTGCAACACTAATAAGAGCTGGGAGCTGAGTGCTTCACCTGATAGTAGGACATGTGATTGGGTTGCAATTGGAGAAAGGCTTTGCTTGCAGTATCACCTGCTTCTTCCCATTTACCAGCAGCTGTTGTCACCATCTCTGGGCAGAGTTTAACTCCTCAGAGGAGCTCTTTAAATGCTGAAAAGAAAATTTCAACATTTTCTATAGATCTTTGGAGTCCTGAAAAGTACTTGAGCATTTCTAAATGCTCATAACTGCAGCCTATTTGAATCAATATAAGATTTCCTAAACATTTTAAAGAACTTACTTCATTGCAAGCCTATGAAGACTACAGAAAAACAATTAAAAATATGCATGATTATGTGGTTTACACTGCTAGTCTATGCCCATTTTATAAGTGAAAATATATACGTAAAACGAGCTCTAAGTAATTTTAAAAGAAGTGAAGAAGCTGTCTTCACTAAAGCTGAAAATGTGGAGGCTGTGGATGATTTATTGAAGTGCTCTTATATCACATTTCCTTCCCAGTAAGTAGGTTTTCATCTCCATGGGAGAAGGCAGCACGCAGCCCTTGCCCTGCAAGAGGTTTGCATGCAGTTGTGTTTGTAGCAGTGATAGAGCAGTGGGTAAATGCTGTACCTCAGAGTGGTTTGACAGCTTCAGCTTCATAACAACCCTGTGTGGCTAAACCTCCTTCACACAGGGAGTGAGTACATGACACATTTTCGTTTTTTAAGAATGCTTTTTTTCCTCTATGCTAGGTAGGGAAGAAGGGTGGTGGTTGCGCCCCATATTTATTATTCAAATCTTAAATTTTAGTGATAAGGAGGTCTCAAAATTATTCCTAAATTAAGCCTAACCATGCAGCTTAAGCAAGAATACAAAACTTGACCCAACAGTCTGCAGAAATGTTCCTCACTCACATTTCAAGTCAGAACAACATAAACATCTTTGTTTAATTAGTTGCATTTCAGCTACTTCTGTTTGGGGACGTAATTGAACAAATAGTTAGGAGTAGTTGTTGGTTCATCTTGGAAGCTGAATTTATTACTTTGCTCAGTAGGTTGAAAAAGAGGTGGAGGAGAGGAGCTTCTCTGTTTTCTGTCCTGTGCTTAGAATACTCAATTAATACTCTTGCATTACCAGTGCTAATAGCTATCATAGGTGTTTTCCCTTTCTCTGTTAGCAATTTAATACTTCTCTGTTTTGCAGCAGGGTTGAAAAGATTTTTAGAAACAGTTGTTTCCCTCATTGTTGCAGAGGCTTGTGGTTAGGCTGACAAGCTGAGCACCTTTTATGTCAGTACAACACAGAACAACACTTGATAAGGTTCCCTAATCTGTTCCCATCCCTAAAGCAGCAATCTAACGTTTGTAGTTCTGGATGTTTGGGTGTGCTTAGGCTGTGCCATAGCAGCTCAAAGGATGAGCACGTGCTGTGGTCAGGGTCTGTTGGCAGGCCACTGCTCAGTCTGAACCATTAATAAATACATTTGACATGTTCAGGAGGTCTTTGAATGCAGAAATCAAGGCAAGAATTGAGTGTACCCTGAGGTGTAGCTTCTCACTCCTGTGAAGAGTTGGCAGTCTTGCGGTGTTTCATGGCTATCTACCAAAAGCTTAAGGAACGAGCAGGATACACAACAAGCTTCTGGAAACTGGGAAGCATTCCTATCAGTCAAATGAAACCCTGCTGCACAAACAGTGAGAGCAATTGCCTGTCAAGTGTACTGTAATACTCAGTATTATTTGACTGGCACATTGTGTTGTCACTGATACGGTGTCTGAACTCCAGTGAGACTTTCACTGTTGCGGTAGTTTGGTAGATGGGGAAGGAAATGGATTTTGGACGGAGTTTTCATAATGAGGTCAATCTGAGACAGAAAACCCAAGTGTGAATGGATGTGTTTACATATTCAAAAGTCAGCAGATGGCTTTAGATGGGATATTGATAACAAATAATAAACTATTGTAGGTATGCTCTTCTCGCTTAGATTGTCTGATGACAAACCTTCTATAATTTTATGAAGCAGCCTTTGTAAGGCATCTGTAAGAATGCAAATCTGTGTCATCTGCTTATTATTGAAGCCGTTTAGCACATCAGATGTCATCCCAGATTACCAGTTGCATTTCAGCTGGACTGGAAACAAATCCAGATCAGTAATAATGTAATGCTGTGTACCTTAAGGTTAAAAGTCTGACAAGACAACT
This sequence comes from Dicaeum eximium, assembly GCA_013396995.1. Classification (NCBI taxonomy): domain Eukaryota; kingdom Metazoa; phylum Chordata; class Aves; order Passeriformes; family Dicaeidae; genus Dicaeum; species Dicaeum eximium. Next base: position 2,171,614 of record VWZP01009918.1, on the reverse strand, counting down.
AGTGCTAATGGACTATGACATTTTTCAGGCCATCGGTCTGACATTACTTGCTGTGTCAGAGTAAAGTGTTTACAAAGATCTCACTCCACATTACAATACATTAGGACATCATTCTTCTCTCTCGTGCATGCTCCAAGCTTTCTGGCTGCATCTAAATTCCACTCTTGGCCCGTGTGTAAAAGCAGCATCTTCCAGGCTCTGAAGAGCTCTGAGCACCACTGTTAGCGGGATTTGATTCAGTCCAGAATGCCATGTGAGGTTTCTGTTCAGTACCTTGCAACTTTACAGCTTGTGCTGCAGATAAAACTCCACGAGCACAAACCCATGTGGGACCAGGTCTGCCACTGTGAATTTTCTGAGCAATATCTCACTATACATGTGCTATTGGTAGGAATGGCTTAATGTAAGGAGAGCAAATACAGATGAAAAATTTTATGACAAAGATACCTGCTAAATTTATACTACTGGAGCAGATTAGGTCTTGGAATTTTTACTGTTTTAATGTTTTTTTAAATAAGGAAAATTTAAAACAGTATTTTGCATTAATGGGGCTTGAATGACTAGACTGATAAATGGTAAGTACACTTGGATCAAATCACATTTAAATAATATCATACTGTATTAAGAACTCATTAAAGAAATAGGTAAGAATTAGCCATTAAGGGCCATTTAATAGTCGATTGTTTCAGTGTCCTCTTCTCATAAAGGCTTTCTAAATATAGGGCTTTGTTTCAAATATTAAGATCGCTCCTCTGGCTTCTGTTTGTAACTATTTTCCCTTATTTTCATTAAATACTTATACTTCTGGTTCAGTTAGATTAACTGGTATATTCTGTCCCCTCTTAAACAGCTTGTAATTTATCAATTTTTTGGTGGTTTTATATTTCATGACCGTTTATTCCAGTGGCTAAAACAGGAATTGGAAAAAAATACTGGTTTTGTTAATGCAATTTTCAGCAAAGTGCGGGGTTTTTTAATAGGTTGGATTATTTTTGTGTCTGTATGTGTGTTCAGTCATGCGCTATCCCCTGTAGTGTGGATGTGTGTATATCCATGAATGCAAAACTTCATCTCACGAACTGACAGTACAGTGACATCTGATGCTATAGCATAGATGAAAACTCCAGCAGTGGTATCATGCTTCAGACGTTCCAAGTAAATCCTAAGAAAGCATCAACCCATCACCAGACAGATTTAAAATGTAAATGCTGCTCTGCTTGATCAAGTCAGCGACTATTAAGCGCAGAGCGTTGTGCCAAGATGTAGCGGCGACGCGGTTATTTTTTACTTAAAACAACACTCGGGGGGGGCCGTGGGGGAACAAACGCGCACCGGAGCCGCGGGCCGGGACCCGAGGGACGG
>VWZP01009918.1:2141162-2170116 GCA_013396995.1 Dicaeum eximium | reverse complement strand
GCTCGCCGCGATGAAAGGTAGGCGCGTCCGCGGGCCAGCCCGGCCCGGGCTGCCAGCGGGGCCGGCCGGAGTCGCGGCGCTCCGTGGCCTCCCCGCCGCTCGGGGTCCGGCCCCGCTCGTTCCCCGGGCCGGGCCGGCGCTGGCCGTGCGGGGCCCGGGAGCGCTCGGGGAGACGGGCGGCTCAGCCCCGGGTCGGTGCCGCGGAGCCGCTGCGCTTTCCAGCGGCGCCTGCGAGTGAGGGGGGAGAGCGGAGCCCACGTGCCCGCACGGCGCTGGGCAGGCAGGGGCTGCGGCTGGAGCCGCCCGGAGCGGAGACGAGAGGGTCTTGGGCTTTCTGCGAAGCCGCGAAGAAATCGTGTTCTGTAAAATCTGACTCTAGCAAAGAGGAAAGGACGTGCAGCATCCTCTGGGTAGCTGATGGGGCTAAAATGCCGTCTTCAGGCAGCTGCTCGTCGTTCAAAGGCTTTGGAATAAAAGGGAAGACCAGAGTCACTTAGTGACTTATTTTTTCTAAACGTGGAGTTTTCTCTTCTTGAGGATTCGAGTCCTTAATGAGGGGCAGTGGCAGACTGAGGACAGTCAAACGAAGTTTTTGATGAGATACCAAAAGTTTAGAGGTACGTTTGTAGTCTGCCCTGTTTTCTAATAAAATTAGGTCCACGGTAGAGCTTTGCATTGCAGTATTTTAAAAGTCATAGGTTTGGGGTTTTTTTAAATATAGGGAAAAAAAATCGATACCAAATAACCATTTCACTTACATGCAGTATTCTTTCACGGTAATCTAAAGACATATGAATTTAATGCCCCTAGTAAAATACTAAATGCTGCTTAAAATGAATTTTAGGCAAAATTTCCCTTTAAAAAATGTGGTTACTTGGAAAAAGAATATTGACTCTTACTTCAGTTAAGAGACTGTTTCCTTCTTTTTCCACTTTGCAAGGCACTAGGTAATGACACCAGTAGCAGCATAGTGTTTAAGGACGGTAATTTTCAATTACTCGGCTTCCTTTTCTTCTTGGAGAGGAGCCTATGTGAATAAAAAGAAAAGCACAATGTTCATTAATCATTAGCCATGCTGAATGTATTTGGCAAGAAAATGTAATTGGGTTGATTCAAATACTTGCATCTGTAACAAAAGGAAGTGCATTTTTAAGTGCAAACTACATGGATATTTTAGCAGTCCTTTAGAATTCTACATATTCTGATAACAGTTTTTCAGCATATCCCTTTATAAGCTTGTTAGAACCATGAAATTAAATAAACAAAATTTTTATAAGAGGGAGGGAATTACATACACAAAAATATTTGGGGGGTGTGATTGTGTTGTGTGCTTCTGGACGGAGATTTAAGGTATGTTGTAAAAGAGCAGGGAGATGATTAACAGCAATTCAACTTCGAAATATTTTTTTTTTAATTCTCTTGGGAGTTTCATTTAAACCAATTTCCACACTGATGTAAAATCTTGGCAGAGCCCTGCTTTTGGATTTTAAAGTATAATTCCTAGTGGCTTTATTATGGAAATGCTTAGGTCTTTGTGCTTTTTACAGACTACTTCTATAGTGCATTTAATTCGTGTTTCATAATATTTAGTTTTCCAGTGCATTGAAAAACTTCCTTGGTTTCTTATCCTTTCTCGAATTTGCTGGACAGGGTTCAGCTGGAGGAAATGTGTTGTCATTTGTCTTAAAAGGGCCTCTGACTTCTATGAAATAATAGCTCCACAGGCCAATATTATGATTTGAGAGAAGTAGACCAATAGAATGGGGAATGCAGTTTGTTTAAGCTCAAAAGTAAAAGGGAAAAATGCAAAATCTGGAGGTGAATTGGGTATCTTGTTTGTTCTCTAATCTGTGGTGGTGTCTTCTAATCTTTTACAGTTCTGAAGTTAAAGTGCAAAAAAATATGGTCTTCAGGAGAGTATGGGATTTTCGTATTGGGTTTAATTTTCTTTTTTAGGTGAAAAAGGGGAGTATTAATGCCTTTCCTGTTGCTGTTTAGATAGCCCAGACTGATACCGTATGAAGTTAATTTGTGAGTTGTTTTATTTTTCTTGCAACACAATGTTCTGGCAAACATGTTCTCTTTAGTTGTGAAAAGTCCTGAGCCTATGTCCAGGTTTGGGTGGGTAAAGACGGGCCAGCTGTCACACATGGAGAGCTGCACTCACACACTGAAAGGGCTGGGAACAGAGCAGTCCAGGGAAGAGCCTGGGCATGTCTTTGACACACACTGCATGTTAGGAAATGAAACTTTCTCATTTCAGGCAGAGCTGAAAGAGGATTTTTTTTTTCCGACTGATTTCTAAGAAAACGGGCAGAGATGAAGCATCGAAGTTCTTTAATGACTAAATAAGTATTTTCTAGGTTGATGGGCTTTTAGAAATTAGTTATCAACTGCTGTGAGTCTGTAGAGAATCCAGGAAGCCCTGGACTTTTAGTTTGTAACACAGGCAAGTCAGCTAAGCAGCTGGCACTGTTAAGGGACACAGCAACTTTACGTGCTCACCGGGGAAGTTTGCAAAGCAATCCGATCATTCTGCCGCGTAGTCACCGGTGCAGATCTTATTCCAGAGAGTCTTCCCTGGCAGGAGCATCGGGGTGACTTCAAGGAGAATAGTGCTAAGTGCTGAACTGATGAGCAGGTACTCTGCGCTGGAGTACAACCAGGGGTTCTTCTGTGAGGTGAGCCCAGGAGCGAGGGAGATCATTGCCTCAGTGTGGGATTGCAGCTTGTCCTGGTACCTGCTGTGTACAGAGCTCTGTCAGTCAGGCCCAGCGCTGCTGAGGGCTCAGGTGCTTGTCCTGTACTGTCATCAGGCCTGCACAGAAGGGTTCAGTCCACTCATGGGTTATAAAGTATGGACAGGAACATGGCAATAGTTGCATTATCTTTCTTGTGGACATTCCTAAAAAGAGATTGGTGGGAAGGCTGATGTAAATTTTCTGAGCTATTTCAGCCCAGGTGTATTTACTGTTAAGGTGGCATTTGAGGTACTAATCCTGACTACTGCTGTGTTAGTGTAAAGTTCAGTCTGCTGCTGTTTTGTGGAAGATGGACCAGATGAGTAGAATCTGTTCCTAGGCTGTAAGGGAGATTGTTTTGCTTTTGAGGTCTGTGCTTGGATAATTGGAAATATAACTAGCTTTTCTACTGACCGTGTCTCCAAATGAGAATTCAGTTATTAAAAAATACTTGTTTGAGAAAAAAGACTGCACTGGTTTCCTTATTAGCGCAGAGGAATTTTGGAATGGCAGGATTTTTGCGGAGAGCCCAAGTGCAGCTGGGCAGAAGCAGCAGTTCCTGCTGTCGCTGTCCCACTGCCCGCGGTGCTTTCCTTGCAGCGACCCCCGCGCTCGGGGCCAGAGCGGGATTCACGCGCTGCTGCTTCCTTTGGGTCAGCTCTTCCCACTCTGTCGAGCCTGACATTTCAACGTGGTTTTTGTCATGTATCCTGGCACCAGCCTCCCAGCACGTTGGTAATTAGTGTTTTTCACCAATAAACAAATGCCTATGGAAAAAATAGCTTCCCATAGGTTAAAAAAAAAAAAAAAAAGGTACCTTTGCAAATTCAAGTGTGTTTAAATTTACCTTCGCTGTGGCACTGTTGAAAGTTAAATCCAATTTAGCAAATAGTCCAGTACAGAACTTCTGTTGACTAAATATTAACAGAATCTGACCTTTGGAATTGCTAGCTGACAGGCTGTTTTCTTGCTGCTTTAATTTCATATGACTGATCTGAATGACTTGCTTGTATCTAAGACATTTGTTGCATTACATTCACAGGATAAGATTGGTTTGAGGTTTATTGCTGAAATGTGCTTTTCAGGCTCTTTGAAAGACTCTCGAGATTTAAAAGTAAAAGAGGAAATCTGTCTTCATGTCTCGCTCTGTGAAAATCAAAGGCAGTTGCATGCTCTGTACAAGTCTCAGTTGGGGGCACTCATTTCAAGTAAGGAGATTCTGTCCTGTTTAGGTCAGCAAAATCTCTGGGTGCTGAACATCTCACTAGATCAGATTCTTTAAACTTAGGTACAGCTCTTGCCTAGCTAAAATGGTGAGCCTGTTCCCAACGGCTCCTAATGCAGTCTTAAAAATAATGCTTCCAGGATAATTCTGAATAATTGGGGCAAAACTCCAGCGGTCTACAGACACAACTCAAGGACTTCTGTACCCTTTTTTTATGAAACAAAACAAAGTGAATCCCTGAGGGGATGAGGTCGTAGAGGAGGGTACAGAGCAGGCTGGTGTTCGGGGTGTGGGCTCTGACAGGTATGAAATGTCCTCGTGCTTTACTCAGTGAGCTGATGTGGGGTGTCAGGGGGAGATGGCAGCTGCTTCACTTGGTGCAGGGCCTGCAGCTCTGCAGCCTGGCTCTGCAGTGGGGAGCTGAATGTTTGTTTTGGCGTTTTTTAGTTCGGGGACTAGTGTCTAGAGACCTTAGTGAAGAACTGAGTCCTCTTTATATCAAGTACTTCCCCACTGTGTGTGAAAAAAACTGATTTCTTTACTCATTCCCCATTATAGAGAACCTAGCATGTTTGGAGGGTTTTTTCTAGGATGATGTAGGACTCAATTTTAACCTAAAAGGGTTTTAAATATTTTTTTTCTTGCTTCTCTTGCCTACAGTAGAGTGTAAAAATGATCACTATTGTGTAGTAATTACTGTCAAGGTTGTTAGTATTTCATCTTGACTACACAACAGAGTTCTAAATTGGTATATTTTATTCTAAACTATATGTACTAAATCAAAATTGGCAAATCTTTGTGTCTCTCCTGAGTAGATACACTGCAATTCTGTATCTAGTATTGGAGGAAGTCGAGATGCAGCATGTTCTTTTTTTTCCTTTTCATTCCCAGGAGATAAGTTTTTGTAGTGTGCAAAATAACTGCATATGACAAGAATGTTATTACAGTCAGACTTGATACATTTTAGAATGTTTTTCTGGGTTTTTTTAATTCACAATGAAAGGAAAAAGTATTCACCTTTCTTGTATTTATCTGTGAGCTGTAATTTGCAATTACAGCTGATAACTCCTGAGATCAAGCAAGCAGTAGTTCTCTCCTTTTGTGGTTTGTCTTTTCCTTGAGGACTGATATCTAAGGGATATGCACATAACTAATGGTACAGAAACTGTCTTCTTCCTTTTTGAAGATCTGGGGTTTTTTTCTCCTTTTTGCAATAAACATTAGCAAGGGAGGGGAGCGCTCTGTCCTCCAAGAATAACTAAGTTATGCAAAACAAGGTGACTGTACCATGCAGACCTCTGCTTGTTGGATGAAAAAAGGCACGGATTGCAAAGTTGAAGCAGAAAGCCTTTCTCTGGGGTCTGGGAGATGGACTTCCCCTTGTGCTTCATCCTGTAACCTGCCTGTGCTGAACAAAGTCTTCAGCTTGCTAGAGACATTTAGGCTGAGAAGTTCTGCACACACGGGTTGGCAGGCTCGCTGCAGTTTCAGGCTGTTTCCCAGTTGCCTGCACCTTCTGTTGAGAACACGAGGGAGTGATTCAGGGCAGCAGTGACTCACGGGGTGTCATGCTGTTCCCCTCTCCACAGTGGGCTTAGCTGCAGCAGGAGCTCGCTGGAGAGCTCAGTGCACTGGGGAAAGCCCCCTGAGGTACCACCCCTCTGTTCTGAGCTTGTCTGCCTGCACAGGTTACCACTGATTCCCACTTCCCTGAAAAATGTAATTAAATTAGCATTTGCTTCCCTTTTCCTTTCCAGTGCCAGGGGAAGCAGGCATGTTGACAGGAGCAAATGGACGTGCAGGGAAATCTGAGTCTAGTGCTGTGCCACTTGGGACATCTCTCTCAGGTTCTCCCACCACTCCCTTGGTGCCTGTGTGCTGTCACTCAGGGGCACAGAGCTGTGTGTGCCGTGGGTAATGCTCCTCACACTCTCTGGCTGCAGCTCAGTGTGAACCTCTGACATGTAAAGCTCTCACAGCACACAATTCCCCCCAGAGAAGTCTGGGGACTGCCCAGCACTGCAGGGGTCAGGTGCAGCCCGTGTTGTCACTGCTGTCACTGAGTGCAGCTGGGGCACTTCACCTCGGTGGGGACTGGCAGGGGTCAGCAGCTCCCACTGCTGCTGCACCTGTGGCCTGGCTCCACCACACCTAAGCACTCAACTTCAGATTTCACTGCATTTTCTGTTTTCTTTCCTATGTGATGGTGAGTGGTGCAGGACACATCGCTCATGGCTCTCCTGTTTGTGTGATTCCAGCCTTTGGGCCTTTTGTCATGCTGCACACACAGCCATCTAGGCTAAAATCAATGTGGAGAGAGGTATAATCATCCCAGCTTTCATTTTAAGAGCATTTATCTCAAAGCTTAATTAAAGCTGCTTGGATGTAAATAAGTCTAACCTCTTCACTTCTGAACAATGCAAATAGAATAGTCAGCATACTTAGAGGGTATCAGCCATGTAATTATTGTGTACTGTTTGTGTTCTCTGAAATACTGTGCTGTTTCTTGCCACTGAATCCTGGGACAAAATGCTTCATAAAACCAACTGCATGACTCTTTATTTATGTACTTCAGAAGAAGTTGATCATTCTCAAACAAACGGATGGAAAAGTGACATTAAGTCTTTACATAGACAGATACACTGTGACAAAGGGTTTGTCAGAGTGTTCCTTCAAACTGAAAGGACCACGAGCTGGAATTTAGACTGGTTGACAGAGAACCAGGGGTCGTGCTCCTGCATGCCAGCCTTGCTTTTCACCGGCTCTAGGTGGTGCTGGTCAGAGGCACTGTGAGCACCCTGCCCAGAGCCGTGTGCTTGGCCCTCCTGCCACCCCTGCTCACAGCTGCTATGTGCAGAATGCTTTCTGCACTCTCAACCCAAAAAGAGAAAAGGTCTTGTCACCGTTTGCACGTGCTGTCTTCTGCAGGGTGTTCTTTGGTGTTAAGTCCTAAAGTCTGCTCTTCTTGCTATAGTTTTGTTAACAGCATGAAATGGGGAGTGATGCATTATGGCAGTGGCTTCTGCTTCCAGCTCTTGCAGATACTGAGAGCTCATGTATTTCATTGGCTCAGCAATTTTCTCCCTTCATCCAAGTATCACTTGCTGTTTAATGCCTTGTACAATTTACATGATCCAATTAGAAATCAAGTTCCCATTTCATGTGGCACTTAATTCACACCTCTTGTGAGACTGCCAGGGATCTTAGGAGGTGATACTGTGCCATGGGTTAAGTGTGCCTAAAACTTACATAAGCTTATGTTTCCCTCACTCCTAGTTCTGAAGAGAGGAGCACTCTGTCGTCCAGCCTCCTCTGCTTGGCCCTGTGTCTAATGTGACATGGTTCAAAGGGTAATTTGTCTTCTTCTCACCCCAAAAGAAGGTTAAATTCTCTCTAAGCCCCAGGTGCTCTTTGCCTGGACCCTCTAGTCTAGGTAGAGAGTTGAAAGCCAGTAAAAAATGATTCCTGGTCTGGTCATCAGAACATTTAGAGTTTCCTTTTTGTATGTATATATTCACATACTTTAGTTCTGCTGAAAATTTGAACAGTATAAATGCTGTATAAAGTGTACTGCTTGACAGGAGCAGCAGTAGCTGCTGTCCTTCTGTACCAACTGTAATGCTTCTCATAATGGGTGCATTTTCCCATTTGGCTAAATTAATTAGCCCATCTTTGTGTTTGATTTGTCAGAATAGCTATTGTGAGAAAACACACATTTTCTAGTGAATTTGTAGGGGTTTTTTTGCTCAGCTTGGGAATTAATTAACCCATCTTGTGCACTGCAGAAAACTGCTTGTTGTAGAGTGCCCCTGCTTTTTCCTCTCCTTGGACTACCTCCTTCTAGAGTCCCATAGAATTGGTCCTATGATGGACCTTATGTTACCAGTTTTGGAGCATGTAAATGTAAGTGAAACCACTGTCCAGTCCTGGTTTGGGATGTCAGGCTGGAGCTCTCCAGGGCTGGGGAGGTGTGTTTGCCACTATTGCTGCAGAGGCTGCCATGTGCAGAGGGGCAGATTGTTTGGGATCGGCTGGAGGAGCTGAGCTCATGCTCAGCGTTGTTTTCTGTCAAAGGAACACACCCTGCAATTGTTCCATTGACAGAGATGCATTGTGTTACATTTTGGGCAGAGTTTTTTCTTGTACCGTGGGTGCCTTATTGAATTAAAAAAACCCCTTTGCTTAAAATATGAGTACATAAAGATGTTTGTAACTGCTGGACAGTTTCTTGTATCAACAGATAATAAAAAAGTCAGACGGGTTAATTAAAGAGCCAGCGCTGTTTCATTTGAGAAGCCTCATATACATAGGCGCCTGCTAATGGCTGAGGCAAACAGGCCCGGGGCAGCGCTGCCTCCCGGGTGCTGCACCCCATAGCAGGGGAGCCTCGGGGGCTGCAGGGGCGCCAGCTGAATTAAGGAATTGATTCTTCTATTGTTCTCTTCAAGGAGCATCAAAATTCTCTCTCCTGCTTCCCCAATGGGATGCTTCCATGGACACTGTGTGAATCCTCTCAGTAACATGAGCAATATTTCACCCTTGTGTTTTTCTCGGTGAGTTGTTATATTGCACATGATAGAATCTGGGTGAGCACTGAGAACTAACTTCTGCCTGAACCTGAAAAAGGCCTTGGAAATCTGGTGTTTCCAGTATTGCTATGGCTGGCTCTGTCCAGATTTCTTACAAATCTGCTGGTATTTCTGGGATTAATTTTGCATTTCCCAGCCAGAAAGGTGCGAGTGCAACACCTGGCTGCCTGGAATGGCAGGTGCTGGAGTGCTCCCTCCTTTGCATACACCTCACTAGCTCTTAACAACACTGCTCCTTTCTGTGCTGCAAATTGTTTTGGAAAAAGAGGAATCACTATCTTTAACAGATTTGTTTCATTTTGATTTTTTTTCTCACTTACTAAAACCACCTAAAATTATTGTATGGTTTACTCACTTTAAAATTATAACTTGAGATTATTTCTCTGGCCAGCACACTGACTATGCACCTTTAAACTACTTGGCTTGGAGAGGACAGTCAGTAGCAGTACTGATTTTTGTTGTAGAAACCTAGAGCTCAGTATGGGGAAATGCTCCCTCCTTGCTGTCACTGTTCCAAAATATTCTAATTTTCTTCTGATGTTTTCCCTCACAACCACAGTGTTTATACTTACAGAACGGAAAAATAGCCAAACATAAAGGTCACTCTAAAGCAGAGACCTTGTGAATACCAACATCTCACTGCAAAGAATTTCAGCTAGTAGGATTGATTCAAAAACCCTCACAGAAGTGCTTCAGAATGGAAATGCTTTTATATGTCACACTGAAAGCTGTAGCATTTAGTGGTGGTAAATTTGCACTTCCTAACATGTTATTTCTGCCAGTGTTGATTACTGTTTTGCTGCAGAAGTAACTAACTTTGTAATTTAATCTGCTGTGGTATTGTCAGCCTAAAATTCGATGTGTACATGCTGCATTATGAAAAACTGTACTGCAGAGGCTGCCTCTGGCTCTGGAAGTCCCTGAACTGTGCAGTGTTGGAGGCTGGCAGAGTAGGCAGAAAGGTACCACTGCCTGCATGCCTTGGTTTGTCCTGTTCCCAGTGCAGCTGCTCCTGGTCACTGCTGGATTCCAGGCACCATCCAGAATTACCTAAAAGAGAGTGAAGAAATACGTACTTGACTACATAATTATTCTTTATGTTAAATATACTCAGATATGTTAGCCAATGCTTGTATTAATTTGTAATACCTGAAAAACCTGATCAGGTCTTGATTTTTAATCAAGTTATCAGTCCGGAAGAGAAGCACAGTTCTTCTGGAAATTCTTAAAACAAGTTGCTAAGAAATCTGACTCATAAAGCAAATGTCTCATGAAATTTGAATGTTTAGAAGGGAAAATGACTGGCAGCTCCTCTTGTAAGTGTGCTAGTTGCAATAAAGTATAAAAGTTCAACATCAAAGAGATCACCGCTTAGTCTGTGGCGTATTTGTACATCAAAGAACAAATACAGGACAAAAGGAACTGCGCAGAGATACAGTTCATCCTTGCAGACAGATCCCTGTGGAATGCTATCAAGAGCTGCTTTCATAATGTGGAAATGATCTCTGGCACATCTTCATTTCTGATTTGGGGGATAGGTAAGACTATTAGAAGCGGTGTCTCACGATCCGGTCACGCCAACGCGCTCGGTGCGAGCGTCGGCGCGTACGTGATGTCAGCGCTGCCCTGGTGTCTCACTGTGACTCAGGTGTACCAGCCTGGCTCACAGGTGGCACCTGTGCCTGCAGAAGTGCCATGTCACCGGGGGCAGGGTGGGCAAAGGGCTCTCAAATGCTCTAACGAAAGGGAAAGGTCTACTTTTGGATTTATTTGTTGTTATGCCAGTGGTCAGGTACTGTATTGTGTTGCCCAAAGAGGTCGTGGAGTCTCCATTCTCAAAGATACTCAAACCTCAACTGGACACAACCCTGAGCCTTACTGGACCCTGCTTTGAGCAGGGGCTGCATCAGGCGATCTCCAGAGGTGCCTCCAGCATCAACTCTTCTATGATCCATGAGAAACTCTTTTGTAGTAAGGCAGCTGTCTCCCTAATATTTTTAATTATGGCCTCTCTTAGTACGACACACAATTCAGCCAAATACGTGTCCATCTCTGGCACAGGAAAAGTCCTCCACCTGTTTTTTACTGTTTTTCCGAGCTTTTATAATGTGAAAGCTTGATGTATTTCTACTGATTTGTGCTTTTAGTGGTTTGTTGTGGTTTTGTTGTTTTTTCTTATTAATTCTTATTCATCTTGAATTCCCCCTTAAATTAGAGAGAAAGTCTGTGTATGACTGGCTTAGAACTAAAGAAAAGTGATCTTGGGTATGTAGAGCATGTCCTCTTTCAGCACAAGACAGGTCATGAGAAGTTGGTCAAGGAAATTGTTGGACTGTCATTGACCAATTGGTGAATTGTATTGGAGGCAGTGGGGACTTTGCTATTAACTTGAATGTATCAGTTTTAATATTAAAATGATAAGTAGGTCACATCTATTCTTCGGTTCCAGCCTTTCTACTTAATTTGTATCTCTGTAAGTGGTGACTGCATATGTTATACACAGAAATGGTAATCATAAGATCCAGACTAAATCTGGATTCTCCGAAGTTCAAGTGTGCTTGGATCAACTGTTTTAATAGGAGTTCCACCTTTTTAGGAGATAGTATTGTCAGCAGACTCATTTCTTTTACTGCAGAACTAAAAATAGTTACAATCTCCTGGAATCATTAAGAAATACAAAGGGTTTCTGTTAAAAACCCTGGGGAAACCTGATTAGGCAGACTGCTGTATAATTAATGGATGTGCTACTACACTTGGAGAAGTAGTGCATCAGTAAACAGAAGTCAGAATGTAAAAGGCTAAGAAGAACTGCTGGGAATTGTGTTAAGACATCAAGGCTTGAAAATAACAATTTGAGCACCTCAGGAGAGGCAATCATTTGCATTTGGTGGAAGGACAGAAAATTCTCCAAAAGGCCATGGCAGGGGCAGCTGTGAAGGAAGGCTCAGGCTTGTGCTTAGCACTTCCTTTGCCAATAAAACACCTTTGCTACTACGGGTCACACTATTTTGTGCTACCTTCAAGTTGATGTTCTGGTAGCTCCCTAGACTATATTCTTATATTTGTGAAACAGTGTCAGGTAAAGCGTTGTTAGAATGTTCCTTTTGTTAATGCTGTGCTTTAAATACATTCATTCTGATAATTAAGTTGTTGCCTAAGATGTGACATGGATCGCTGATTTGTGCTATTGTTTGTCTTCTTTGCTTTGAGACTGGAAGTAATTGTCAGCACGAAGTCTGTAATTATCTCTTTGGAAAAAGTCAGGATCTTCTGTAACATTAGTGCAGAGAGGTGCAGCAGTTGTGTATGTAGAGCTCCGGGTGGCTGTGATGGTGTGAATGAGTTATTCTTCCAGAAATATGTTTAAAACCAATCCCTAGCCCACTGCAGTAGTGTCACCTGGAGAAGGAATTCCATTCTGGGACAGTACATGTACCATGACAAGGCCCTGTGGCCGAGGAGGAATAAGAAGGAGCTATTGCCACCGGCCCTGCAGAAACGGACATTTTTGGGAATTTGAGGAAGACGTTACAGGGACAATCAATTCATGTTTTTCTGTTTAGAGAAAAGTATAATGCAGCTATTTTTTAAGGAGGCCCATTTCTGTGTCTGTTGTGTGGGTGATGGAGAGAAATGGGCTGTGCTTGAAGAGCTTTACCAACCAAGTGTTTTCCCTGGATCTTGCACCACGCTGGAGTCCTTCTGCTAGCACTGGCTGCTCGTTCTGCACACGGGCACTGGGGAGAGCTGAGGGTGCTCAGCATGCTGAAGTCAAGCCTTAGGAAGTTGTAATAGTTGGTTTTAAGTAGTGACCACTGCTCTCAAGTGAATGTAGTGGCTGTGCAAGTACCTTGCTCTGCGGAATGAACTGCAGACATGTTTGTACCATGCTGTTTAAAGAAGGTGGAGCTTTCCTCACTCGAGTGTGTCAAGTTCTGACCTGCTGGCTAGCACAGACCGTGTTGGGACAAGTCAAGAGCTTTACATCTTAGAAAGACTAATCAAATGAATTCAATTTATATGGTAAATTGAAGGAAAGTTAACTTTCGAATTATCAAAAAAAAATCCAGCAGAAGACAGAACACACCAACAATGAACTTCTTGAGGTTCCTTCCCACCTTCACAATACCTGGAGTGTCAGATTAACAGTTTGTCACAGAGTGTGTGCGTGTGCTTGGCCAGGGACAGTTGCCACCAGCTCGTAAAATCAAAACCCCAAAATGAAATCCTTTAATACTTTTCTCTTTCCCCGAATTAAATTGAAAAATTTCTTAGGGAGGTGCTAGCAAAAATAATGTGGGGTTGTGTGGCTTAACTTCTTTTCTTGGGCTGTTGCCGCAGCATTAGCGATTGGGTAACTGTGCTAAGTTCAGGTTTTGTTTTAGCAGGGGGTGGGATCTCTTCATGTGTGAATGAGTGTCCTGAATGAGCAACGTGCACACATGTCCAGCTTGTCTCTGTGGAGCCTAAAGTTCACGTTGTAGGAGCATGTCCAAAGCTGGCATAAAGCAGTGTATCTCACGTGAAAAGCGCTGCTGTGCGCTGGCGAAGGCATTAGTTCTAAATTGGAGTCAGTTTTTGTTAGCCCAGCATTTTTTCATTGGTGGAAGTTTTTGTTTCTGAGGACTTTTATCTGTTTCTAGTGTAAAAACACCTTAATAATTGAAATTACATAGCACGACTTCAAGTCACCAAACATAATGTGGGAGAAGAATTAATTTAATTATAATTAATTCCAGTTTTCAGAAAATACTTTCTAAGTTGTCTTAAGCTGGATACCAAAACGGTTATCACTTTGGAAAATGTTCCAAGTCTCCAAACATCTCAGTAAAGTGTCTATTTCACAAAGGACTTCTTTGATCCAGCTATCTAGGAGATTTATCCGAGGACAAAACCCAGATTGCTTGCTGCTAATCCAGTGCTTTGCAAACAAGATTTTAATTTTTATTCCCTTTACTTGTTTTACAAAAATTCCAGCAGATATACAATGGGATGGTTTCTTCCCATAAATAATTAAGCCCATTGTAAGGAACATCAGTAGAAAGTAGTCCTGAGATTCGTTTAGTTTTAAGTACCTACTCATTTTTTCCTTTTGAAAATAATACCATGTCCCAAGCCATTTGAATGCTCATAAATCACATTAGTTGAAGGGGAGAAATTATTCCAAACTTACTCTTTTAGGCATTTACACTTCTTGTCAAGGGTGTTTTGTTGTCCCAAAGGCTGTCTAGAGGAACTTGTCCTTTGGCTGGATTCACAGCAAGTGGCCCCAAGGTTGGTGTAGCAGGTTTTGTGTTTCTCTTTACATGAGTGGAGTCTCCCATGTGCACCAAACATGCAGCTGGTCCCTGTCACCAAATGCAGGCTGAGCTGCCCCTGTGCAGTACCTGGGCAAGAACTCGTCCCTCCTTTCAGCTGGGCCTGTAATGCCGTGAGGTCTCTGAGTGAAGCTGTGGTTCTGACTGCTGCTCAAAATCATACTGTTTTCATTATGGGATCTGATAATTGAACAAGCTAATCAAAGGGGATTTAGCATGGCCTGGAAGAATAAAAATCATTCCCATACAAAAAAAGAAGCAGAGTTTAAATATTATGGTGTTTTTTAGGGAAGAGAGCATGTAGTAACAGAACACAGGAAACCAAAGGACTATATTCTAGAAGAGACCATAGCAGCAGCACTGGGGGAGTGAAAATAAGCATGTGTTTGTTTACCTGCCCAAATGCCATCCCAGTAGTTCCAAATACATTGTTCATTGAATTAAAGAACCCACCCAAATGTTTAAAGACATCATTTATTAACAGTAACTGGTTTTAATGTCAAGAGAGGGTAAATTAAGTTGGTTACACAATTTATCAGCTGCTGCTAAATGTTGTGGATGTTATTAGTCATTAAGTAACCAACAGTTAGTCTGGCAATTTATTAAATCTCAGGACATTGGATGCAGGAATCTCTCCATGTTTTCTTTACAAAGTAGAAGAGCACCTCAGAATAACATTAGCAATATGTAGACGTGTGTAAATTCTTCCTTCTCGTTTTCTGCATTTCTCTCTTACTGACTGCTTTAAACAAATCTTCATTTAGGTTTTTTTAATGAAAACATTTTTTTTCTGTAGTCAATCTGCCAGAAAAAGTAAATTGAGATGTCATGGAATGGCTTTGTGATTTGCAGGGTGTTTATTTCCTTGTTTTAAGCAGATGCAAAAGGTGTATTTTGATGCTGTTACACTGTGATGGATGAAAAAACTGCATTGACTTTTATCCAGGAGAGGGAAGCGAGCTGTTTTCTTTCAAGGGCTGTAGATCAATTGATGTCTTACAGAAGTAATACCATGAAAGTGAGGAAGAACTCCTCTTTGATACTCAGGTCTTTTTATTTCAGTTGGTACAGTAATGGGCTTTTGAATTAAAGGTTTGTTAAGGCTTGTATCTATTTCAGAGTATTGACAGCCGAAGCAGACTCACTGAGCCAAAATTTATATGTTTATCCAAGCTTGTTAAAATGAGAATTTATGGTGACTGTACTAATGTGTAAGCTTTAATACCACTTTTATATAGAAGGCTGCTATTTGAATTTACAGTGAAGTAAATTTCTTTACAATATGCCTTTGAGTTATGGTTTATAACTGGATTCATATAAACAAATGCTTTCCGTCAAATGCTGCTGAACTAATTCCATTTTGAAGTCATTAATTATATTTAGCTCACTGAGAAAAAAGGAGAGGGGAGGCATCAACTAACCCTATATAAAAGTGGCAACAGAATTGTTTCGTGCAGGAGCTTTGGGCCTATAAAACTATGAAGAGTGGTTTGTTGGGTTGGTTGGTGTTTTAATCAAAGAAGTGAACAGAAGCTGGATTATGCATTGCTGTACTGCAAAGACATTTCATTTTGAGCAGACATTAATACAGTTAATGCTTTTTGCTTTTATCATGTTAAGGTCTTTGCAATAAAATCTGGCTATGCAGTGACCCTACTTGTTTGTGCAGGAAAAAACCTTGTTGCTTCATCGTAAGTCCATTGGCTCTTGTCAGATGGGTAAATTTTCAAGGTAAATTTCTACTGATGTATGTTCAATTGAAAAAGTGGTTTGTTGCAGTCAAGGTAAGAAAGAAAACTTACAGCTTTGACTTTTTGTAGTGTGTGTGTGTGTGTATATATATAGTGTGAAACTTAAGATAGAGTGCTAACCAGTCATCAAAAGTGAAATCGAGATGCAACCAAAACAAAAACTAAACCAAAATTTTTGTACAGTTTGTGTGAGCCTGATCATTACACTTTATTAATAAGATTTTGTGTTTCCAAGAGTTAGAGGACATAATAAACCTGAGCATTGCTCATTGCAGTTTCCCAAAGACAGACTGGAAAATAAATAGTGTATATATATTTTTAGGCTGCAGCATGGTACTTATGCCATTTTCATATTTATCCTTCCATTTTGGCTATTCCATTTAGGTGGATCCAGAATTTTCCTGCTTGGAATTCACATTTCCCTGGGATCACATAGGCTGCATGCAGAATTGTCATCTTGCTGAAGTGCTATGTAATTGCCTGATCCTCTTTGCTTTCTGCTGTCTAGTTTCTCTTTTCTTTCATTTCATTACTTTCATTTCTTCTCCTTCATGTTAACGTTCTTCATCTCTAATTCACTTTCTTGTGTTCTTCTTTCACTCTCTTTTGAAAGCAAGCTGTCAGTGCCTTGTTTAATCTCTTTATCAATGTGCTGAGAGGTAACAACAGGACTGCATTTAGGCCCTTTGTACCCAGCTGGTTCAGATCAGGGTGAAAGAGTGAAAGCCAGAGCCCTGTGGGACACCTGTGTGCTGTACCCTTCTAACACTGCACTCTGTTCTTCAAGGGACCTCGGGTCCTTTAGTAGCCTGCTGGAATAGTTCCAACAACACCAGAGGGTCCTGACAAGCAGGAGAAACTGTCTCTGCATCTGGACTTCTAATTGTCTCTCCATCTACCAAAATTCATATCTGGTCTCTTAAAGCTCTGCTTCCTGCCCACCATCCCCAAAGCACTTCTGACTTCACTAGCACCTTGTGGCACTCTGTGCCAGGGAAACCCCTGGCTGATCATTGGCACCCTCAGGAAACTCAGAGTGTTCTTGTGTTTTGTTTTACTTGAGGAGAAACTGATGCTCTCAGATTTGCTGTGTTGGAGGAAAGATGTGGAATTACCCTGCCGAGCTGCTGCAGTATCTGAAACATTTAATTGTTCATCATGAGCTCCCTAAACATATGTAAACTGTTTTGGTTACCAGAGTGATTAACCAGAAATCAACCACAAGCTCGATTTTAGGAAAGTCTCAATGAAAGCTTTTCCATGCTTGTAGACTGCCCAGTAAATTTGAGTTTGAGTTTATTGCATGAAGCAAGGAAGGTGTCTGGACGTACTCTTAAGTCCTTTTACAAAACACAGCAGACATCACTTAAATCACATATGATGTACACAGAACCAGAATTACCGTGGAGTGAGCTGGTCAGCAGTTTTGGAACTAAACAGTAGGAAGCAAGGAAAATGGAAAAGATGATAGAGTTTTGTACTTCCATTAAAGATTGTTGGAATGGGGACCCTCTTTCTGTCTGCACTTTTTACATACAATATTTTATATATGAGATCCTCATCCAGAACTGTGGTTCCTTAGCTCTGTTGAAGCAACAATGATGAACAAGCTTCTCCCACTGTCCTTCCTGCTAACTTTATCTGCAAGAGGAGAGCCCAGTGCTGGCATGTTTGCTAACACTGGTAGCCAGGAGACTTTATTTATGGTGCATCAGGTGGCTTAGAGCAGTGGTCTCAAAAGTCATGGGCCCCTATCATTAAAAAATAAAATCACTGCATTTAAGCAAGTCCAGTAGATTAAATGATTTTTCATGAATTCATTGCAGTTTCTTGACAAACTACTGACTTATGATAACATATATTTTCCACTCGTCCATAAGAAACAAAATTCATATTGGAAAATGCTTTCCTTTTTAAATTGCACATTTCATAGTGTGTTTCCATCTCCTGCCCCACTCCTCTGATTTTGTCCAGCTCTGGCATTTGGAAACAGATGGATATAGCTGATTCTCAGCTATTATTTGAAAATATTTCTGCTGGTTTTAATCATGGATATAGCTTGTATGCATCCAATGTGCAGCTTATCTGGTTTTTCAAACAAGGGAATCTCCAGACTCAATTCAGAAACTACCTGTAGGTAATACCAGGAAAAGCCCATTCTTCAAATTCGTAATTCCTTTGTACTTCCTTTGTTTCTCTGTTTCCAGAAGACCTTCATGAAGAGCTTTGGCATGGACTATTTGAGTTAACTGGCTTTATACTGGCATATTGCTTCAGTTGAATGTGGTGATTTGGGGATGCTTCTTTCTGTTGTCTTTGAAACCTGAAAGTGCCCCAAATAAACTAAAACCCAAATAGAACCACTAAAAAATATTCATCAAAAATCTTACAGCTTTCTGTGTCTCTGTGTATTCTTCTTTCTTGTTTTGTGCTTTTTTTTTATTAAATACTCAAGGGTTGGCAGTGCTGTGAAGTAGAACAGTGAAACATAAATATTAATTGTGGTAGAAATATTGTCTAGAATCTCATTCTTGTTTTACTTGAAAATAATACTCAATTGTCTTGGCCCTGCTGGAACAAAGACAAGACCTAAGGGATGTGCATTATTTGGCTGCAGCTTTATTAACACATTTGGGAGCAGTGCCTGGCAATAAATCACAGGGAGTGAGTCAGTGCCTGTTCCTTGATGGTTCCTACCTCTGCAGAGCTGCTGCCAGCGCTCCTGCCAGGCTCCTCCCCGGACTGCAGGGCCACCACAGCTTTTGTGTGTTGGGCCAGAGCCTGGCAGCCACAGCTGCTTTTCCCCACCTTTCTCAGAGTACCACTGCTGGCCTGGCTTGGCTTTTTTCCCCCTTTCTGGCAAGGTGGAAAACCGTGGGAAGGTGTTTGAGACAGGTACCACCTAGGAGTGGCAAGGCCTGGACCTTCCCACTGCTCTTCCTGAGTAACACCTCGTTTTGGAGATTTCTGGCATAGATAGGGGCTAGGAATCCTTTGTTTGTGTGGGCTCAAACTGCTCTCTTCAGTTTGGGGAAGACTTTACATTTTAGGGGCAGAGATGAAACTTGCAGCCCAGTTGATAATGCATGTTTTTCATCCCTCTCACTCAGGCAGCCACGCACGTAAGAGGGATGTCTGCCCTGCTAATCTGCATCATGACTGTAGTTTCAGCTCTTTCCTGCTGTCTCCACTTGCAAAGTACAAGTATGTTGGTCAAAAATTTCCCATCATTAAGCTCAGTGAGACAAGTGCAAAATGGCTGAATGTGTTAAAAAGTTAGTATTGTTGCCTCACTGGGGGGAATTCAGAGCTTCTAAATTCTACTTTGGTGCCCTACTAGTGAATATTTCCAAAATGGATGTTTAAATTTAGTTCAATTTAGCAGTGACAAGTCTAGTTTGTTAGGGCAAAGAGCACTTCTTCTTTCCATGACATAAAGAAGTGATTCCAAAAAGTTGAAAGTTGTGGTATTGTAATGGCTGTATTTTTTCTGGTAGCCCTTCTGTTCTTTTCAGCGTGAAGATGATGAACTACCCTTGATGGGACCGAGGTGTAGGCAGGCTGGAACCCCCCTGGAGCTGGCCACATTCCAGCTGTAGGACTGTGGGAAGCCAAAAGGGAAGCCCTGCTCCTGTTTCTGCTCCAAGTTGTCCATTCTGGGCCAGAAGTGTGAAGGAACAGACAGGCCCTCCCTCCTTATGTAATAGTGCACGACGTGGAGTTGAGTCTGTGTTTTAGAAAAGTGGTGGTGTTGATTAGTTAGTTGGTCATGAAATGAGAGGTAATTTATTTTTAAATAAACTTAATGATAATATTTGTGCATGCTGATTTGGAATGCCATTCTTGTTGCAGGAGAGCTTTTGATGGATTAATTACATCTTTTATAAGCAAACACCAGACAAAGAAAGATTAAGTTCACCTGAGTTTTGATTGAGAAACTAAAAAAATTCGTTTATGTGTGTTCTGAGGGCTGTCATCAACTGGTCTTACTGCTCAGGTATTTGCCTTACAGAGAGATAGTCAGGTTGTTACATTGCAGATGAAGCAAGTGAATTCACTGGTGCACAGCAACAGTGACAAATCCATTTTCCGGTCCTGCATTATGGTCTTAAAATCAAGGCAGTAATTGTAATTTAGTTCCTGTAATCAGTAAGCTTGTGTGTTTCAAAGAAAACCAGAAGTGTTTGCTGTGTGGGCTAGGTGATAACTGATGACAGAAGTTCAGCTGTTGTTTGAAAGTATATTTCAGCTCCTACTTTAGCTCCTGAAAACTGTAATTGCAGACTTGGTAAAAACTTTCTCTTGTTTGTCTTTCAATATTGACTGTTTGAATTAAGGTGGTTGTTTAAACAACCTGATTTTAAAAGGTCTTAGACTTCTAGCTTGAGTAAATTGCGTGATAGTGAAGGGTGTAAATCTATCAAGTTATATCCTGTACCATTTGAAGAAAAGGAAAGAAACAGCTAACATTTGTGGTTTAGTCCCTTCTCACTTTACCCTCTTTAGTCAGTGTAGGCAGAACAAGGATTAGTAACTTGGTCCTCTTCCTATTCTGTTTCTAGTCATCCCAGGATGAAAGCGGTATTTTATTTAATTTGTTGTGTGCTTAGATATTGTACTGATTTATGAATACTAGAAATTAAAGTTATTTGTGGGCTTTGTTCTAAGCACAAGCAAGGCACTTGACGCTGTATAAACAGAAAAATACATTATCTGCGCTGTTGGCCTTATATCTGGAAATGTAGGATAATCAACATGGCATTTGTAGAACTGTCTTTACATTCTCCAGCAACTTGGAAATGTATATTTGTGAAAAATAGAGCTTCCACCATTGAAGTCTTTGTTCCAAATGTAAATGTTTTCTAAATGTTTTAGAATTTCTCCAGTGAAAGTTTATCAAGATGGCGCATACAAATTGTGCTGAAAAGTGATAGTGGCATTTCATTCCAAGTATAACTAAATGTAGGAGATGCCCTACATTGTATGAAATCCTTATGCTGTGTTATTAAGTCTTAAAAAAAACCCACTTTGTGGAATTCAGTGAACTTGGTTTTCTGGAATTGTATGCAGATTGTATCATCACTTCTGGAATGTGTTTTTTCCCTGGGCCAGGGCTGCCAGACAGAGCTCTCTGACAATCTCTTTATCTGAAGAGTTGTCTATAATGTTAATTAGTGAACTCTTTGAAAAACCGGCTTCCATGAGTTAATTTATGCATAAAACATCACTGAGGGGATGTGTTTTACCTGTTTCACAAGTAGGGGATTGAAGCATAGCTTAAGGGACGTGGCTTGGGCCACACAAGAAGACTGTGTCATAGCCAGGAATCAAGAGATTCACATTTCATTGCCTAACCACACAAATTCAGAAAATAAATAGTTGAAGAAAAGCAGATGCAACACTGAGGATTTGAGTCTTGTGTACAATTTACAGGATGCTTAACTCTCTGCCCCTACAACCAGTGGGATCTGCTTTGGGAGCCCAGTAATGCTTCTGCATTCATGCAATCATAGGATGGCCTGGGTTGGAAGGCGCCTTAAAAACCAGCTCACTCCAACCCCCTGCCATGGCAGGGACCCCTTCCACTGTCCCAGGTTGCTCAGAGCCCCATCCAGCCTGGCCTTGGACACTTCCAGGGATCCAGGGACAGCCGCAGCTGCTCTGGGCACCCTGTGCCAGGGCCTCACCACCCCCACAGGGAACAATTGCTTCCAAATACCAGATCTAAACTTCCTCTTCCAGTTTGAGGCCATTCCTCCTTGTGCTGTCACCTCATGCCCTTATCCAAAGTCTCTCTCAGCTCTCCTGGAGCCCCTTTAGGTGCTGGAAGGTGCTCTAAGGTCTTCCTGGAGCCTTCCCTTGTCCAGGCTGAACAGCCCCAGCTCTCCCAGTCTGTCTCCATAGCAGAGCCGTTCCAGCCCTTGCAGCACCTCCGTGGCCTCTGGCCTTGCTCCAGCAAGTCCAGGTCTCTCATGCCAGAGGCTCCAAGCTGGGCTGCTTTGCACAGCTTGGTGTCATGGGCAAACCTGCTGAGGGTGCACTCAGTCCCAGCCTGTACGTGTCCAACAAAATTCCTGTTGGTGTGACTGCAAGGTACCAGGCTGGCTGCAGACATTGTAGTGTGCCTTGGATTTTGGTAGTGCAAGATTTTCACTTTCTATTGATGCTTTTTTTTTAACTCACTGGTGTAACTTTGTAATAATTATTTATGGCTGATGCCCTCACCCAAAGGACTAAGGAAACAGAATTTGAGTGCTAACCCTTTCCAGGTATTTTTAGAGTATCAGCCCAATGCCTCAAAATCATAAGGAAAAAAAAATTCCGAGGATGGTATTGGAATTTAAAGCTGTCTTTGGGAATTCTTATTTTCCTTAGGTTTGTGTTTGTTTTTGAATATGTGCTTCTAATCTAGCAAGGACATAATGAGCTCTTGAGACATAATAAGCTCAGTAAGACTTGAAACACTGTTTACCACTTGAAGTATTTACGTGGCTTCTATTCCTATTCATTCATCCAAGCACAATATGGTGTTTAGTAGATCCTCACAGATAGGAAGCCTCTAATCCTAATGTTCTACAGGTATGAACTGAATTACACAAAGGATGTGCCCAGCTTTGTGAAGCTGTTCAGTTATTGAGCTTGTGACGTGTTCAGCAAGTCCTGCACATTTTACAGGAGTCAGTGTGTGCCTAACTCTGGGATAGTTCTGTGGCTCACACACACAATCCTTGTTAAAGCACAGGGACTTGGAGTCACATCTTTTCAATCTTGTAGTAGCAATTGTGAGCTAGCCTGAGAGGAAGAAATGTTTCCCATTTGCTTCTGAAGGAAGGCAGGAAAATTCAGGCTAGAAGGAAAGGACAGGTTGTAACTGTGAGGAAAACAAGCTGTTGGAGCAACTTCTTTTAGAATCAGGATGTGTTTTCTATCACTTGATGGCTCTGTGTGCATAATTATGGCACTTAAAAAAAGAAGTGCCTTCTAGTATAGCTGGTCTATACAAAACCTGCTGAGTGAAATTCCATCATCTCTATCACACAAAAGGTGAATTTGATTATAATGTTATCTACCACCCTCATGTTTCTGTTTATGTAAATTTTCCTTGAACTGATTCCATCATGCTGGTACTGGAAGCGATGTGTTCACAGAATTTCTTTCAGTCCTAATCCTATGATGTTTTCTATCACGCAGTTTTAGCTCTTCTTGTCAGAAATTTTGGAATTCGGACTATGAGGAAGGAGAATGGGATACAGTCTATCCATAAATGTTGTACAGCTATATTAGCACATTGGCACAGTGCAATTATTTTTGCACATACGAAAGACGCCTCCCTGTAAATTCTTTGTGACATAAGGTTTCTGACTGAAATTAGGTCATAGCTATTTAATTGTTTAGGTGTCCACCCACAAGGGAGCTACAGAGAGCTCTTTCAATTCTGTGCAATGAAATAAGTAGCAGTTACTCTCATTTATCCTCTAAGGAAATAGTCCTCCAAAAATAATATGTTGATTCCTTAGCCCCTCCCTGTCACTAATCACTCAGCTCTTGTAGCTATGGACTGACTTGGCCTTCAGCACCGGAGTGCCCATGTGCCTCAGTCATTAATTTTCAACTTACGACACTTTGGTGATGTAAGAAAGCGTTGTCCTCGTTTCACAGCTGAGGAATTGACACATCAAATAAGTGACTTGCTTAAAGATTCACAGCAATACTGGCCATAGAAACCAATGACTTATTCATAGACTATTCTGTTTCTTGGAAAACCAACCCTGTGTTCCTTGTCCTTCTGCCTGCTACCCCAGATCTCCTCGGACCAATTTAGCAGGCCAAGAGTTTAGGCCTGTGTGTATTTTAGCCTCCCATAAGCTGGCATTGCCAAACAAATGCACCCCTCCCTTGTGTAAGCACAAGCAGCATCTCCACTGTCACGTGGGGAATTAAGTCAGGAAACTGATTCGGGTTAAAGTTAATCCCCCAAGAACAGTTTCAACCTGAGTCCTTCCTCATTTGGCTCTCGCAGTGCAGCTGTAGAGGCACCACTGAAGGGGGCAGAGGGAGGAGAGGCAAGGCCAGCTCTGCTCATGAATGGAGGTTTCTGCTGGCTACAATGCTTGTGGAGTTAGTGGGGTTGAGTTCATGAAAACTTAACCAAAATAAGTTCTAGTTTCTTCTTTCTCTGGAGAGCACATCACATGCTTCAAGTTTTCCCCATGTTTGCAGAGCCCACCCAGAGCACAGGGGCAAACTGTGTCCAGAACACAGAGGAGGTTTTTGGATCAGTCTTTACTCTGGGGACATTTTACATCTTCTCTGCATGGCAGGGTTTTTGTGATGGCTGCTATCATTAGAAATGTTTGATTCTGTATAACCTTTTTCTGTTTGGAATGAAACTATTTCTGAGTAATTGCAAATGCAACCAGGGAAGAAGCACAGTTGCCAGGATAAGTACATTTGTAATGGGAATAAAGTGTTGTAAGTGGAGCTCAATGCCTCATCTCACCCTGTACCACACTGACCTACAGTGAGCCCACATTCTTTTGCCTTTCTGCCCTGAGTGGTTCCATAGAAAAGAGGACCAATTGGAATTGTGGGTGTGATTTTGGTCTTCAGGTGGAGCCTGTCTGCCTTGACTTTCCACATGAGTCAGACACATGGGGAGAATCCTCCTATTTTGCTGATCCCTCTCTCAAAAGAGGTGTTCAGAGGGCTTCCCAGTTGCTGTGCTGAGGTGAACATCCAGCTTTGGAAACAAAGTACCAAATGCTGCTGCTTCATTTGAAGGAGTGCAGCGTAGGACAACCTGTAACTGTGGAATGATGCACTCCTCCTGACTACGTCAGAAGTCCACAGAAATGTATGCAGGGCCCTTGGCATGCTAATAACTTGGTTGTTGATGACTAAGGCAGGAAGAAGGGTGCCAATGACATCTAAAAGGAGACTGAAAGGAACTCTTGTAACTTTAAAAATTGCTGCAGAAGAGAGCAAAATATCTTTTAATAACTGTTGTTAATATCTTTAACATATCTTTAATCTTTCCAGTTGAACTGCCCCATGACCCCTGAAAAATTTTTTTGCCATCTTTGTTGCTGAACCCCGTTCCCCAACTTTTCTGCTTTTTTGTTTTGTGGTTGAAGTGTGAGTCCTGGCAGAAGAGAGTGAGAGGATGTTGCAGATGGTCCTCTGCCATGAGCTTCTGTTGTAAAAAAACTCTGGCCTGTGTCAGCCACAGCCCCTGTTCCAACCCGGCCACCTCAGAAGCCTCAAAAGAAATGTGTGTGGGATTGTTATATTTGGGGCTTTTTTGTTCAGGCCTTGTTCAAAGGTTCAAGGCTGGGGCAGAAATCTGTCTGATTTTCCTCCTCAACTGAACACAGATCGTAACGTTTAGAGCACAGCCACTTCATGTAGCAGGAACCTAACAAGAACCAGATTTTAACATAATCACTAGTTCCTTTGAAGGAGGCAGTGTTAGCAATTATGATCTAGACTAGACATTGGTAAGAACTTACCAAATAATTATAGGCTTCCTAAAGGAGTATAGTATGAGTAATTGCAGGTTTAAAAATGTTATTATGACGAGTAGTTTATACCGAAACTTCATCCTGCTTTTTTGAAATCAGAATCTGTAACTCTCATCATGCCACAGCAAATGCTTGCCCTTCTCCACTGAAGAATGTAGACTTGCCTTATTGTACAGCAAATGTTCTGTGGTACATTATTTAAATTAGCATATAATAGAAACCTAATTGCCCACTTGGGCCCACAGCTTTAGCTGGTGGAGATCAATGTGTTTCCACTGAAGTCAGTATAGCAGTGTTGATTTTCACCCTTGAGGATCTGGCTCAGCAGCTTGTTTCTATTCCAGGCATTGTTAAAGGAGATAGTGTGTTTAGAATATTAAACCCTGGCATTGTCAGAGATAGTCAACTCAATTTATGTGCAAGTGAAGAGAAATAAAGCGGTAAAACCATTATTTTTATCTGAGGATTTCAATTTACATTGTCGATTATTCATATTGACTGATCTGCTACAACAGGGAAATCATGAGCGTGGGGTCATCTTGTTGTGGTTTTAATTTCCTACGTCTGTAGTTATCTAATCCTCTCAGTGTGAGCAAGCATGATTAGTATTTATTTCTATTCTGTGTGCCAGTGCCCTGGGCCAGGTTCTGTGCTAAATCCAGAGTGACTCTCCTACTTAATTGGCATTAACTTGTGCTGCAGTAATATAAATAAAAACTTGTACTTTCTGTGTGAAGCACTCACAACTCCCAAAACAGATTTCTTCTGTGTGGATATTCTCTCCCCATGTTTAGGCTTGTGATAAATCTGTATTTTTTACTCAGTTTGGAACTTCTTCTAGCAATGTTTTCCAAACAATACTTAGGGAAGCACAGATTTGGAAGGACTTTAGCTGCCTGTTAAGCATCGAGGCACTACTAGGAGCATTGCTACAGCTGTGCCCCTGGTTAAGAAATTGCTGCAGTAAGAACAACACCTATCTCTCTCTGGAGAGTCAAGTACCAAAGTGAACAATAATTCTTCACTTTGTCAAATGGTTTTTACAATCACTTGGAATGCTTGCTTAAAGAAGCTTATTTTACTTCATGAATGCTCCATTCAGGAGTAGGGAAACTTTAGGGCTGAGCTGAGCCAACAGTTCTTTGTGGAGTTCTTTTCCTCTCTTTTCACTTCCATTATTCTCAGAAGACCTCTGGCTGCTCCCCCACTTATCTCTGTTTCCATTTGTCCCCTGGGAGCTTTGGATAATCAAAGTTGTGCTGCAAGTACTCTTCAGAGAGTAGGATGGGGGAGTTCTGGTTAAATGGTTTGGGTCTTTATCAAGGACAGTGCAGTAACTGACTGTGTGAGCCTTTTGAAATAGTACAGTGTTAAAAATCCAGCAGAATTTGGAGTTGCCTTGTGTTCGTTGCTGTCTGTTTTGTGATGTGTGCAGAACACAAGCATAGGAAGAAACATCAGCAGGAATGATGGGAAAAGACTGTCTTGAAAGAGTTGAGAGATTGTGTTCATCACTTGGTAAGTTATTGTATGGCTTCATTCAGCTCTAGTTACAAGGTGGTTTTCTTGTCCTGTCAAAGATGAGTCTTAGCTCATGAGCTGGTTTGGATTCTCTTTGGGGGAAATGGTTGCAGTAATACAGCTGTTGTTTCTATTATTTTCTTCAAACTTTTATCAAGCCTCCTTTCTTTGGAGGGAACACAAATTGACATTCACTAATTGCCAGCTTCTACCTTTCTGAGTGATTTGGTCTTTAGAACATAGTATCAGCCATGTGAAGCAAGTTGGATTTTTCATTTTAATCTTTCAAAAACAGTTAGCAACACTTGCATCAACAGTCCTTTGCTGTGTTCTCTGGGTTCTGTGGGTCATAGGGTTGTGTTCTTATTGAACTGTCTGACTAGTGTGAAAAAAGTGTCAGTGTTTCCTGTTAGGAGTTTTTTTTTTGGTGGCCATTTTGCAATTTTTTGAATTTTATAAACAGGAGTACTAAGGCATTCATATGGGTGTTGATGGTGAGTTCCATCAAGCTCCTTTGTTTTCAACAGTGAGTTTTCCAAGTTTTTAATGAGCTTTTTTCCCTTGGAAAACATGTAACACCTGTGACCAGAGACTTACATAACACAAGATGTCTTGTGTTGAGGTAAGGAAACCACCTTCGAGCTAGATATCTGAGACGAGCGTTGTGTTATCTCCATTGCAAAGATAACAGACATTAAAATTCTAGAGTCTGGTGGCCAAATGGCACAGCACCAAACAGGATAGATTTTCTTTTCCTCGAGTGGTAAATTGTGTTAGATAATTCATGATGCAGACTGCTGTTATTTCTAGAGTATGTGAGCCTCTGATGGCAGAGCAGATCTTCTTACCTCTCCAGGTTAGCTGAAAAGCTGAAGGAGCTTTGAGAACTGCAGAATATGGCAGTAGCTTTGCTGCAGTAGATCAGCTGATAGTTCTTTGCTTGTATCACAGTGTGGTCGGAGTGGTGCAGCTCCTACGTGCTCCGCTTTTTGCCTTTTTGTGAGGAAGAAGCGGGATTGCAAAGATAACGGGAGAAGGCAGTGGAGCGAGCATTCATGGCAATAATTTCTAAGAGCTGCAGATAAATAAGCAGGCAAGGTTGACGACTTATCTGGGTGGGGGTATTAGCATTTTGAATACCCTCTGCACAGATGCAATTATCACTTAATTGCCTTTACACTAGAAAAGCACTTCGTAGCTGTTAAGAAAAACCTTCAGCATGTAGTAATGGTTCTCTTCGTACCAGACACTCGGCCTGCTCCACTCTTGGTGTCTGCTGCGGGGCGGGAGAGAGCGGCTCTGGGATGTGCCACTCACAAGCTCGCTTGTGGTGTCCAGGACTGGCCCCTCGGTGTCGGGATGGCCCTGGCGGGCAAACCCCGGCCCGGGAGCGGGCCTTGTTCTCCGGGGCTGATTGCCCAGGCCGCTCCTCGGCCCGCGGGGCTGCGCTGCTGCCGCTGCTGCCGCTGCCGCGGCGCGCCAGGCACGGGCGCTGCCCTCAGCGTGAGGGCTCAGCAGCTGGGCCTGGCTGCGGGTGCCATTCCCACCCGGCTGTGCCGGAGCTGGGGCCGGCCTCAGCGTGCCTTGTGTGCGTTCGGAGCCCAGCGGAGGGCTCAGCAGCGGGGCCTGGCTCTGTGGCCATTCCCACCCAGCTATGAGGGAGCTGGGGCCGGCCTCAGCGTGCCTTGTGTGCGTTCGGAGCCCGGCGGAGCGTTCAGCAGCGGGGCTGCGGCGATCCGTGCCTCAGGCGGGGCTGTGAGGGACGGCTCCCCTCAGAGCAGCACGGCCGCCTTCTCCCGGCCCCTTCTCTGCCCAGAGGAGCGACTCCTGCGGCAACCGGGACAGACGGTTCGTTCATTTTGTCTCTAACCTGCCAGAAACAAAGAAGGTTGTTTTGAATGTTAAAGGAATTCTGTGGGAAAACAGTTGATTGTGCGGTGGTTAGAGAGGCTGCAGCAGACCTGTCTGTGCCGTGCTTTGCAGGTCTCTTGCATGTAGCACCTGTCTGTGTTACCCCAGAATTGTCACCGAGTCCTTCGACACAACAAGATGGGTGTTTGGTGCCTCAGCACCTTCGTTTGCTCCCCCTGATGTGCTAAAGATTGTCAGAGTTGCACAGAAAACGTCAGCGACGCTCACATTTCAATTGGGTCTTTTTCTGTGGAATAGTTACTTAGTTTGCTTGTAGTCATTATTTTAAATTTTGCTATCTAAGCATGTTAAGGTTTTATTGGTATTATTCCTTCAACAGCAATATTGGTTACTCCAGGCATTGTTTGAAAGCTTTT
>VWZP01009918.1:2098134-2141137 GCA_013396995.1 Dicaeum eximium | reverse complement strand
TTTTTTTTTTTTTTTGAAATTCTTAAAGAGAGATTTGGCTTAGAGCAAAATCAGTAAGGGGGAAAGAATTAGGAAATCAAACCCTTCCTTTCCCTTTTTGAACCTCTCGGTTTTCCATCCTCAAATAAGTACGTGAAAGGGGTTTAACAACTTTAAATTGGATTTTAGAATGTCAGATGACTCTAATAGCCTTTGTACACAAATAACAACAGAAGAGCTGATTATTGTTTCTGGGCTCTGCGATGCACTTATGTAATCATTAATCTTGGCACTTCTTTATCTGCAGCAGATTAGGAGGCCACTGTCATTTTGAAGACTGCCATTAAGTAGACTTTGTTAGTGTTTAAATATGTGAAGCTTAACTTTAAGCTGCCTTAATGTATGCGGTGGAGGTATTCTGTGCCTTGAATAGAGCTGTTGGAGTAAGTTTCAGTCACATATCTGCTGCCAGTCTGACCTCAGACGTGGGTTTATGTACAGTATTTGTTAATCAGCCTCTGAAGACACTTTGAAAGCTTTTTAAGCGTAAAGCATTAATATATCTGTTTGGAACAGCAAGCAAACTTGCTTTATCTACTACCTTTCAGTTGGTTTAATCATCAAGAGGCAGGAAATTAAATGTTATGAAATGAGAAGGCAGAAAGGGTTTTAATGAAGGTCGTAGCACCTAATCTGATTGTGGCAAAGGAAGAGCTTTTGCTAGACCTTTTCTTTCCACAAGCTTGTAATTTTCTAAAACGTTTTTGTGGGCAGCTACATTTTTTTTCTTTCATGATCCTTGTCATGAAATGAAGGCAGTTTTCAGACACTGAGTATATCATATATAGACATCATGAGGGGATAAAGAGGCTCAGAAACAGAGCTGAGCCCAGGGAGATAGTGTGAGCATAGTTGGTGGGGGAGACATGACTGTAATGTATGGTTTGAAGAAAATGTTTGGGAATAAAGCTTTCGCTGTGACAGAAATGTTTTTGAAGCTGTTTGGTAGACTGATGGTGCATTTATTTTGTTGTAAGCCAGAGACCACAAGGTTTCTGTCTGCAGTGATAGTATCTTGTATGTTCTCCCTGGTACAGTTTCTGGGGATGGGTCACAGCGTTTTCTTCCTGTGCCCTTTTCCAGGAGAACATCTGAGGAATCCTTCTGATCCCACATATACACTAATATTGCTACCCCTGAGGTGGGGCAGGGGCTGAATAAGGTGTCTTTCTTGGAGAGAAAAACAAGTCTATTTGTTCTGCGGAGATTTGACTGTCATAAAAAAAGGCTGTGAGCTTTCTCTAATATATTTGCTGGTGTCTTAATATGTATCAGGAAACATTTACCAGCTGTAAACCACTGCTTGGTTTTGAACTTAAGTAATATTTTCTTTGAAATGGAGGAAACATGGGTAGAGTTAATCTGTTTTGAGCTCCCCCTTCAAAACCTAGAGGAGTAGCCAAGGACTTCTGGTGTCCCTCAGTTTCACTCATCCTCTGATGAGCTCTGCAGTGGAGTCACCAAGAGGAGCTGTGACAAAACCAAGCACACACACTGGAAATAATCATAGTGGAAAAAATCTTTGTATTAAAAACAAGTGACCCTGTGTCAGGCTAGAAAGATGCAGAATATGGACTTGAGGAAAATCTCTTGTGTGTGGTTTGAGGGAATCTGGTTGTGATTTGCTTGCAATGGCCATAAATCACAGATGGGGTTGAGGAATTCATACTCAGTATTGGCTGCTGGGTGATGAATCCAGGAAGGAGGTGTTGGAGGGAGTTAATAAATGAGTGAGTGCAGCTAAAAGGCTTTTTACTGTTTAGACTTCTGGAGTTGGTTTTGGTTGTTATTGTTCATCTCTTAGATGAATCATCCGAAAATGAAAATTTAAACTAGACATTTAGAGTGCACCTTTGTGAGACACTAATGATTCTGTTTGGCATACAGCATCAAAGGAAGCCTTTTTAATGACATCAAATTCATGTTCAGCCAAAAAGAAAAAGAAAATATCTTAAAAATGCAGATGTAGTCACATCAGGAGGATAGAGTTTTTAGTCTGGGTGAAATACTTGGTTTTTTCCCCTGCAACTTTTTCTTCTAGAAATAAATTCAGGTTTTGAGTGGTTTTTCATCAAAGTGCAGCTCTCTTGTAGGGATGTGGTTTCTGCACCAGCCACATTTGTCTAGCTTTAACTTAATCGTGCAGAGTCCCATTTCTCCATGCACAGTGGCAGATCCTGCAATTTCTGCAGAGGTCAAAGCCTTTATAAAATCCATGTAGCAGGACAAGGCTGAATCATGACAGACACTGTGAAAGGACACTTTCTTGGGTTCCCACTGCTTCGTCACCTCTTCTGAGTTAGTTCCATATTCCTCTTTCCAAACTGCTGTTCTCTCTCCAAGGAATGAGCTGTTAAAGTGGAACTTGACTTAGCCAAGTGGGAAGTACCAAGGAAAGCATTGTGATGGAGAATATGTGGTGGGGATGGGTTGCTAATCAGAGACAGCCCTCTGAGGAATGGTGTCAGGAATTGTTAATGCTTGCTCTGAAAGCTCGGTGCTCATGTGTACAAGTGATGAGGCTGCCCTGGTACCCACCCACAGTCACTTGGTGCTGCTGTAGGGTCATTGCAGTTCCCTCCGGTTCTGGGCCTCTCGCCTTGCTAAAGAGTGTCCTTGGGATTGTAAACAATTTTGATACTATGTTGCAAATGATTGGGTTTTGTCAGGTCACTGTGGTTGGTTGTGTTTTGTTGGTTCCTTCTTGGTTTTTTTAATCAGGTACCTGTGGCTGCTGTCTGGTCTGTTCTGGTAGCAGCCTAGGGGAACTAACTCAGGCAAAGGTTGTTGAGCTGTGATAGCTGTGTTGTACTGACTTGCTGAAGTGCTGCTTAACCCTGGTGAGTGGTTGATAAGTTTTTTGTTTTCTACTACAAGCAAATAAACAGAAATGTCCAATTTTCCCCTAAGCCAGTGCAGTTAATCAGGGAAAAGAAGGTGGGAGGACAGTGTTGGAGTTAACAAATTCCAGTCTTCAGAAGACCAGGTCCAACACCTGAGAGTAGGAAATTACATCAAATGGGGGCTCTGTGAAGAAAATGTTAGGGTTATTTGGACTTCCCACTGTAAAATGCTAAGTTTCTTCAAGATTTAAGTCAAGTCTTCATTATTTTCTTCCAGAGATCTAGCAAATGGGGCAGAAGTACAAATACATTTAATCTTTTCAGTACAGGTTTCTTTTTGAAGGAAAGAGGGAGAATCATTTAGTATTGTCTAGCTAACTGCAGCAAATAAATTAATCCTATTCTCCTGCAGATTTCACTTCTTGTTTACCTCTCTGTTAGTGGTAGATAATGAAAGACCAGACACCAAGAAAGAGAAATTGGTGTAGATTTGCTTTTCTCAGTGCAAGAGAGCAGTAAGTGGCAAAGACTACAAGGAACCTCAGTGTGATTGAGCATTCAAGGCCACTTTGACTGCCTCGAGGTGCACACACGTGTTGGCCCCAGCTCCATTCTCTGTGCCATTTTTCATTTGACAGACCATACGCCCTGCCTGGTTTGGGCAGCACAGTGGTACAGGTTGGATCACAGTAGAGCTGTGCTTGTGCCCTGCTGCAGGTGTTTGTCTTGACAACTGCTCCAGGTTAGTAATCATCTGTAGGAAGAAATTAAGAATGTCAAAACATGAGTGAGCTCTAGAATCCTGTAAAACAAACATGATGGATTCACACAAACCCCAGCTAGCTCCTCACTGGATAAATGCAGTAGCAAATTACAGCAGCAAAAGTCAGTGCTGGCAGTTCCTGTGGTAATAGCTCACACCTATGTTGCTCCTAAAACTTCTATTTTTTGTCATATTATCAAGAGAAATGTTTTGTAGGTGTGTCATTAGACCTGTAAGCTTTGTTTTTGAAATTGAAAAAGGAAAGTAATAGAACCAACCAGACCACCAGCACTCTTCTTGTACAGTTCTGTGGCAGCTTCTCTCTCAGCAATGCAGAACACTGCAGATCTGTGGGGCTGGAGCTCTGTCACTGGTCCCTGGGATCATAAGACCAAAACCCAAGATCTTGCAGTAAGTACCAGTCATCTGAGGTAGCTGGAGGTAGAGATAAGAGACGATAATGCTGCTTACATAGGTGGAGGAAATGAAACACCAGCTAGCATCCCCATCTCTGTAGCACCTATTTCTTGACATGCAGTTCAGAGCTTTGATTAACATGATACTGTGAGAATCACATGATTTCAGTGTCACTGTGTTTTCTTATGAAAAACTTTTTCTGAATTGCCTTGTTTAACAAGAATTCTGTTTAGCCTGGAGAAATTAATTATGCCCCAAGCTGTGTTCATCGTAGCCTGTGTAACTCCTGTTAATTTTCAACCAGAGAAGAAGAGGCAAATGAAATAATGAAATGTTTATTCATAAACACTTGAGCCACCAAGAAAGTGAGAATCCAAAACGTGGCAGAAACAAACTGGTGTTTTATGAAATTTGGAAGTCTGTTCTGACCATGTGGAAATCATCAATCTGCAAAGTTTGGTTGCTGTGTGTTGTTACTGCATCCATCTGTTGTGCCTGGTGAGGGACAAAAGGAGACCCCCCAGAAGAAGTTGTTGCAGTTGTATATGTCTTGGTGTATATTTCTGCCATCTTCATTGTTTGTGTGTAAGTTCATGAAAGTAGTGACCAAGCTGGAGCTTGGGGAACTCCGTAGATTTTGCAGAGTGGGAAGGTGCTAATTGCGTGCCCCGGATGTACCAAGGGACTGACTGTCCCAAGACTGCTCATCTGTGCTCCTGGACAGCAGAGCACCTGTGGATGTGGCAGGCCTGGCTGTTTTGGTTGAGCCCAGACTTGGACTTGCGAGGTTTGATGTTGCAGTTTGGTCTGTGGTGTGGTTTAATAATGCAGCCACAGTCCCAAGCTGCAGTTGTCTCTCCCTGTCATTCCTTCAACAAGGAAGATCAGATCATCTCACTTTCAGCTGCACTCATTGCTCAGTCAGGAAAGAGTGAGAATATTTCTGGATGGATAAAAACAAGACAGTGGGATGAGTGTTATACAGAAGGACATTAGAATCATGTAGTGTTGTACACATGAGCGAGAGGGAGCAAACATCATCTCTCTGAGTTCCTCTAAAAACCCTAGATCAGTTTCAGCTTGTGTTCCTGAACACTTGCAGGAGTCCTACATTGTTTGTGTTGAGACCTCATCTTGATTTTTCTTTATAGGAATTCAGAATATTATGGTGATATTATGAAAGTAAGTGTTTACAGGGATTTTCTGTTTAAATAGAACATTAAAAATAGAGACCTCACCACAACAACTTCACTGAAACAGTTTTGCCTTTTAGAAAACCCAAACTATTTCCCATCTTGCCTTCTTTCATTAGACATTCAGGTGTCTTTGTTGAAACCAGTGCTTCATGTAATAGCAAAGCTCTAGTTCTTTAATTTAAAGTATATGTTAGTAAAATTTTGTGTTGCTTAAAGGAAAATAATAACCCTAAACATCAGTGATCCTGGCCTGGGAATATGAGCTCTTACTGCACTGTTCCCTTCCATGTGCCCAACTCAAACAGATGTTGAAGGAATTTATACTGATTGCTCAAAGTCAGTCTTGCAAGCCCCAGAAGTGCTCAGGTGGTGCCATGCTATTTATCCTGTATCTCCTTTACTGTGGATGTTTCCAGCCTTTGGGAATGCTGAGTGTCTGTGACCTGCTGAGGGATCCAGATGTGCCCAGGCCCACAGAGCTCGTCTCGGCATTGCAGCATTTCTGCCTTGTGTGTTTGAGGTGTTGCTCATACTTTACTTTTAATTAATACTTTGGTGGCCATGTTCGTTTCTACTCCACCCATCACACCCACAGACTTCAAAGGATTTGTGCCAGTATAACCTCAGTATTTATTTTATTACCAGTGTGATTTCCTAAGGAAACAAGGTTTGGAAAGGTTGTTTGTGTTTGTCTGGTTTTCTGCCCATCACCCCGGTCCTTCCAATTTCCAAAACATTTCAGCCAAGCTTGAGAGCATTAGTGGTTCCAAAGATGTGAAAATTGAAAATCTGAGAAAGTTCCCCATCTGATACTCCCCTGAGGGACAATGTGCAGCCGAGCTCAGCTATAGGGAGGAGAATCTGTAACAGAGAGGAAGGTGCAAAGAATATCCCATGTGCTGGGAAGGCTTCTCCTGGAATTTCAACCTTACTGGACCCCAGAAAAATCCAACCATGAGACACAGATCTCTTTTGTTAGTTCTTTGGAGCTGTTTGTTGCCAGGTCTGTCACTATGTCTTTATGGTGGGGACTGTGTATGGAATAAACACACCTTCACACGAGGAGTGGGCAGGCTCTTGATCAAGCACTTAGTGTGTGCTCTGAAATGGTCTCCCAAGCGCCCATCGTGCCCAAGAGCACCCGGAGTTTGTGTTTCAGGGTGTGTGTGTGGACAGATGGTCACTTGAGAGCGCATGGATGGGGTGGGCAGAGCTGTGCTGCCACCAGTGCTCGGTTCAGTGGAACTGCAGCGTTTGGAAGCTGCAGGTGTTCAGAGGCGAGTAATTTGCAGCCAGCTCAAATTACTTAGGGTATATGACAGAGCAAATTATTTAGGTAATGAAGCTGAAAATGCAGGAAGATTAGAATATTATATAGTAAAATCATTCCATGTTAATTCAGTTTGTGATCAGATATCATGTTGCTTTAAATACCACATTACATGCAGTACCCTTGTTTGAGCCAATGAATATGTATGAATATGTCACTGAATATGTATGCCTCCTAATTTAATCAATATACTTACAAACAGCACTAGCAGGGACGTCTGGCACAAGCTGCATCCCTCTAGAAGCAGGTTGGCCCAATTTGTGTGTGTATCATGTTCAGTTGAGAGCCCTTGTGAGTTAGCAGCACATCATAGACAGCAGAGAGGCTGGGCACAGGTGAGCCACGTCCAGGGAAAGGGCTGGCCAGGGTTGCTGCGGCTGGGAAGGGATTGCTCCTTCAGCAGGGCCCTGAGCCCCAGGAGGCCCCAGCTGCTGCAGCCCTGCTGCTCTCTGCTCCCCACTGCAGCCTTGGGCAGGTCCTCAGCTCAGCTGGCAGCTGTGGGCAGCTGGGGAGGCTTTCCTGGAAAGCCGTGCATGTGAGAAGGATGCACAGTGCCCAGGGAGGCTCTAGGAGTAGAGACTGGTCTGGCACACCCAGCAGTACTGGAGTCCATCCACACTGAGTGCACAAGTGTGTGCCTGGAATTTCTGGACATTGCTGCCTCGGGAGCTGCGGCCGGAGCTCCTGACACGCGCTCGTGTCTCAGTGAGGCCAGCAAACACAGACAGCTGGGACCCCATGTACCCTGGGAGAAGGGAGCACCTCCTGCACAGGTTTTCCCTTCCAGAAAATGCTAATTTTTAAATTCAGAAATAGTAAGACACGGTAGGATTTACCTGACTTCCACCTTCTAAAAGTTAGGCTTGTAATTAAAATATCATTAAATTCCTTCACTGTTGAGTGAAGAGGAGGCCTCTCCACTCAGGGGTTCGTGTTGCTGGTTATGAATAAGATCAATCATATGCCCTTTTTCCTTCTTGCTTTCTCTTTCTCCCTTCCTTTCCTCTCCTCCTGCCTTCACTCTAGAGCAGACAAGACAATTAACTTCATTAATTACCCAGCTTTCTAAATCACTCGGGTCAGCTGGATGGATCTCCCCTAAAAGGCAGACATGGGACCAGTTTTTGCATTCAGTGACGATGAATGCATCTTCATTCCCTCCCCAGGATACCAAATCTGAGGTTTCCTACCTGTTGTGAATTGGGGAAAAAACACTATTTGTGTGCATCTACAATTTTGAAATAACAGCGTGAAGGCAGAAGGAGGAAAGGAAAAATCCTTTTTCTACCCCATGACAATTTTCTACCCCAAGACAAGCCATTTTATTCACAGACGTTAATGGGGAGGAAAAGGCTTCTGTCTTTGGAAAAGAATTTTTTGTGTGTTTTTTAAGGTGAACTAGTAACACACTTTGCTGTACTGAGGCTCAGTGTGTTTCTGTTTAAGTTCCAGAACTGGGGAGAAAGGTGACCTGTGCTTTGCTTGGCTGTACAGGCTCTTGCCCTGATCTGTCTGCCCCAAGGACTTAGAGAGAAATCAAAGATTATGATGAGCTTGTACAGTGCATTCCCTTACAGATACAGAATTCGATTTTCTTCTCTACTGCACAAAAACTGGACAAGGAATAAAGCAACATTTCATGATGTGGGAATTCATAAAAAGGGCGAGGCTGTCTAGGGGGTTTGGTTGAGGGAGGGAACTTGGAAAAGGCAGGCAAACCCAGTGGAACCGTTCCAGGTTTGGGGAACAAACACCCTGGAGCCGGAGGAAATAAGGCATGTTCTCCTGTTCCAGGTGCCAGCAGAAGATGTCACTGAGGGCTCTCACTGGCTGGCTGCTGGCTTGTTCCCTAGGAATTAGGTGGGGGCAGTGGTGTTACTTAAGCATACCAGAGCTACCTCAGACAGTTGCCGTGTGAAGACACAGTGGATGGAGGAAGAATAAATGTTCAGGGGGAAAACCACTGGCTTTTTTTCCTCTGTAATACTTGGGCTCAAGTTCCTGTTCAGTCTGATTTTGAGCAGATCAGGGTCCACGCTCCATTTTCTGGAAGCTCATCCAACATTACAGCAGGAGGACAGTTAGCAGGCAGTCTGGTGATGGGAGCAGCTCCAAGTGGAGGCACATTACTGATGGTGGATGGTGGATGGCAGAGGCCCTTTGCCATAGCGAGGAGCTGTTTGCCATCAGTTTGTAGGGATTGCTGGCTGCAGCCCTTGGAAGGTCCCTTCTTTCTCTCAGGATCCTTTTCTGAAGCAACTTGTTTGGCGGTGGGTCTCCGTGCTCGAGCTTCCATTTGCTGCTCCTGGCGGTTTGTTTGGGCTTTTATTCCTCCTCTTTGCTGCCTTTGGCACAGGACAGCCTTGGTAGGATTGTGGAGCACTGTTATTTCAGGGTGTGAAAGAGTCTTAGGCCTTTAATCTGGGAGTACAAACTACATCTGTCACCTGGGTATCTCTGGCGGTTCCTAAGCAACCACAAGAGTTTATTTTTTTCTGCAGTTCATATTTAAGAAATAATTTGCTCATGCATGAACCAGCCTGAATCAGCCTGAGCACCACCCCAGGAGACAGAAATTGTAAACTGTAATTTAGGCTAATTCTAGTCTAAAGCATGAATTAGAGTATTTTATGTAATCTTGAAAAATATACCATATAAATAAATGTAAGCAGAGAACAGGTACAATTAATTTGAGCTCAGTAGGAAGCTTTAAGTAACTCTGGGAATGTGAGAAACCAAGTCAGAACATATTCTTGACATGTAAAAATATTTCCCACCTGCCTTGTTTGCATAAGAACAAGGTTTTAGCAAGTACATATTTGCATGTCAAAGTTAAAAGTGGGGAAAATATTTTCACCCTTGTAAGAAAAAATGCATAATCTTGGCACAGGCAATTTGCATTTAGTAAGTTTAAAGTATCTTAAGTCCTTTCATGCTGTATGGGAAGTGTATGAACGTGCACAGGGGTTCCATTTCAATGAGTTGATTTGCAAAGGCACCACGTGGAGCAGTAATTGATCTGATCTCTCTGTGCATTAATTTGTACTACAATTGGTTGTGGCAGTCCCGAGTGATTTGTGCTTCTGAGATTCATCCCATTGTCCTGCATCTCAGAGTGCAGCAGTAAGTTGCAGTTTTAAATGCTGCGTGCCTATTGAAAGTAAGTGCCTTCAAGATGTAAATTTGAGGCAATCAGTTATTCTAAAACTGTACCTGATTTGGTGCTGGCACTCATAAAAATGATGTTGGGCAAATGCTGGCACAGCTGGAGCCTGTGAATCTGTGGAGATTCTCTTATGCCAGTAAAGCACCCTGGAAAATGCATTTGGGACTAATTATGGCACCTTTTAGACTATTACTAACCTAGCTTTAGGCCATCACTTTGAAGGCATGTTCCATTCCTTCAGAAATGCTCTGCAAATGTCCTGTTGCTTAAGAAATAGGGATTGCATAGACAGGCTTCATGGGTGATTTAGCTAACATGCTGGAGATTGTAGATAAACTAGATCCAATTATATCATACCTATTCAAAATAAGGCAGTAATTATGTATATAAAAGTGAAATGTAAGAAATACATTGCCATGGAGCTGTGGAGATAAGCCTTGTCACTACCCTGTCCAAGGAGCTGCAGAAGGCTGCTGATTCACTGCAGCAGAGGAGAAAAATAATCATATGTTGAAAAGGCACAACTGGGATTTAGTAGAGCTATTCTGGAATTTGCCCACAGGATTGCTCTGTGAATTTGAACTGCACATGATACAAATTCTGAGTTTCTGTGAATTTCAGTCTGTTCTCCAGTTTGTTGATGTGAAGGGGGGTTAGGCCACCCTTTCTGCTACAAGCTCATAAAGGCTCCAGCCTTAGAAGGCTCCAGCAATAAATAATGTAGCACATTAATGAAACAGCACACACATTATTTTTCCCTTTTATTAGTGCACTTCCTGCTCCATTGTGTTTAACAGTTAGCTGAAAGCAAAGTGAAATTAAAACCATTTTTGAGGAAGAAGCATTTCCTTCCTTAAGTGTCCTAAACAGCCTTAATTTCAGCGTGTTGTTTTAGCGCTGCAAGGATGGTGGGCTTTAAAGGTCAAGGGTGCCAAGGTCCTCCTGATGGAAGCAGATCCAGGTGGTGTCCCACTCTGTGGGACTCCTTGTGTCGTGCTGCAATG
Source organism: Dicaeum eximium (assembly GCA_013396995.1). Taxonomy (NCBI): domain Eukaryota; kingdom Metazoa; phylum Chordata; class Aves; order Passeriformes; family Dicaeidae; genus Dicaeum; species Dicaeum eximium. The sequence goes on along the minus strand of VWZP01009918.1, from coordinate 2,130,379 downwards.
GAGTGGAGCACACAGTAGCACTGCAGGATGGTTCTTGATTCATAATAAGCAGCCAGTTGGGGATTCAGTGGCATGCAAAATGCAATGTTTTTAGAATGGACATGGCTTCGTGAGAACAGAGTACAGCTGAAGTTAAGCTAATGTGTTGTAAGACAGTAGTATTAGATGTGATTTTGTGTGTTGTCACAGAGTGGATAGCCGTAAATTGGATGAAAGAGGAGCTCTCTTAAACAGTGGGCAGCTTGTGAATGGATTTGAGCTCCTCAAGGAGGTGAACAGCACTTGTTAATGTGTCACAGTTACACACACAGCAAGAGCTGCGCTTGCGCTGTTCCAGCTGAGCCGCTTCCAGAAAACTGATGCAGCTTCATCCTAAGACACTGCAGCAGAGCAAGGGCTTTCCTGGGCTTTCAGTCACCTCCCTGTGTGTGCTCTGTGTTTGTGGGCACTGCCAAGCACGTGTGCTAAGTGCCCTGCTGCTGTTTGATCACTAAAGCCCTGCCTGTGCACGGTCAGTCCAGACTTGCACCAGAACAGCCACAGCCAGGTACTCCTGGAGCAGTTGAGGTGTCCCTGAGTGTGCAGGAGCCCCTTCTTGGACCCGTGTGTTCACATGGGAAGGTGCTTGATTAGAGATATTCGCACACCAAACTGAATTCAGCAGGTGGGTTTATATGTGTGAAATCACATTTATCAGGGCTTTCATGCCTTAGAACTGTATGGCATTTTTCAGACTGTGCCAGCTCCTCTGGTTTCAGTAGACTGAGTGCTGGCTGTGCTTTCCTGCCTTGTTTGTTCTGTGGTAGATAATACACAAATATGTACCAATAATTCCCTTTCTATTCAGATAGGTAAGTTTTGGATTTCAGGCAAAATGGAGTTGCTCTTTGCCTTGTAACTTCTCTTTAGGGTTGGCCAGTCGTGTGAGCTGGGTGGATGTTGGTGGCTGTGGTAAAGGTGGTGCATTTGCTTCCAGGCAGGGCAAGCTTTAAAATTACCTGCTACGGTCTTGCATGAATACAGTTGGAAGAAACCTTTCTAGTGTCATCTTAGCTCTTTGGCCAAAATGTGAACTCTCCTATTCTTTTTGGCTTTGAAATGCTGATTCTAGCCTTCTTGTGGGTTCTTAAACACCTTCTCAAATGACCCATTTTAATAACCCAAAAGCTATTATATAACGAGCAGCCATAATTTAGCCAAAGCTCTAGGGGATCCTTGCAGTTCAGCAATGAATAGTTAATGCAGTATAATGTTTAGCAGGTTATTAGTTTTCACTGTACAAATGCTGATCAGGGAATGCTTTTATAAGGTGTTTAAAAGAAAATGTAATTAACTGGTTGCGTGCTTCTGTTGCAGCTCAAATTGAAATTATTCCATGCAAGATCTGTGGAGACAAATCATCAGGAATCCATTATGGTGTCATTACATGTGAAGGCTGCAAGGTAAGCTTCTAAAATATTAAGTCTGAAAAGAAGCATTTAGCCTTTTGATAGTGATAATTTTCCTTCTTTTTTTAAAGAGCAAGCATTGCTCCTAAGTTGAATTTGAAATTGTTGGGGATTCTGAAATACTGGTTTTATTTGGGCTTTAAATAGGATGTTTCTGTGCCACACACATAGTTACACTGCTGCAGATTTTAGGACAATGCTCAAAATCAGACAGTTGTGCTAGGTGTGCTGTACACGGTCTCTCTCTGCATAAACAGAAGAGGTACAGAGATGATCTGCTTCAAGCACACCACCCACAGCCTGTTCAGTGCATGGAGCCGAGGGAGGACGAGTCTGCCTTTCTTGTGTCTCCTTGTCTGGTTGTGCTCTGTAAATTGCTATGCAGCTCTGCTGAAATGGGTGAGAGCTCTCCCCTCTGTTTTCTTTTGCACTCTGCTGCAGTTACAAATCCATTCTGTTTGGCAGGGGAGATGGTGTTTCACAGTAGCAGGGGCTCCTGGTGTTCAGCACGCTCAGGTCTTGCTGAGAGCGCTGCCTGTTCCTTGCAGTGCAATCACTGCCGTGTAAGGTTTAGGCTTTGAAGTTTTTCCTGGAGTTGTACCTTTGGTAAATCTAGTGAACAAGGATTGCACTAGAAACGTTTCTATTTTGTTTGTGTGTCTGTTGCAAGCAGGAATTAAACTGGACGGTGCCAACAGCAGGCAGGAGTGAGGCTGATCCCTCCTTTCGAACCCTAGTGCAGAGTTCCAGCGCTGGCTTGGGGTGACACGGTGTGCACAGCATGCTCTGGCTTGTTGCTCTCCTTGTGAATGTATGTTGCAATCCCATACTGATAGGTTTTCTCCTCCTAATCTATACTTGAGGTGTAAAGAATTGATGGTTATGATAGTTTTTAGTCTGCTCTCTTGACCTGCTTGATACTACAACCCATCTTCAATAAGTAACTTCCTTGCATTCACATTATAAAGTTCTCTCTTGTGTTTTTCCCAGGAAGATTTTTGTGTTTTTATTAACACATCCACTCAGTCTTGTGGAAGTATTGGTAACAGTGAAGGAAAAAAACTAAATGTAAGAACCTTGGAATGATATGGGAATAGCACCTTCTCCCTTTGTGACTGCTGTTGCTATGGAAAATGCAAGAAATGCACTAAAAATGCATTGATAACAAAGTGGTGACTTTTTCCAGCTTTATGTTGTTAAGGAGTCTTTGTCAAATTTCAGCTGTGGGAAGTGCAGATATTTGTTGTGAGAATTCTGCTGATGGACTGTCTTGTCAAGGGCCACGTTCTGTTCAGGGTCTGAGAGCTCCTTAATCTTTAGATGGTCTGGGAGCAGAGTACCTGGGAGAGAGATCCATGACACCCAAATCTGAGTGCAGACACAGCAGGGTTAACACGATGCTGGTGCTCAGCTGGGCCTCCCCACAAGGGGCTTCTTGCAGAGCAGGAGCCCAAGGACAGGGAAGCTGCCAGCTGTGTTTTCCTTCCTTCATCTTCATGCACTTAGTGAGAAATGTGTGTGCAGTATACTGTGTTTTAGAACAAATGATTTTCCTTCAAGTGCTGTATAAATTAAGTTCTCTTGGCGCTCTGTGCAATCCTCTGCTTCTGAGAATTCCAGCAGAATGGTCAGCTGGTGAGAAGGGCAGAAGGGAAGGCAAGCAGCAGGGGTGCTCAGCACACTGAAACTTGTTTGATCCTTGGAAGCAGAGTGTGAGAAGTAGGGGTGGCCCAGTGAATGATTTAGGCATTTTCTCCTCTTGAAGAAGCACAGTGAAGTTTTGTAGTCATACAATTTCAGACAGCATTTTAAAACTAATTAATATCAACTTAGTTAACCAAGTTATCTTCCTTTGAGAAGCTCACTCCTAAAGAAGCTCAGTCTTCCTTGATGCCAGAGCCCAGATGATGTGCAGGTAGTGACAGACTGGGGTACTGCTAGTGGGCATAAGTCACAGGAGGAGATTTTTACATGATCATGGCCTAGGCAGCATTTAAAATGCCCTGCTGTGGCTGATGGATTCTGCTTGTGCTACACTCTTCCACAATACTGTCAACAAAGTCTCACCCAACAGAACTATTTTGGCTGGTGAAAAGGTTGGCATAGCTTGGCTTCTGCCAAAGCAGCCAGGTGTGGATTGGTATGGGTTTCTTTTCCCAGCTTTTCTGTGGCTATGACTGCTGCAGGTTTGAGCATGCTTATGTTGCTCTTCGTGTTATGCTGAAGCTTCCTTTGAAAAAAGTCCTTGGCTGCAGAGCCCTTGTTCCCAGCCCTGTGCCTTGGCTCCTGCAGGCAGTGTCCTGCACAGCCCCAGAGGAGTCAGCGCGGTTCTGCAGGGGCGCTGCAAACCCCCCGTGTGTGTCAGATGGCAGGAGCGGGGCTGTGCCACACCAGGGAACAGCTCTGCTGCTGCCCCCGAGCCAAGCCTGTCAGCAGTGATCTACAGGCACCAACAGCCACAGCTAAGTGGGCTGTTTCCAGCTTGAACTGCTTTCACTCCAGTTCGGTGTGAACTCTAATGTTACTTAATCCTAATGTTAAGTTAAATGGTACTCCATTGGTAAATAATGATAAAAAGCAGAAATACAATTTATTCAAAACCTAATCTGTATCATGGATGAAATCACGGACCAGCTCTGCCAAATTGACTTTTCCTGATCCCATTGCTCTTCTGCCACTTTACAACACTTGCATTTGACAGAGTTGAAAGTGTTCTGACCAGGCTGAGTTGTTACATTGCATTTCACATAACTAGACTTGAAGATTTGTAGTGAAACCCATTAGCGTTTCATGAGAAGTTTTCATTCCCTACCTTGCTATGATGTTACTAGCTATTTTTTTGAAGTTGGTGGCAGTGTTTTCCAAAGGCATTGAATACTCCTGACCCATCAGCCGATTTAGCTCAATTTCCATCTGCCTTTAAAGAAGTAAAATTTAAAACCCCTTCATGATCTTTCCCTTAACTGAAAATTTGAGGTTTCAGCCAGGCTGTATTTTATTTACACTTTATCTAGGAGGTCTTCTGTGGCTTATTATAAATAAAATGAATTTTTAAAGAGAGGGTAGTTGCAGGAGCACTACTGACAAAACTGGTATCCATATGGAGCACTTCACTCAACCATTAGTTGTGGGAATCCATTAACAACCTTTTATGCTGTAGGAAGAGCCATGCTGGGAAAGGAAAGTGGTTTGTACACATTCATGTGCTTTTCTCCTAGCTGAAAGTTGAATTCAGTTCCACTTTGTCATACAGTGAGCTATATAACTGAATTTACAGATGCAAAGATTACTTGGTTTTGCTGTCAATAGTTCATGCCCAGCTGACCCACCAGTGCAGTGTGGTCCCTCTCTTTACCTGACTGCATGCAGCTGGTCTTAAAAAACCACTCGTGCAGGGCATTTCTGGGCATTTCAGATGCTTTCAAAGGTTTATCAGTACTGGCTTTTGTCTCTTGTGTCGTTTAAGACCTCAGATGATCTTGTTCATTGTAAATGCAAAGAACACTGGGTCCTTTACTTCAGGAAGCAATACCTGGTGTGCTGTCCCTGCCCATCTTGCTTTCATTTGTTGACAAACACAAGCTCACTCCTGTCTTTATTATGATGCAAAACTGAATGGTTTTGCTCTGTTTTCAGTGACACAATGACTTTGTTACGAAATACTTTATTAACACAGTTTATTAAACAATATTGTCAGAGTGCTCTCCTCCCTTTACAACTAAAACTCGTGCTGGTGGTCATAAAAGGGTTAAAAATCCAATTTGAATGTTTGCCTGTCTTTTGTATTACAGTGTATTTTTCTGATATTTCTTTGAAGAAAATTTGTGTTGGTTTGCTTTAGAAAATAGTAAAGAATTACTCCCCCCTCAACTAATTGTTAATTGCTCAGAATATTGCAAAACTTAATGATACGTGGAAGTCTTTAAGTATTAGCCATAAATCATGGGATTATGAATAAGCCTTTGTTGTCACAGGCTCGCATACAGTCATTCCAAAACGTCTGCTATTAGGATGCAGCAAGGCAGCTGTCAGCTGTTTTCTTGTAATTAAACAGCCAATGAGCAGCTAATTAAGACATATGTGTATACAGAAGTGGAAGTGGGTATGTTAATGAACTGCAGGAATCAATTCATTAAATGAAAATTTGTCAAAAGACCAAACATGAGCTCAGCGTTTCAGCCCATGCGCGGTGGAGAGGGAGCGTGTGCGGTGCCATTTGGGACAGGAGGGAAGCACAAGTGGCTCAGGAGCCACCTCAGACAAATCTCCAGTGCTGAGTGCTGAGCAGAGCAGTTATTGAAACTGTTAATGGACTTGGCAAAGACTTCTATTTACATTTCAAAGTCCTTTTTTAACAAGTTGTTATTCCAGCTGACTTGCAGATGAAAAGTTCCTGCGCTCTTTTTTCCCCAAACCTGATTTTGTGGCAGCGAAGGAAAAGCCATAGATTGTGCTGTGTATGAATAGGAGTCTGAAAGGCAGGGACCAAGCTGTGGCTCCTTACATGCTCTGCTCTTCTTCTGGCACCAGGTGGATCCATCGGCAGGAAAAGGGGATGTGCAGAGCTCAGTGGCTGGGGCTGGATCTTTGTGCTTACATCAGGAGGGGCCAAAACTCGGCCCAAGTGTGCCCTGGGCCAGAGTGCTCTGACATCGGGGCTCCTTCCGTGCAGCACCAGCTTTGTCCCTGTGCTTCATCAGCATGGGTGGCTCTGCCTTGGCCCATTAGGTCACATGAATAATGCTTGTAAACACGCATGCAATAAAAAGCATGTGGCCTGGGCTGGCTTGCATAAGGCTTGAATGCATACACGTGTACAAAGGATGCTTCCACCTCCTCCTTCCTGGTGGAGAAATTATAGCCAGTGCCGTGCCTCTGGCAAAAGCGAGGGAATAGAACAACAGAATAGAGTGTTTCTTCTTTTAATAAAGGAGGGAAAAAACCTAGAAAGAAACTGTAGGTATTTATAGAAGGCTCCTGTAATAGGGGCTTCACCACGTGTCTTACAGTGATGTGAAAGCCCAAGAACCACCAAAAGCTTACAAAATTCACAAGTAAATGATAGCACCGTACAACAAAAAATCCTCACTTGACCTTCATTGTCAATTCACTCACAAATCTCAGATACCTGTGCCTCTGAGCTCTGGACAAGTTTCGTTTTTGAAGTTTGTGGCAAGGTTTCTTCTTTCTTTAGCTACTGCTGATGTTTTCTTGGGTTTGTTTTAAAAAGCACTCCAGCTCTGGTTTGTAAAGTGCAAGTGCTTTTAAAGGCCTGGGTTCAGGCATTTCAGCTCTACTGGAAATTTAGCTTCAAGCTGTAACTTAGCTGATATATTGTACACTAAAATGTATTGAGCAGCTGTGTCTCTAGGGGAAATCTGGAAAAGGAAAAAGGCCAGTATTTTCTCCATTATAATACTAAAAATAATCCTCAGCTTGACAAGGCTATTCTTAATAAAATATGCCGAAGTGGCAATTTAGAATCAGTGTACATATATATATGTATCTCAGCCAAAGGAAAACATATGGATCCTTGAGGTTATTGGGACATGTTGGTTTCACATATTGTTTAGGCCGACTTGCAGAATCTCAAAGGTGGCAGAGGGTTTCATGCAGCTTGTGTGTGAGTATGTCATTCAGTGTAACTAGAAGAGTGTTTGGAGAACTGAAATTTTCAGGGGCTGATGCAGAACCTTGACCAGTCACTGGTCAGCTCAATCCCTAATCCTGTTTTTCTGGTCAATGGCACTGCACTTGGAGTGCAGTGGTGAACACACTTGTACTTGCACTGGAGTGACAGGATCCACTGACAGGCTCCCAGAACTGGAAATGAATCTATCTACATATCCAAGAGTTGGTTCCTCTAGAGGGATCAGCTGTGGTGTTGCAATGGTAGACATTTCCATGATATTTCAGGTTGAATTATTATTATAGGGTGAAATGCATTCAATTGGAGCTCAATATGTGCAATACTTTCAGTCTCAGTGACAATTATCTATTGACAAACATGACAGAAGCAGTTGAAAGTTCAGTCATATAGAAACAAAGACCAGAAAAAAATGGTAAGAAATTATGTACAGGAAAGCAGGATTAAAGACAGCATCTTCAGGTTTTGGTTTTGTTTTTTTTTTTTTAGTCCAGGTTTCCCTGGTAAAGCTTTAATAAAAGGAGTGTAATCAACAAAGACTGGTGCCTTCCTGCTAAGATCGAGCAGGGGATTTGTCTCAGTGTTGTGCCATGTTTCTGTCTGCTGGCAATTTGATAGGAAGTACTTGACTACTTGAGACTTGTCATGCAGAAGTCCTTCCTTTGTTTGCTTCACCAAGTATCTGTGTGTGTACTGAGGGACTCCAGCATTAAACCTTTGAGTAAATAACAAATTGGTAAAAGTCCAGCTTTAATTAAAAGGTGCCCAGCCTTTCCAAGGAACTATTTTCTTTGCAGCTGTTAATTAATCCATTACGTGGCAACGTAAAACTAAAATAGTGTGCTCACCACTCTCAAATGCCTCTTTAGAATGACTACATCTTTGCAGAATCCTTGTGAAGTAGCTATTACACACACCAGCTTATGTTTGGGCAGTCTGTGGGAAATGGACTTCAAAGCAAGCAGCTGCAGAGTGGTTAATGACATGCACCTTTCTGGAGGAGACAATAAAGTTGTAGCTGTGCGTAACCTTCCAGCTCCAGCTTTCTTTGGACATGGGGTTACTCAGGAAAGAGATCATACATAAAATGTGTTTTAGCTTTTCCCCTCCTTAAGAATCTAAATCCTGCACAGAGTTGAACAAAACCTGGGCTGTCAGCATCAAACTAACTCACGCAATAGCAGAATAGGTGACAGCAGCACCAGTGCAGTGACCATCCCTCTGACCTGGGCACTAGAGAGGCACCTCAGGTGCTGTGTCTGGTTTTGGGCCCCTCGTGACAAGCAAGACATTGAGGGGCTGGAGTGTGTCCAGAGAGGGGCAGCAGAGCAGGGAAAGGGTCTGGAGCACAAGTCTGTTACTGGTTTTAAGTCTGATAAGGAACAGCGGAAGGTGATGAGGTTGTTTAATCTGGAGAAGAGGAGGCTCAGGTGTGACCTTCTTGCTTTCTACATTGCCCTGCTAGGAAGGTGGAGCCAGGTGGGAGTCAGGCTCTTCTCCCATCAACCTAGCAACAGCACAAAAGGAAATGGCCTCATGTTGTAGCAGGGCAATTTTCAATTGAATATTAGGAAAAAATCTTCACTGAAAGGGTGGGCAGGTGTTGGAATAGCCTGTCCATGGAAATGGTGGAATCACGATCCCTGAAGTGTGCAAAAAGGGATGTGGATGTGGCTCTTGGGCTTTAGCGGTGAACACAGTGGTGCTGGGATAATGTTTGGACTTAATGATCTTAGTGGTCTTTTCCACTCTTAATGATTCTGTGAGTCTATAAAAAACATGTTAAGAAATGGTTCTTTGTAGGTGAAACTGTTCATCATCGTGCTGTGTATTTTTAAACACATGCACACGCTGGCGAGGCTGAACATCAGAGCCTGCCACTGTCACTCCAGAGAGCAGAACAGGGTGGTAGCTGTTGAATCCTCCCTGTTTTGGAGAACTATGCCAACCCAGGAAAGACAGGAAATCAAGATCTATAATTAGTTTTATCTCATCTGGAAAGAGCTGGTATACCATATGTAATAAGGGATCTGTAAAATCAGTGAATAAAAAGTAATTCGTTTATGTGTTACAATGCTTTTTTTAATGAACTGTTACTTGCTAGTTATTATTTTTTGGTTTTTTTCTTGGAGAGAAAAAAAACCCAACAAAACCTTTAGTTTTAACTTCCTTTAGTTGAGTATGGAGCACTTGAACTTCTTTTCTGTTGAGTACACTGTGGTTCAGAGTCTTTATTTGCTCCACCAGTTAACAGCTCCTTGACTTGTATTTTGCCATTGCACGGCAGGGCTTTTTCAGAAGGAGTCAGCAGAGCAATGCCACGTACTCGTGTCCTCGGCAGAAGAACTGTCTGATCGACCGGACCAGCCGGAACCGCTGCCAGCACTGTCGCTTACAGAAATGCCTTGCTGTGGGGATGTCTCGGGATGGTAAGCGCTGCTAACTCGGGGCCTAGCTGCCAAAACCTAACATAAGGTGTAGTATGAGGTATGCTCAACCAGAAAACACAGTATTTATATGCTCACTGTGCATTGGGCTGATAGTTGAGATCATCAAGTGAGTTTTAGGTGTTGCTTTATATTTTTCTATGTTATGTGCTATGTTGTTATATATAATTCAGGCCATGTACAAAGTTCTTGGATTTATCTTTTTTCCTACTTACCTGTTATAGTTGCCAGTTAAGAGCTTTGTCTCTGGTTGTTTCTTGAAGATGCAGTTTTTCAGTCTCATGTTAATACTTCCTCTCTATATTCATTCCAACTTAAGTGACCTTCTGTAGTTGCAAGTAGCACTGCCTGGTGCATGAGTACAGGTCAGAACTGCTTCACAGTATCGACAGAAGTTAAATATGTGTGTAATGAATAATGGAAAAAATGCAAAGAAAAAAATAATGCAGTGTTTTTTCAAAGATAGAATTCCGAAGAAAAGATGTTCCAGTGCTGTTAATATTAAGCTCAGAATTGCAGCTGGAGTAGTGATGAAAGCCCGCCTCTGCCAAACAGTTGCTTATGTAATTCAGTGAGAACTGGCTTTGCAGCTGAGCCTTGCACACCTCCCCCACAGATGGAACGGAGCTGCCACCACTTACCCAGTTGAAGATCTGACTCAGTCTTTTCCCCTGTCAAAGTGACAGCAGTGCTGCATGCTCTACAAATACATACACATTACTCTAGGTACATTAGACCCAATCAAGGAGATTGTTCCCAGATTACATTTACTTCTTGAATTACATTGTCTTTTTTTTTTTTTAATTGGCCATGAGACTAAAAACCTGAAACAGTTGATCATGACTAGTTCCTTCAACGTGTTTGCTTTCCTGTAGAAAAGCAGAAGGCAGTAGGCACCTTTCTAAAGGATGAAGCTTCTACAGCTGATACAGGTCCTTAAAATCCCATGCTGCATCCTTGGGAATTCCCTGGATGCTGCAAACCAGTTGCTGCTGGCTTACAGCTAATGCTCCTCAAAGTCACAGTAATGTTGTCGAGATACACACATGCACTTGTGTGCACACACACACAGGTTTAACAATTACTCACCTACTAAACATTTCGCTTGTCACAGAGGCACTGAAGGCAGGTTTGGTGGCTCTTCCCACATGCTTTAGTCCCAGTCTCAGTAAAGCTTGCTGTTGATACACTGAGATAGACCCCACATGTTGGCACCACGCTCTAGGTTCACTCTGCAGCATGAATGTACAGCTGGTTGGAACCAGACAATTATCTCAGGCCAGTGTGTTCTGGTTTAGCTTCTGCTTTTCTAGGTAGGGTTTGAATCCTGAAGAGATGCATCTGTCAACCTCAACGGGCATACAAGAGAAAATCTTTCCAGTACAGAAGTGGCATATTAATGAATTAAGCTAAACCAGTGACTTCTAATGGTCCATTTGAGTGGCATGTCAAAACAGTCTTTTAAAGAGCAGGTGCTGCAGCTGTGTACCTGTAATGGAGAGGAGAAGTGGTTCTTAGGTCTGCCCATCCTGCAGATTTGGGGTGTTTACTGTATCTTTCCATGTAATGTTTAAAGACTCACAATTAAAAGGCAGTGGTGAATGTGTAGAGGTTTAATCTCTTGTGTGTCTGTATTTCAGCTGTAAAGTTTGGTCGAATGTCAAAAAAGCAGAGGGACAGCCTGTACGCCGAGGTGCAGAAACACCGAATGCAGCAGCAGCAGCGGGATCACCAGCAGCAGCCAGGAGAGGCAGAACCACTCACACCAACATACAATATCACCACCAATGGGTTAACAGAGCTACATGACGACCTCAGTAATTACATTGATGGGCATACCCCTGAAGGTAGCAAAGCAGACTCTGCAGTTAGCAGCTTCTACTTAGACATACAGCCTTCTCCAGATCAGTCGGGTCTTGATATTAATGGAATCAAACCAGAACCAATATGTGACTACACACCAGCATCGGGCTTCTTCCCTTATTGTTCTTTTACAAATGGGGAGACCTCTCCAACTGTGTCCATGGCAGAATTAGGTAATGAGAGAGAAAAGCTTCCATTGTAATTGTCTTAACAGTACCCTTTGGATTAAAGTGACACATGTAGCCAGGTGGTAGTGAGAATGCTGCTTCATTAGAGCTGTACAGGGCATGTGTGGGCATTCTTGTGTGAGGTGGCAGTAAATACCCTGGTCTCAGAGCACATGAGGAACTCCGCACTGCTCTGGACTAAAGCTCCCAGGGGACTGTGGTTGATCAGCGCTACCAGTGTTGCTTTTGCTTTCAGTCCTTGCAATAGAACCCTTGGAATACTGATTAAGAAGCTAACTTTTAGTGCTGGGAAAACAGGGTATTTCTTGATTTGTAGGTTATTTTTTAACAATTTATCTCCTTTTTCATTACCTCAATACTATTACTCCTAACAAAAAGTGATGAGGCTGATTTTCTTCTGCTTTTTACCTGAGGAAACACTGGGCTAAGCTGAGGGCAGTTCTTGTTACTTATTGAAGAGGATCTGGCCCCAGATACTGAAGAACATTTTTGAATGTAGCAAGTTTTGATAATTTCTCTAAGAGCCTTATAACAGCCACGTTAATTAGCATATTTTACTCTCAACTTTTCCTTGAATGATTACACTAGGGCTGAATTCCACAGGTATGATTTGTCAACAGCTGAGACTGGAGTTAGTGTGCTGTGTGAACTGGTTATAAACAAAGTGGAACAGGACATCAAAGAAGTGATTTTATGATTCCATTACTTATGTAAGCAGCCAGACATTTAAAACTGATTCTTAAAACTTGCTGAAGCAACATTTTTTCTAATTATTTTATTATGAAAACCTAAAAATAGTTCAAAAAATCAGGTATTCCACATTAAAATTTTGTGTGGTTTATTTTATATCCTTTTTTTGAAGAAGTTTTGCAGAGAGGAAATCACAAGAAGCTTACTTTTTAATGTCCTTACGTTGCAGAATGCTGTTCTCTGCAACATAATTTGTCCTGACAGCCAAAATATTATGTCTGGCGTCAGTTCAAATAATTTCAGATAGGTAAAAAGGAGAAGAAAATGTCAGGACAAAGGCAGCGCTACCAGCTTTGTCTCAGTAAAATGATTGCTAATTCTCTCATGGAAGGTATTAAAAGGATCTACATTAAACCCACAGGAAAAAAAAAAGGGTTTTTCCTTCGTAGGTCCAATGTTGAGTTTGGAGCACTGGCTAAATGAAGTTTGTGCTGTTGCTTACCTTTATTTCCATGGTACTTCCTTTAAACCCTGCGCAGTGTGATTTGGGTGCCCAGCATTAACATTACTGAACAATGTTTGAAGAATGTTTGTCTGCCAGACGGAGGTTTCAATTTAGAAAGGTGTGGCTGTTCAATGAAAATATTTAGGTGTGTGCTGAAAGTCCCAAAGTGAGGCGGAGGTTTGTGAATAACATGGGAATATTTCACCTCCTGTATCCTGCAAGGGCACAGGGATCATGGTGTCAGCTGCTGCTACCGAGAGCAAGTGTTTCAACTGCATTCTTGTTTTTAAAAAAGCCAATTATTCTGAAATGCATCAAACCTATGGTGACAAAGTATAAATTACGTTGTGTTCTACCTTACTGATTGCTCAGGTAGCACACATAATCTGATTTTACCTCATCTGTATGTTAAAGACATTTCAGGTAGTATTTTAATCAAACTACCAACAGACTGATTGGTCCAGCAATTCAGTTTGTGAAGAGCTGGGTTTGATCATTACCAAACAAAGCCAGTTTCACAGAAGACCCAGTCCTGCAGTCCCTCTGAGTACCTCCATGTTGTAGTGACCACCATTCCTGTTTGGTTTGAGCCTTGACTTTCAGTGGCCTAACAAAGCAGAATTGTGAGAGAAGTCCTCAGGCCTCTACTTGGCACATGTAAAATAGAAGAACATGCGCACCTGAAGGGTCAGGATAGGAAAGAGGAAGTTCAATAAAAGTGGAACTCGGGTATCTAAATTATGTTCAGGCTTTTGAAAGTGTTCCTAAATGTTTATGGAACCAGGTTTTATAAATAAATGTAAATCTGCCTTATGGGTTTTTTAATCAAGTATAGCAGCAGAAAATTTTATTTGGAATTTAAATTAAAATGGAAATTTTAAATCATGTGCAGTAAACTAGGTGACTACTGAAGGAAAAAACCCCCTAGTGTTAGTGATTTTTTTAGTGTGTCATCTTTATCGTCTGGATTCTCTAATAGATGCATTTTCCTGATATTTTATTAATGACATGAGAGTAAGGAAAAAAAGACGCTTGTTCATTCCAGGCAGCCTCATGGAACGAAGAGTCCTGCTTAAGAGAGCTCTAGCTAGTTGGTAACTGTATTTCTCTATTGGAAAGCGTTGGCACTGGCGGCTCTGCCTGGCTGGCAGTGCCGTTCTGCCCCGTCCCTGACAGTGTCCTGTGTTCAGCACGGCCTCGCCCACGGCTCGAGGGGTCCATGACCCCGCTCCTTGCCGCAGTTCCCGCGGCCGTGCTCCGCGGTGTGTCGGAGCCCGCTGCCCGCTGTGCCCGAGGCGTTTCCGTGTCCCCCTCGGCACCGCTCTGCCGCCGGTCCCAACTTTGTGTCACTGGCGCCCTCTGCCGGCGGCTGCGGGCAGGGCCGTGTCCTCCGGCCGGCCGTTAAATGGCTGCGCTTCCCGAAGGCGCTTCCAGGAGACTCAAACCAGAGCAGTTTTATCTCTCAGCCCAGCCTCTCCCCTCTCCCTGTTGCAGCCGGAATATACGAGCTTTTCTCGTGTCGGAAGGTATAGCTTTGCATTTCTAACGCGCGTCGCTTTCTGCTCTTTCTTTTAGAACATCTTGCACAGAATATTTCCAAGTCACACATGGAAACTTGCCAGTACTTGAGAGAGGAGTTACAGCAGATAACATGGCAAACTTTTCTGCAGGAAGAAATTGAGAACTATCAGAACAAGGTATGAAAGCATGCCAAGATACGGTATGGTTTCTTTAAAGCATGGTATTTCCATAACACACTGCAAAATTCACTTTTTCACTGCTTTCTCCTTACTATCAGGAATGTATATTTCTGTGTGTTTAAAAAAATAATATGCTAGAATCAAAAGCAGTAAGATGGTCAGGATATCCTTTGCATTTGTGATTTTTACAGATATAGGAAAAGGCAAAGACATTCTCCTAAAATCTGTCTCTGATAAAGAAGGATAGGAAATAATAGGGATTTTTTCAATCCATATTGGCATGTTATTTTCATCTCTTAAATTGTAATGTGCTGGATCGACAACAACAAAAGCTGAAGCCACCAAGTTTATGATGTTACATGCTGTGTTTCAGTTTGAGTTTATAAACACAGAGCTCCATCAGATTTCAGCCTTCGGGGTTCAGTGTAATCCTGATTCATGCTCTGGTTGTCCCTCAGTGTTTGGGTTTTACCTGTGGAGTAGCAGCACAGTGCTGCCATGCCACCAGGGTGTTGTAAGATCTAATCAGTGGTATTTCCAACATGCCTTCCATCCACAAGCTGCTGCCAATTGGCTGCTTTTGGAAAATGACCTTGGGAAGCACTGCTGAAGTACACTGTTCTTTGAACAGATTTTTTATTTCCACAGAAAAATATTTAATGTCTTATATTAATATACTTTAGGAGCATAATTTTTTCTGCTTTAGGTGATTTCATTCAGTACTTGCATGCCTTCTTTATGTTGTTATCAAGATGATCTTCATATATGGGCATCTTTATATGTATCCTTCTGAAGATGAGCTAGGTTGATAATTTGCATTCAGTACAAAATAGAGAAGCTGATAGGAGAAATATGATCATGCCTTGCTGGTGTAAATTGGCATTTTATTTTCGCGCAGTGAATAAAATTCCCCCTGAAATGACCAAAATCATTACACTTTGACATTTTTGGCTTAGGAAATGAAAGTACTTCAAGCTGGATCTCTTCTGACATGACTGAAGAAGTCTTCCATGGTTGCATTGTCACTCATGCACATGAGGCTCTGGTTTTGAGGTTAATTCCCCTTGCATTATAAGCAGACTGCAGCCAGAAGTCTTGGAGAGAACTCGCTCCATTTTGTTATTTGGTTTTCTTTCACTCAGTTTTACTTTCTGCCATGAGCTTTCCAAAGCTTGGTTAGTAATTTCTGAATTTCTCTTCTCTCTCAAACAGCAAAGGGAGGTAATGTGGCAGTTATGCGCAGTCAAAATAACAGAAGCTATACAGTACGTAGTGGAATTTGCCAAACGCATTGATGGCTTTATGGAACTGTGTCAAAATGATCAAATTGTGCTTTTAAAAGCAGGTATGTGGGTCAGTTTTAAGGTCTGCTTCTATTAGTTTTGCCTGAGGAAGGTGTTATATGTTACATACAGTGGTTGCACACATATATATTCATAGGCAGTACGGTTATCATTTAAAATTAAATAAGGGAAAACCTTGGGAATTCTGTCTTTGAAGTGGCATCATCTTAGTTATTGTGGGGAGAAGGAGTATCAAGTCTCTCTATTAAATTTTCATTATGGATAAAGGGAGCAATGAGTATGTTAAGATGTAAAAATTGGATTAAAGTTGGTTTTTTTTTTTGATTGCTAATAGTGAATATTTTAAGGTAAAAATTGTTCTATGCAAGATATTGTAGAAGAAATTCAGGTTACAAATACAGGACCAAATTGTTAGACATGGTGAACATAAATACAAATAAGCTGCTTTGGCTTCAGAGACTTCATTACTCTAAAAAAATTACTAGAGTTTATTAGCATTAACTAAGTTGCTTTAGCAAAAACTTCTAAAGGAGTTTATGGGAATTCTTGTAATTCTACCAGCAAACCAAACTATGTTCTATTACACCACAGCAACTTACTACTCTACTAAACTGATAATAAATGCAGAGCAGTATTATTAAATCCTCACTTGCTCTTTGCAACTGAAGTCTCTCCTTCCTTAGTCAAACATACATTGTTTCTGTTTTAGGGTCTTTAGAGGTTGTGTTCATCAGAATGTGCCGTGCCTTTGACTCCCAGAACAACACAGTCTACTTTGATGGCAAGTATGCTAGCCCAGAGGTTTTCAAGTCCTTAGGTAAGGAAACGTGAAGTGTTGTGTCTTTAAAAAAAAAAAAAAAACAGAATAAAAAGGTGGAAAAGCAAGGGAAAACAGCTGCTTTGAAAAATAAGAATTATGGAGCTCAAACTGCTGTTTTGTAAGCTGTCATGCTGCTCTGTTTGAGGCCAAGCTGATTCAGGAGGTAAAACAGCTTGACTCTGTGCAGTAAAGGACTGTTGGTGCTGAAGTTCAGCATTTGATTAGGGTAGAGCAGTTTGGACTCACTTGTTGAGAAAAGAAGCCCAGCTTTCATATCTAATGTAACATTTCATATATCCTGTTGGAAAAGGCAGCAGATTTTAAGCTAATTTGGGATATACTGACATTACTGCTTTGAAGATGTTAATGGTGTTTTAAAATCTGCCAAGTCCGGTTATTTGCTGGTAAAATACTGTAACTCTTTTTTTTTAATTAAACTACATAGAATTTTTAAATTTTTTTCCCATGTATTTTTTCTAATTTTAAAAGGATGTATTCACTGGGTGTAGATTTGGGCTGTAAGCCACTTTGGCAGTGAAAATACAACAGTGGAGAAATCTGGACAATTACTGAAGTATTCTCTGCCTTTCTAAAACACTTCAAGGTACAAGGTCAGAGCGCAAACAGTTCTGGCTTCTAAGGAAATATTCCTTGGATCTGTTACCAGCTGTATCCAGTTTAGGCTGGGGAGGCTGAGGAAAACCATTGTCTCTCAGGTTCTGATGCTCCTCAGAGCAGGGCTCACTTTAAAGACTGTACCTGCATGTGTGACAGCAGCAGTAACCTGAATAACACCTGTGTGAGCAAGAGAATGGATGGAAGGAGACAGAGTTCCTCTTCTGCATGAGCCATCTTCAGTCAGACCTTGGCTTCTCCCTTTGCTTCCTGCATGTCCCTTGTGTGCCTCTCTCTTCTCCCACTCTGCGTGCTCAATAATCTTAAAATCAAAACTTACTAAGTCCACATTTTGAGCCTTCAGTCCACACTGACATGACCAAGTTCCTTTTAGAACAGAAACAAAGATAGAGCAATTTTGAGGCTGAAAATAAATGGCTTGAGATTTATCCATATTTACCCCATGAGAACCCAATGTAGAAAAGATACAGTGTGCAAAACCTTCAGAATCTTGGCTGCCAGGATGTGGGAGCTGGGAACTTGTGGGAGTGGAGTAATACCCTCAAGGATGAGTGAGATCTCACTGCCATCACTTCACAGTCCTTAAGGAGAAGACCACCTATGAAGTGTTTTACATCTATTTCTCACCTCCATCAGAATAAATCAATAACTTTGTAGCACTGAAGTAGTTTTAAACAATGTAACAAGAGCTTACATTCTTTTTGGCAGGTTGTGAAGACTTCATTAGCTTTGTGTTTGAATTTGGAAAGAGTTTATGTTCTATGCACCTGACAGAAGATGAGATAGCTCTGTTTTCTGCGTTTGTTTTAATGTCAGCAGGTAAGAGACGAAGGTTTCCTACAGATTTATTTGGTAAGAGTTGTTTTTATTTTGAGGCCTTTTTAATGATAATGTTACGATTATCATACATTGTGGTGTCTCCTTACTAAATTTTTTTTTAATAAACACATTATAACTATGAATTTAGGAACCAATTTGTTGAATTGGAAATCCTAATCTAAGCCCTTATTTTCCACATTTTCACCTTGTTGAGGACTTAGCTTCTTTGCAAAGGCTTACATGCATTTGAGTGAGACCTAGGTGAGCCAATCTTAGTGAGACGGGCAGTTACTGAACTCCCATAGTGAGCTTTCCATGTGTGTGAGCTTGCAGCTGCAGCACAACAGAAATTTTCTAGCATTGCTGTTTTAGTGTGACTGGGGACATGGAGAATTACAGTGCCAGACATGCAAGTCACCCCAAAAGTCAGCCTGGGTCTGCCATGCCTGTGGATAAAGAGGTGAATGTGCACAGTGTGCTCCAGGTCCTGGAAAGGCTTCTTAGGTCAGGTGGAACAAGGTACTGGGGCAGAAAGTCAGTTTGTGCTAGGCCTGACACCTGAGGAAGGAAACTGTGATTCAGACTGCAGCATAGTGGACTCAGGAGTGGTGATGGAAACTTCTGTTAGCAATGGTGAGTTTATTGAGTCTATCACAAATATGTTCTCATGCTGTTGGCCAGACAGGAAGTGTGTTAGCCCTGTGTCTTAGCAAGCCACAGAATCCCACAGTTCTGTCACACCAGGAATGTGGCAGCTAATGCTGCTTTTCTGCCAGGAAGTTTAGCTGGTTTTTTTTGTAATAGCTGAATCTTTGAATCTGATTTTTCTGTAAGTCACTGTAAGTTCTGTTGGTTTTCTGTAAGTTCTGTAAGATCTTAGCAAGAAAGACCTCTCCAACTAGTTGTTTATTATATGATCTATTCGTTTCCCAGTAAAAAGTTGCTAGCCTCTATCTGTAAACACCCTGCATTTTTACAGATTTTCTTAGCAGACAAATAATAGATCTTACTCAGACGCATTGCATTCCCCTAAGTAAGGGCTTTATAAATGTAACTTTAAGTGCATGTAATAAATGTATTTCAAAACCTATTTATTTTTGAAACCCATTTTCTATATGAAAGTATATAACAGTTGGAAGGAAGGTTGCAAAGAGGAAAAAGGAATCTGTAACAGACTTAGTACTTCCTGGCGCGCTGTGATCCATGTGCATTACTAGAGGTTTTAACTCCATTTATATTCAGATCGCTCATGGCTTCAGGAGAAAGTAAAAATCGAAAAACTCCAGCAGAAGATCCAGCTAGCACTTCAGCACGTCCTACAGAAGAACCACCGAGAAGATGGAATTCTAACAAAGGTAAGAGTCATCCTGCGCCATGTCACAGGACTGTGGAAGAGTGGCTTCACCTAAACACTGCCCTGATTATGGGGTAAAAGCTCACATGCAGTTAATTTATTTATAAACTCAAAATTCTTTGTTCAAAATCGAGATGCACAAAACCTATTTACTTAAACCTAGAGGAGTTGAAATGATGATGTACTAGGGAACAAGATTTATAATGGTCTAAAAGGGAGTATTTTTATGTGGAACTTCATGAAAAGTGATGAAGTTACTGTAGTTTTACTGAAGTTACTGTTTACTGTAGTTTTCCTACCCAACACTCCTGCCACACGAAACACTACTTCAGTGCTACAACATGCATGCCTTTGTATTTGTGGAATCTCTACCTGCATGACAATTAAGTTGTTATAACATACAACACACAAACTAAACTTGTTTTTCAGACTTCGTGAGAAGTTCCCCACACAGCCTTTTTCTCAGTTCTTCCCTAGATGATACTGATGCCTAGGAAAAAGAGGCACTACCTACTATTTTACTAAAGTATCTTCATGTAATTTCTCAGAAATGGGAAACTGCTGTGATGTTACAACAAGTAAATCTGAAGAACTGGGGAAATAATAGGCAATTTACTTTTCCCTTGCAGAGGTAGTTCCTTTTACACCTCTGCACAGCCAGAAAGCTTATTCTTCGTTCCACACCACAGAATTAGTTACAGTAGAAGCAGGATGGTCAGCCCGGGCTCTGCAGATTTTCTTAATTTCAAATCCTAGCTCGTGTAATTTCTCTCAGTGTATACTTTGTATACCTTTGTCAGAAGAAGGAGTTCCATATGCTTGGATACAAATACTTGGCTCAGTAATTTCAGGGAGTACCCTCATTATATTTTTGAAGTACATATTTCTTACTTGATTTGAATTAAGGTAAATAAGTCTAATCTATTGCTTTGCCAGTTCCCTCCATAATAGTCACAGTGGGTTTAAAAGCAGTTGGGATTACCTTCTTCCAAGAGGATAATTTAATGAGTGAAGCTCCAGCCCTGAAATACTTGTTTTTCAATCCAATGAGGAAACCTAATGCCACATTTTCCTAAGAACTTAAAACCGATTATTTCACAAATAGCTGTGAGTCCATTACTTGAATACTTCTAGCAAATATCCATGACTGTGTGTCTGAAATGTCCTTGTTAAGTAAATAATTTGGTTTGAGAGAGCTTTAATCCTTACAGCAAGATTGGGAGGCCTGGTTCCATGTATGACCATATGACTTGTGTTCATTTTTTTACAGTTAATATGCAAAGTGTCTACTTTAAGAGCACTGTGTGGACGACATACAGAAAAGCTTATGGCATTTAAAGCAATATACCCAGACATTGTACGACTTCATTTTCCTCCACTTTACAAGGAGTTGTTCACTTCAGAGTTTGAGCCAGCAATGCAAATTGATGGGTAAACGTATCACCTAAGCACTTCTAGAATGTCTGAAGTACAAACATTAAAACAAAAGAAAGGAAAAAAAAGGAAAAAAAAAAAAAGAAAGAAAACCAAGACACTTTATATGGCCCTGCACAGACCTAGGGAGCCAACACACTGCACATCTCTTGGCGGTCGGGGTCAGGCGAAGGATGGGAAACAATGAAACAAAGTTGAACTTGTTTTTCTCATGCATATGATTTCCATTATGCCTACAAATATGGACCCTTTTTCTGTCTCAACTTCTCAATCCTTGACCTCTGTTTACACAGACTGAGGGTACTAATGTCAGAAGGTTGTTTTCTCCAGTAGTTCACTGCCCAGACTTTTGACAGAACAATCAATTTGTTGGTCAGAACAGAGTCCACCTAGTAATCAGCGACTGGTGTGCATTGCAGAGATTTCAGCATCAGTTTGCACAACTTGCTCATTGTTTCATGAAGGACGATTTTTTTTCACCTACCACTGTTTGCCAGTAGACAGAACGGCATGAAAAGGGTCCATAGCAATAGCAACAATAGCATTATAATATATTACAGGGTAAATGGGCATGAAGACTATATATAGCAAAAGAGATATTGTTTATATATTGTTTTAATTAATATAAAATGTAGTTACTGGTATAGCTTTTCTTGTTGAATTGATAAGGCACTTTCATTTTGCACCTTTTTCTTTAAATTAAATGCTAGCGTGTTCATTGTTGTGTTGCATGTGCACCAGAAATTCAAGTTTAACTGAAAAAGGTTTGGCAGGTACTGGTACATTGGGAGGTATTTATGCTGCTGTTTTCCATGTTACTTTTAAGGAGAGGCTGGTCATATCCTGAAATGGTTACAGATTTTTTTATAGAGTTGAAAATAATGACAATTTTCTACATTAAAATAATCTTTTAAGAAGTTAAATTCAAAGGTACTTTTATTTTCCAATCTTTCAAACCTGGATGTTTCAAAGTCAAAAGCCTCATTTTCAAAGGTTCTGAGTTTCCACTGTCAAGAGTTGAACTAATTAATTACAGATCATTTACAAATGAGTAACACGGCATCTTTGAAAATCAGGCTATTAAATTGTGTATTCCTGCCCATCATAAATCCAGGTTTGAAAGTATTTATTCAAGTCTGTATCTACAGTAAAAGTATGTATGTATGACATGCTTGCGGAAAAGTAATTTTTACATGTAATATTACATACTTTTGTACTCCATATCGTAAACAATGCCTTCAAATGCCAAGCTGCAGCCTATCAAAATCCATAGGTTTATCTTTGACTTCAGTGAGATGAGACACACTGACCCCTGTTCTTCCAGCATCCAGCAGTTCAGTTTCAGGGAGCTGAACAGAGAACTCTGTTCTCTCCTTGTTTAAAAAGACGCACTTTAAAGTTGATCAGATGGGGACAGACTAAGAAAGGAAGGACACACTGTTGCTAGAAAGCATTAGTTTGTACTCAGTAGAAACCTGGAAATCATTAATACCAGCAATCTGCATTCTGTAATTCTGATTCCTGTATTGCATAACCAACCAATAAGCTGAATCTTGCAGTGTTATTAATTACCATTCTCTTCAGGAAGAATTCTATCTCTGAGCAAAGCTGGCAGTAAATATAGTTGTGAAGAAAGCAGGTTCACATAAATGACACCACAAACTGTGGCTGTTTGAGCCAGCTTTATAATTGGGTTTGGATGAAATGAAGATGTATAACTGGATGCCCTGCAAGCCATCACAAATGCAGTTTTGATGAAGTACCTAAGAAAAAGCTGAGAACATCAAAAAATGAAAAAGAATGAGACAGAATGTGCCCTACTGCTTTAACTTCCAAAGGTAAACAGTCTCTTATGTATGTTACAGTTGTTGAGAAGTAACAAGTGAATAGAAGCACACTGAAGTCTAAGTATTTTAAAAAGGAGAATCAGTGGGTTCTTATTAGCAAAATGTAGGTTTATTCTATGATTTGAACATCTTTACTTTGGGGTCAAATTGAGACATTTATTTATGACACTTATTAAAAATGTTCTAGTCTAGCACATCAGGGAAGGTAACAGCTATCACTCATCTCTAGGCTTTGAAAGGAGGGTGAGAGGAGGGCATCACACTTCCTCCTCACAGCAGTGTGTCCTGGAGTGTGGGAGGGAACACCTGCAGCTCTGTGAGCACTGGGATGGAGGCAGGAGAGGGCTTTTGGAACAAGTCCATAGAGCTGTCTTTTTCCTGCTCTATCCTGCCTGCTCCTGAAGAGGTGGCTCACAGCCCAGGACATTTTTCCACTCCCACTGAAACACTTTTCATAGGATTATTGTTTACTTTATTGGAGTAACTGGCATGATATGGTACTTGCATTCTAATGTATATTCCTATTTTTGAAGCACCTCTTTAAACTAACAAATGTTTTCTGAATGTGACCAGCCTTAGGTGCTAGTCCTGTAAAGATCAACTAAACTTAATCTCAGTGTCAACTAATGAATAGTGAAGTAAGATCTGTACTTTCTTAGAGAGTGAGATACACCTCCTACTTCTGACAATGTAGACTACCAGGCAAAATATTTGGGGATTAGTTTTCAGTCACATCCTGTTCTTACCTTTTCACGATGAATATTAGTACTTTACCAGGCATCTAGGTGCCAGTGGTTTTGTTTGGAATTAGTTTAGCACATTTACATTCATAAATGATTGACAATATAAGTCTTGGAGCATTTGCTAATAAAATACGTAACAATAAAAAGGTTTCAAATAGGGCCTTAGCTGAGAGTGACCTTCCAGGCCAGAAAGTACTCTTGTTTTTGTTTGTGGGAGCTCATGTGTACTGGGACCGTGTTAAATCAGGTTGAACATACACACTCCAAGTCACTCTGCTTCCCTGGTCACAGTTAAGAGCCACTTGGCAATAGAGTATAATTTTTGGGTTGCTTTTCATGGAGAGGGGAAAAAACAGCAGACGTACTGATAAGACATCTGTTGCCAAGGAGGATTTTGTGCAAGGGGACTCAGAATAAGACCAGAGTGGCTGGTTGGAGATGGCCATGTAAGAACCCAGTGCAGCAGAGGAAATGCTCTCTGCAAAATCCCTGGGACTGTGGCCTGGTCTCAGATGATCAACCATTTAAAAACCACTGGAGGTCAATGGATATTCACATGAGTATTTTCATCATCTGCCCAGTTCACTACAAATAAAAACACTAGGATAGCTGAACATAATATTTTAAGTTTAGACGACCTAGTCCTTGGAGTCTGCAAAGGTATTTTTCTTGAGAGTTCTGTCTATCCCTGGAGATGTTTTCTGGCTTTCTGGGAAGAGCTACTAGACTATACTGTCATCTGAACCACCCTAATATATGTCATCACCTCCAGCATTGTTTGACGTATGGAATTAGGTAAAAAGGGAGGCTGGTTTTAAGTTTGGTTGTTCTTTATTAGCTTATCTTAGTATGAATACCAAGATATCTGTCTATGTGCACCTGTGTGTGTGTGAGAGTCCGTTGTGTGCGCACATGAGTGTATGCGTGGGACGTGTGAGCGGCTGCTTCTAGGCTGTTAAGTGTCAATAGGATAAAGAAAATGTATTCAAAATACTTAAGTCAAAAATAGAAGGTGGTAAAAAGATTTATTCTATACAAAGCCTTGTCTGGACCACTTTAGAGAGACTTCTATTTTTTTAACCCTTCTATAAATGTTTGATGGCACTTGAAATATTCCTGCAATAAAATGTGATTTGTGTAAACATTGAAAAAAAAAGATTTTGTAATGTGAAACGATGAAAGAAAGTAATGTAATTTTTCTAAAAAACAAAAAAAAAAACCACAAACGAACGAACTTTGTATTATTTTCTTGATGGAATTTGTCTATTTGTCTTTGGAAAACTTTTTATTTCATTGAATGTGCCATAGTAGAGGTGCGTTTTTCTTTTTCTTTCTTTTTTGTTTTTTATTTTTACATTTTAGATTAAAGGAATAGCTGTGTTCCGACATTCCAAAATGCAAGATGACATAGCAGTCATGATTAAAAGATTTGATTAGTAAGCTTCAATCATTGTTGCTTTTTTTGCACATGTTCTTCATTCCTCTACAGTGCAATATGTACATAGAGCACTTGCGGGTGTAACCTTGATCCCTCAGGGAAAAATACATATTTGTACAGGATTTTTCTTTTTTTTGCCTTTTTCTTTTCTTTCCTTTTTTCTTTTTTTTTGCTAAGGAATGTCGATTGAATCACTTGTCTGTTGTTGAGGGGCAGCCAGATAATAATCCTAAACCACTGTCACAAAACATTGATTGTTTAAATTTTGTGCCCTTTTATTATTTAAAAAAGAAAAATAAAAGTTATTTTCTGACAGTTCTTTGTGCTGATTGGTGAAAACAAGGGTAAATAGATAAGCACCTTATGATTGACTTAACTGTGAATGACAATCCATCTCGTTATCAACAAGAAAAGCCCTATCATTTTGGAGCTGGGGTTATAAGTCAGAAACTAATGTGCTCAGGGATCTTCTAAAACTCTTCAACAGGGTGGCCAGTACTGCTGGTGGAACAAATTACTTTTTAAAAAATATGCTAGTATTTCTTCCCTTCCCCCTGCCCCCAGGCACAAGAGAACTGGATTTTTTTTTTAACTAAATGCTCTATGCATGCCTCATTCTCTTGCTCACTCTTGCAGTAGAGCTGCTTTCTGGTTGGTATTTTGCTCAAAACAGAAGTACTCCAAATAGCGGAAAGATTTTACAATTATATTTTAGAAAATAAATGCTGACCCACTAAATAAATGAATGAAATTAATTTCAATACCCTCTAAACATTTTTATAATGATAGGACTACTTTTCCAGCTGAAATTCAGTGTTCTGCAATAGAAAGTGGCTTTTTAGTATTTAAATTATTATCAAAGAAAATGAATCAATTTGTGAGAACACAGTAAGAATGAAAAGGTCATGGTTAGTTTTCATCAGTGAAGTTACATAGAAGGGAACATAGATCTGGAGGAATACAAGAACAGCACTTCAGATGTTGTCTGTCGATGTTGCAGATGTTTCATGGTAAAGCCAAAACCTGACTGGAAGGAAACACTGAGGCTGAAGAAATTTTCATATCTAGTACATCAAATACAGCAATTCCAAGTGATTTTACAATGGCACCAAAACCCAGCAATGTTTCGAAGTCTCCCAGTGCCAAACCTATAGGATGCTAGAAGCCTGTCCCAATTAGCTTTGGTTTATGGCTTCACATTCTTTTGAAAATACAAGTAGAAAAGCAAATAAACAAGTACAAACAAAATGAGCAAGACTTCAACACCTTGGTTATATTGGAAAGAGAGTGAATTTGATTTCTCCATCCAATGTGTCTGCTTGGAGAAAGCCCAGTTTTCTGCTATTTTTGAGGGTTTTTTGACGGGTATACAGCTGCTGGTTGGCTACTTTAGATTGCTTAATAAATAGGGAAGCCATACTTATGGTTTCACAAGGTGACTGTTGAGTTTAGCTTGGAATGGCTTTCCAAGGCAGACAAGTGCTTAGCAAGTATGATCAGTTGGTGTTCTAGCATCTTCAGCAGAAGAGAATTCCTATTGCTGATTCACAGTGGACCCTATTCTTTACATACTTGCACATCAATTAAACACTCTTAGAATGGACAACCTATAAGATGTTTTAACTGTGTAGTGGCATGATCCAAGCATTACAGTATCTTTTTTTGGATTGGCATAGACAATCCCCAGTCTGTACTTGATGAACAAAACAGGTTACACAGTGTAACTGTGCAGACAATGTGTATTTTTTTCCCTAGACATTCCTAAACTCCTCAATGTAGATAAACCTATTAATATAAATGCCAGAAACAGCACTTACTACACAATCCCCAAAAACAATTAACAATTTTCTCTTGAGTATGGAATTCTACCTGTGCTAGCTGATTCAGATTGCACAGAACATCTTTATTTTCCCCAGCTAGAGAAACATAACTATTAGAATTAATTTTAATTATTAATACTAATATTTATCACTTTTAAAGTTACATCCATTAATATATTTGAATATTAGCCTCTTACTTTCATTTTGTTTAAATATTTCTGTCAGTTAATCATTTGGTGGAAATGAGGGCAAATGCATACAGATACCAAATACAACAACAAAAAGAAAAGTTTTAAAATGTAAATGAGTATTTATTTTAAAATCCTTGCAGTATGTGCTTTAATTCTAGTACTGTGATAATGGCTTGCTACATAATGCTAAGTCACTGGACTTGAGGAGAAAAAAACGTAACGTAATATACAGTCTTTCTCTGGAACTTTATTCAGGTACTAAATAGAATTCTAACATCTAAACAGAAGCTGTATTCTACCTTTTCCATCTATAATGTTGCTGTTTGTCTCTTTGTGTTATTTTTTTGCCTTTATCATTGGTAGAATATAGCAATAACTTTATAGCAATAAGTAGGCTATCCAAATAAGAAACAAAACATGATAAAGGCTTCAGATCAATACTCATAGGCTCACTTCTTCTGCCACAATATTCACTTGTATGTCTTCCCTCATAATCCTATTACTTCTTCAATCAAGTTGTTCAACTTGATGTGTGATATCACACTTTGTTAACATCTGCATGTTTTCAGTGTTCACATGTCCTATGTATACTTGTGTTCCTATGTTAGTGTTTCTCAAGGTTTCTGAAAGCACAATCTCTGTGAGCTATATTTCTGCACAGGGCTCTCTGTGTTGGAGTTGACTTACGTTTCCTGGGGCAGGGAGTGTGGATCAGCTGGAATGATTTGGCAGCATTTCCTAAGTGAAGGAACCAAGCTGCTGCAGGTACCTGGGAACTCTCCGGCCACTGCAAATGCGAAGTGCATTCCCCAGGCGGCTCTTGCAGCTCCTCCAGGCCGTGGGGCTGAGCTGCAGCTCCCGAGTTCCCTTGCCCAGCATGCTCTTGTAGCCAGCACAAGCACGTGCTGGAGAACCTGCACTTCACAAAGAACCGAGCTGGGTGTGCCTGGCAGGGTGTTTTGATCATAATCTAAACACTTGGGCATCATTCAACCAACCAGTTGTGACTTTCGGTTTGAGAAACACTACCCTGAATTACCCCACAAAGTCTTAATGTAGATGCACAAACTTTACAGGAACTTGCAATCTGTAATGCTATCTATATCTAATGCAGAGAATTCATAAGCAATACAGTGAATTTTATTTCACAAAAAGGCATACGTACTGTACACCTTTTAAAATCCAAAATGTTCCTCATTTCTACATTGATTTAGAAACAAGTTACAGAACAGTGGTCACTATTTGAAGTATTAGGACATTAACTGGCTGCTTCTTTATATGTAACTGTATTGTCTGCCTGCTCCTTTTCTGGAGACGTGTTTTTGTATTGGATGTTTGGGCCAATGGGAGGCTTCAAGCTACAATGTATTTTCCCAGATTAAATATATTTAACGTATGACAAACCCCAGACAAGGCTTTTTAAAATGTATAAAGAACTGCAGTGTTAGGTGGTTTATTTGCAAACTGTTTTCAATGTTGTCCATTTTTATGGCACCTTTAACAATATTCTTGTTTCCAAAGTACAAAAAAAAAGGTTAAAAATATTCTAGCCATAACTGAATGTCAAGCAATAAAAACAAATGACTTTTTGTGCATAGATTTAAAAGAAATACAAGTTTTAGACATCTGCATGTAAATGCAAATCTCTTGTTTACTGCTTTCTTAAACTTGAGCAACTGATTCCTTATTTTACTACTAATTTAAGGACTTGTAATGGCCTGTAAACATTTTATCTTGCTCTATTCTTTCAACTCTAACTTTGTCTCTGCTTTGGAGTCATAATATTTAATGTTGTTCTGCTCACCTCTATACAGTTAACTTTTTGCTTTCATTCTGTATAGATAAAATTATACTATAAACAGCCTACACAGTGCAAAATATTTATCTGTTTATCAAATACCACATTATGCTGTATAATATCTGTTTTACTATATAATCTATTTTAGACATAGCTGTTTAGAACTAGAGTGTGCTATTTTTGTGTTTTTCTGATGTGTGGTGCTAGATAAGTTACTTTTGTGAACAAAAACAAACAAACCCCTTTTATTCCTAGACAATACCACCTTTGGGTCTTGTTAATTTCACTGAGTATAACTATATATAAATATATATATTTGTGTATATATATATATACACCAACATATGCCCAACAAGTACCTGTATCAGAGTACAAGATTTGGGACATGGTTTTCTCTTTAAATGCATAGTGTCATTATATAAATTATTCTATAGTATATTTAATAAGGAGAAAATTACTTCACCGGTACAGATACTTGATATCAAATGTAGAATTTTTTCTACATTATTAACATTATTAATTATTAATGTTATTAAAATTGTTCTGTCCAGCTTGTTATCCTTTTGGTTACTAAAACAGTCTGCCTGTATTGTATTAAAAATAAGAAAAACATCTAATCTGCCAGTATAAAATAATTACAATATGCTGTCTGTCTGAAAGGGAGGTAGTTATTTGGCTTGTTGGGAGAATTCTATCCTTTTGTTGCATTGGAAATTGATAGATGTTATTCCGCTGGGTGCCTTCCTCCCTCCTCACTTTAAATAGGATCTGTACACACTCAGACTGCGGATGTTACTGGGCCATGCCTACACACTTAACTCCAGTTACTGTAAATAGGAATGTTCTGTAAATCTGCCGTGATGGATGGCTAAATTCAGTCCCTGGATATGCTTTATACACCATGCATACATATCCAAGGACAGCCAGTAGCAACTAAAGTTAATTAAGAAGTGGAATTTGCAACGTTTTGTCAGGTATGGGGGTTTTGTTTTTATTTTTTCATGTATACCTTAATTTACGTAGACATATACCCTTCAAAATATTCCTATCCCCTGTTCCTTTCATTCTTGATATTGTTTTCATGTTCATTCTTAAAAACTGATGGATATCAAATATCTAACTAAGGAGGTAATTAACCTTTTAAATATTTATTAGAATTTTTCTGTAATATTACTGAATTTATAAGATCTTTAGCAAAGATTTTTGAGCAATTTATTAATAACAATGTTTCTGTTTACTGCACTTTTTGATAATAGAAGGTAGTGAATTTTAAAGCCATGGTTCTTGGCTTCCATGCACTGCTTTTATACCCTCAATCCAAGGAATATATATATATAAATAATTTTTTTTAAACAGCAAACATACTGTTGACCTAAAAAACAAAAACAAACTTTACTGCACCATGGGTATATTTTCATAAGTGGAATGTTTAACTGCAAACACTATCAGGACAATTATAAAAACCTCTTGAAGCTACAATCTTATTTAAATATAAGCCATGACAATTATGTTTTCCCTTCTTGATTTAAGTCACCTTTTGATATTTTCAAAGAGAGAAGGACTCACTCTTAAATTTGTACGTACCAACCTATGCGTAATGCCAGGAACACATTCTCCCTGTTGTTTTAATAGTTTGATATATTTATGCAAAACTATTTGGTTAACATTTATCCTCCCTCTTTACTAAATATTCAACATACCAACGCCAGAATAAATGCTGATTACAAATACACATCAGATTGAAGATGAAGCACACAGACTTAAAAACCTCGTTGAGTGATATGCTCAAATTTCTGTAAATACACACAAGTTTAATGCAATTATACTGTACATGTAAATATGTGCTGTCTGTTATGTGTACAGTATGTATAAATTCCTTTTCTAGCCACAATAAAATGTAAGCCATCAAGAGGATGTGGTATTGTACTAAACCTTTGCTAATGATCTTTACCCAGTCACTTCACTTTTCCCTTCCACAGACCTTTCCAACTCACTCTTACGATAGCCTGCTTATATTCAAGTTTGTTATTTTACTCGGTCCCGAAAAAAGTATTTTGATTCATTTTGTAAATAGGACTGTAAAAATAAGAGATTTAATGTTGTCTTTTAAATACTCCAATTTTCATTCTAATATGAATGTTGTTATATTGTACTTAGAAACCGTACCTTTAATATTACATTACCTTTATTAAGTGCATTGAACACATCGATTTTAGATGTGCTTTATGTACTCTTATCCTGTAATAAAACTTCAGCTTCTAATGGAAAAATCTGTCTTAATTTTTTTGTCAGTTGCTTCTTCCTTGTTTTTCTGAATTACAGTTTATTGGGTTTATTCCTTAAGAAATGCACAGATACAAAATTAGACTACACATACATTAGAGCTGTTTTAGCACATACATTGTGTTTTGTCACCAGCAGAGAAACAAGATGACCCCCAAACACCTTTTAAGCTCCCCTTTTGCCAGCAAGAGCTTTAAGCCTTCTCAGAATGACCATGGATTAATGTAGCTTCCCTCTATTTGAAGGTGTCTTGTTTGAAATCATAGTTCACAACATCAAGTGCAAAATACAAGAAATTTGGCACAAAATCCTCCCAGTGTACACTCCCAACAGAAATACTACTTTAGGTCAGATTAAATAAGGATATGGGTATCAAAATTGAAGGTTTAATACAATTTAGCCATCAAAAGTCAAAGGTGCACCTCCCCTCTGCTGTGCTAACTATGGGAACACCTGAATGTGTCAGCAGCATGTTTGGTCTTAAGACTTGAGGCATGCGAAATTATTCTTCTGCACCTACTCAGAAATGCCTCAGTCTTGACAGAGCTTTTAACAGCTCAGTATTTATATGCCTGACCACACTCCAGAAATAGATGCTAGCATTCATCTTTGAAGCCCTGTATCTGGAAGCAGCCTTCACCTACAGATCAACTCTACAAAAAAACCAGTGTAAGTGATAACTCTTAGAACAGTAGCACTAAGCAGTGCCATGTGTTCTACAGCAGCTCCATGTCTACAGCAGTCAAGACACTGAAAACACTGATATGATTCGATTTTCTTCTCATCAGGACGAGATTCCTGCCCAGTCTTCCCAGTGACAGGAGAGTTCCTGACCAGCAAGAAACAGGTTAGGGAACAGCTTTATAAAGAACTGCATAGTTCTATATAAAACAGGAATTTTTCTGAAGTAAGACAACCTGAAGACTCCCTCCTGTGCCTGTCCAAAAGGAAAGCTAAAGTGTACATTAGGAGGTGGTGGGTTTGACCTCTGATTATTTCATAGAACTACAGAATTGATGAGGGTGACACAGACACAGAGATCACAAGCAGGGCCTCCTTTAGCTGGTTGCCCAGGACCATGCCTACCTTTTGAATATTTCCAGAGATGGTTGACTCCAAAACCTCCCTGAGCTGTGCCACTATTTCGTCACCCTCAGAGTAAAAATCTGTTTCCTGATGTTCATGTTTATGTCATGGAAATAACAGAAAGGAAGGATTTCCTACTTCCACCAGTAGGAAATAGCATTATTTTATTTAAAAAAAAAAAAAA
>VWZP01009918.1:2061828-2097193 GCA_013396995.1 Dicaeum eximium | reverse complement strand
CCCCCCCCCCCCCCGCCACAAAATGGCGGCCACATTCTGAGGCGCTGCTCGAGCCCGTGTTCCTATTGGCTGGTTCAGAACACCTGATCCATGCCCCGGCCGCTGATTGGCCAGTGCCCTGAGGGGGGCTCGCACGGCGGTAAGACGAGGAACCGCGAAGTTGCTGCCCTGAGGGCTTTGCCAAGATGGCGGCCTCGGGGCCGCCGTTGACATGGTGAGCGCCTCTCCCTCTCCTTGAGCGGCCTGGCCGGGCGCGGCTGAGGCGTGGGAGACGGACAGAGCTCTGTGCTGCCCCGCCGGGAGCAGAACGCGCCGCGGCCCGGGGGGAGCGGGGCGGGCTCGGTTCCCGCCCCGCGGACACCGCCCCGAGGCGCCTGCGCCGCTTGCTGTCGCTCCCGCCATGGGAGCGGGCGGAGCGCGAACGCTCGCGGCGTAGCCCCGGCTGTGAGCTCCGCGCTGAGCGCTGGGAGGGCCTGGAAATCCACGGCGTGGGCTCTGGGCAGGAAAATGTTCCTGTTTCTAATACCAAACGCTCTGCAAATACTTAATTGGGCTCTTTAACCCTAGAGAGGTGAGGCAGGTTGGAATTAGTTTGTGAGGTAAAACGTAAATAAAATCTTTGCTCGTACCTTTCACAATAGTTAGGGAGGTTGGGATTGTGTAAACCCTGGTCACTTGAAGGGCTATATTAGCAAAAAGAAAAAGGGACTATAGAAGGTCAGATCAGTGTAGGAGGCAAGAACAAATCTTTCCTGAAAAGCTAAAACTGGTGTATGTTTCTCAAGAATTCCAACGATTTCAACCCAAATTTGTTTTTGATTCATGAACCTGTGAAAATGTGAAACTTTCATCAGACTTTCTCTCACCGTACCTAGAATTGGTATCTTATATTAATTAAATTCTTTTGTATTGAGAAGGATATATATTTTGCTATCAAAGAAATAAGGTATTAGTAGATACATAACTTCCATAAAGAGGAATTTTGAACCACTGTAGGTGCCTCTTTTTTTTCATATAAATTAGTTCTTGCTTTTGTTTCTTAGGGGCATATGTGGCCTTTAATTTATGTTTGTTTTGCAATATATTTATTTTAAAATTTTCTTTTATTAGGGATATTCCACCAAAAAATGGCCAAGAAGTATTTTTCTCCCATGAACTTTATGAAAAATACTCTTTGTCGCTGAGCTTCTCTGAACTCTGGCATTTATCAAACAGGTATATTATTTTATCATTTTGTGCTCTTTGTGATCATCCTGTGGATACATCCCCATGCTCTTTTGGGGAAAGCTGCATGTTGTCTGGCACACAAGGATTTGTTTCTGACTCCTTGGACCTGCTGTTGGCCTGTGCTTTGTCTATTGGGAAACCTCAGAAAGCAGGAGGAGTCCAGGTTGAGTCCTTTGGTCTGGGAAATGAAGCTGTGTGAGCACAGGTGGTACAGGTAGTGTTGTTTTTGCAGTTTTGGTGTCATTTTTATATTTTCTTAGGTTGAGGAGGTAGAATAACATTTATTTCAGATAGTGCAAAGTGTGGCTCATGCTGCTGGATCTCAGCATTTGGAGGACTGTATTTAGACTCTTGGTTTAAGAAGTTATTAAGCTAAGGGAGGTGAACGTGCTGCCTGGTGCATGAACCTTCACACTGGAAGCAATGTGGATGGGAAACCATGGAAATGGGGGATTCAGCATGTGGGGAAATAGTTTGTTCAGAAGGGGAATTACTGTGTTTCTAGGAAGTGCCAATGATAGTGTGTATTTGAGGGGGCTGCCTGTTACATCACACAAATTCATCCCACATATTTAGCTAGAGAAGGCTGTTCTGGTTCATATCTATTGGAGCAACTTTCCTTGAACTGGCAAGACACGAGCACAGCCTCACAGCTTGTTACTGGGACAGCTGATACCACTCTGGTACTGACAGTACTCTTCTTCCTTAGAAGAGTTTCTGGAGTGGACACTAAAGAGTGGGGATTGTGGCCAGCTGGGTGTGGTTTGAGTGGGTTTACAGCCAGAAGAAGCCAGAGAAGTTTGCACCTGGTAAAAATCAGAAATGGATGGAGCTGGGTTGTGTGACCAGAGTCAAGAGGAAGAGAAATTAAACCTGTTGAAGCACGTGTGAAAGTAAAAGCTGGAGGAAATTTGCTAATTTTGGGGAGTTTCTCATAGATATTTACAAAAGTGTGTGTTCTCTTGGTGTAGAAGCAGTGAAAACGGGTTGCTGAAAAAATGAAGGGGAAAAATTTAAGCCGTCAGCTCAAATAAAGTATAATGCTGTAAATATGGACAGAAAAGCTCTGTCAGATTATTTTGGTTTGCACCCCAATGAAGACTGTGACAGCAGTGCATACTGAAATGATCTTGATGTGCTGCCATTTCATTCAGTGCTGAATATAGCCAATTTAAGCTGCTAGAATTTCTTGATGTTCTTACACTGGCATATCTGAGTCAGCATCTTGTTGCTGCTACAGCTTAATTAAATTTGCCAGTTTGTGCCACGAGGATGGACACATTCTCCTATTTACAGAGACAGCTGTGAAGTGTTATTAGGAACTGTGGATGTGATACTGCTGGGTTTGAATGACACTTGAGATGTTTTCTACTGCTGAAATAATATCTTAAAGATATGCTTTTTCCAAGATCAGCAGTTAATGTTCCTTTTGTTAGCCTTAAATATTTTCTCTATTAAGTACAATTATTTTAAATAGACCAGGGCTAGGCTGGTTGGCCTTTGTTTACTGGAGTTGTTTTAAGAACGAGCTTTATGTTACTTCTTTAGTGTTGTTACAACAGCCATGCCCCTTGCCCTAGCCTGCTATTATTTTTGCTGACTGATTCCAGCATTGTTTAGAGTAGAAAATTAAATGCTTGATTAGTGTAATCTGTAAGAATTTCTTCATTGAAATCTGGAATTTCTATTGTTACAGTGAAGTAATTTTAATTTTCTTCTTCTGCAATGAAGGAAAGGCTTTTTCTAGTTAAGTCTTTCTCCATAAATATCAGAACTGACTGATAAGTCTGACCTTTCTGAATGCAAACAGTATCTGAACAGTGGCCATCAGTGACTGATGAAATGTGGAGATTCTTTATCCTTTCATTAATAATGTGTGGTTCCAGACCAAAGAATGT
The DNA here is from genome assembly GCA_013396995.1 of Dicaeum eximium. Taxonomy (NCBI): domain Eukaryota; kingdom Metazoa; phylum Chordata; class Aves; order Passeriformes; family Dicaeidae; genus Dicaeum; species Dicaeum eximium. Next base: position 2,094,068 of record VWZP01009918.1, on the reverse strand, counting down.
GTTTCATATTTAGCTTGTTAACACCATTTTGTTTTTTTAAAAAAAGAAAACCCTACTTTTGTTTGTTTGTTCATTTGTTTTTAAAGCAGTTGCTGCTGGCACTAAGGGTTAGTCTGATTGTACAAGTGATGTTTTAGAATAGGAGCAGTCCACTGGCACAGGTAGGAATTGGAGTAGCAGTGTCTCTCAGACCAGCTGGGGCTTGTACAGCTGCCTTTATTGTTTCTGACTAATATTAGTGTTTATGTGATGACTGCAAATTCATTCATTCATTACTTTTCTTTCAGAGAGGCAAAGAAAAATGTGGAGGCATTGGCAAACTCTGCCCAAAACAGACAGACCTGTAGCACACAGGCTGCAGAGTCACTTGAGGTGGAGGCTAAAAGCCCAGCTGATGACCATCCTCTTCCAGAGCCCAGAGTCCCCTATCCATTCACCTCCTGTTTGAATGAGAAGGAGCAGAAAACATACTTGTATCTGATGACTAAGTTCTCAAAAATAAGAAACCATTTCCAAGTTAATGCAGCAAGTCAAAGGGAATTTTTCACATATATGGTAAGATATGAACATAAGACCATCACAGAGGAAGTCATACAATTTTTTTTTTCTTACAAAGAATAAAGGAAAAGGGAAAAACTTGTTTTCAGTTTTATTTGTCATAATTAATTTGTCATAGAATTCATGGTATTATGAAAGGTAGTAAAGGTGTGAAGTATTCAGGATAAGCTTTTTAATAGAAATTGAAAGTGTGTTTTGTAATTTCATTGAAATTGGGGTTTTGTGGCTTTTTTGTTTTGTTAGGTTTTTTTTAAGTGATCTGAACAACTGAGGATAAGTGTAGATCTTTGACAACTGACCAAACAGCCCCCAAAAACCCCTTTTTTTTCTGAGGAAGAAGTTAAAAGTTGTCCTTACTGTGATTTTAGCATTGCATAGTGGCATGTAGCAGCCTTAGGTGGTGTTAGGCCACGGATACATTTAGATGTGATCTTTGCCAGCTGTGGGAGCTTTGTTCACTGTGTGCTGTCCTGCTGTGCTCACACAGAAGGGCTGAGTTCACTCCTGCTGCTGAGTCTCAGAATTGTGTTTAAATGGGCCACCTCCATGTTGGGTGGGAGAATCATTTTAGTTGGGTCCTGTAATTGTTCTGAGCCATTGCATTTGGTTTCCCATGCTTCCTTAATAATGCTGATTTCTTTATTTTATGCTGTAACAATACAATTATCAATTCCAGGCACATCAGTAACTACTGTTGTTGTTACTTATAATTTCTCATTAAATCAGAACTCAGATATCTTTGTGACTTTGCCATGTGAGCTTTATCAACCACACCTTGTAACCTCTCTATTTATAAATCACTGTATCAAAAGAAACTTACTGTTTCTTGGGGATGCTGTGTTGTTGGTTTGGGATGTTTTTAAAGGAAATGGGCCTTGCAAAAATTTTTTTTACTTAATTGAAACTGCACACTTGCCAAATTGAGTAGCAAGTGGAATCTGTTCCTTCCTTCATATCATTACCTGTACTGTCTCTGGAAATTTTGTTGGTTGCATGTCTAGTATAGAGGATTCTGTTTTGTCTTAAAAATAGATTTTTCCTTCCCTCAGCAAATGAAAGAAGTAGTAAACAATGAAATTGCAGAATTTATGAAATTTGCCCAGAATGCTGCAAAGAGCTGTGCTCAAGATTATGATGCCATCTCTGAAGATGCAGTGTGTTATACTGAGGTAATTACCAATGCCATGCTTAATTCCAGCCCTTCTTAAAAAATCCTGTTGGGATCATGGTTAGGATACATAGAGCTGCTCATGGGATGGGATATTCCCTGACCTGCTGTTTCCTGTTGGGATAAGATGAGGAAATGGCCATTCCCCTTGTGTTGCACAGCATGGCTTGGCCCATGGTTCATTGGAGCCAAAAAGATATCATAGAAGAAATCACTTTTTACACTACTGCAAGTAGTGCAAATAAATAAATTGCTTCTTTTTAGTTGGGAAAGGAGGAGCTGCATCTTCAGTGTGCATTTCCATTAAGAAGTGGCTCCTAGATATACACTACTGGGCAGAATGTTAAGCTTTCCTCCACTGAAAAGCCTAGTAGCATGTTATAAAGTCACTTTAATTAGAAGTTACTCAGGCTTTAATCATAACCCTCTGCAAGTTCGCTGTGTTAAATATCCACTTTGATGATTCTGAGATCAAACATGAGTGCCACTTCATGGATCATTCTTGGGTTTATGGCACATTTTTGAAAAAAAAGCTCATTAAACTTTCCCATTAGTGGGTTAACACAGAGTTTGGGCACATGTGAAGATAAACATCCCTCTTCCTTTTTTTTTACCCCCTAAATGTTGGGATTGGCTTTGCAATTTTGTATCTTGTCATCTGGTCACAAAATGTGTCTCCAGACTTCAAGTCCTATTTATTGCTAATGCCCTGACTTCTTGCAGAAATAACTCATTCTCGTTACTAAATAAAATCTAAATATCCTAAATACCTAATTCAGGTATTATAAAAAATTATGTAGAGTTGACATGACAGTGAGTTTCAACACAAATAGAATCATCCTATGCCTTTACCTTTGTGACTTTTGCCTAGGCTTAGTGTGTAAGCTGGGTGGTAACACAAAAAATATTACTTCCTCTAAAAGCCAAGACAAATAACTAAAAATAAAATTACCTGTTTTAGCACATTTCACTGTACTAAACTGCATGTTTTTAATGATTGGCCTGAGTTGTGTGCATACATTGTCAGCCTTGCTTATGAAGGGCTGAGGAGAATCTGGAATATATTGCAGTTCTCATAGTGGTGATTGTAAGAGCATTGTAGATCTGTATTGGTACCTGCAAGTTTTTAAATGCAGCTTGAAATTGCAGAAAAAACTTCTCGAAATTAAATTCTTATGAAAGATACAAATACATCAATTATTTTCCTTTTTGTGTTAGGAATTGCTACGTGCGTGTATTGGACACGTGCAGAAGTATCCAGAGTTTTACACCCTGCAGGAGATCATGAGTATCATGGGAGGAAAGTTTGATACACAGCTGACCTTTAGGCTGGAAAAAAATCTTCTTGCAATGGTAATACCTTATGTACACATATTGGGGTTTGTGGGGTTTTTTAAGTAGAATTACATCAGAATTGTGTTATGCAAGGATTATGGATTTTTGCAACTATTACTCTGTTCTTGAGTTAGGGGTTATAATTTATAATTTAAACTATTAATTAAAACTTTAATAAAATTGTTTTGGTAGGAAGTCTCAACCCTTTTCACCAGATGTTTGCCATGAAAAGATTACATTAATAGTATGTTTTCACATATTACATAACTTTATAAGGGACCTGTGTTGGGTGAGCATGATGGCTGTGAAAGCTTTTTTTTGACATGCCTTGATTTCCCCCAGGGTACAGCAAGATGTGGTAAAATACATTTCCCTTCCATTCCTGTTCAGCTGCCCACAGATTATAGCACTGTTACATCTATTATAACCCCAGAAAAAAGGGCTCATGTTATGCATAATGTAAGTAACCTTTTCATTGTCATTTTTAAGGCATATTTTGTACAGAAGTGCAATCTGATCCTTTTTGTGTTGAACAGTTTTTAGACTGCATTGGACCATTAAATAGCTGGTATTCCTGTTTGGGTTCTTCCTCTGCAAAAATCAGTGACTTTTCATTCTGTAGAACTGAGTTTTTCGACTGTTTATTCCACATAATTTTTTATCAGCTATTTTAGGGAGTTTTTTCACATATCAAAAACCAACCTTTCAACAGAAGGACTATAATTTCAGAGACACTTGCTGAAGGAAGGAGCAGAGGTGAGGCAGGAGAATGGTATAAGCCTCAAAGATGTTAGTGCTGTAAGCAGAGCCCTTCTGATGGTGTCAGAGGTGGCAGGAAAAACAACATAGCTGGGTTTTTGTACTTCTCTCCTGGTCCTCAGTGCTCCTGGGTTCCCATTATCTTTGTAGTCCTTGATGACGTTCTTCAGCCTCATGAGCATTCCCAGCTTCCTTCCTTCATGGAAATGTGTACTTGTAAAATTTAACATTTTATCATTTCAATTCTGAATTTGTATTCTAGATGATTTTATATTTGTTTTAAGGTTCTTTATGTGTAATCAGTATTGAAACAACTGTGCAGTTTTAACCATACTTCAGTATTAGATATCTTTATTGTGCTGTTGTAAGAATATCTGTAGTGTATATTTGTGAGTTAATCTGCTTTGGGGGATTTTTTTTGCTCCAGCACGCTCTTATATTTCATGATTATTTAAATTCCTATTTAACTGAGTAATTCAAATCTATAGAAATTAACTGAAAATACAAGTTTAAAAGTGCTTTATGCTGCAAAGTGAATGCATAAGGTTCAGCTGAAAACCTTCAGGGAAGTTTTTTTCTCTTTCATTTTATTTCAAAGCCTGGCACTGCAGTAGTCTTTGGACGTTTTTGGGGGGTAGGGGTTGTATATATCCATTTTTAGTTGGGTTTGGAGTTTTTCTTGTAAATTTAAACTTGTGTATTTCTTAAAAGAACTTTGAAAGAAATAACTTTTTTTTTTCTCTTTAGGATATTAGTTCAGATTCAAATGCAGAAAAACTTGCTTTGAAATATTGTCCTCAAGTTGTTTTAAGTGATCAATCGTTATTTACTTTACTGAATAATCATGGACTAAACTACAAGGAACAGTGGGAAATTCCAGTTTGCGTTAAAATTATCCCTGTTGCAGGTATGGGATGTTTTTGTTATTAAAACTAGGATGGAGGGAGGTTGTCCAAAAAAGCTGGAAAGCTGATCCAGGGTCACTGGATATTATTTCCTATATTTTTTTCCACCTTGTTATTGAGTATAGTAACAACCTCTACAGTTACCACCATAAACGTTGAATTTGGACTTTCAGCTATTTTCCACCTGGGGAAAAAAAGCCAAAACAAAAAAACAGCTAAAACCAGTTTAGCTTTTCAAAACTGTAAGTTGTGCTCCTTGGAAAGAAAACTGCATGAAGCTGTTAAAATGATCAAGTGCACTGATTTCAGTAAACTAAAAAACCTGAGAAATTCTGAAATTTTATGAAAAAGCAAAGAGCTAACATTTTCTGGAATTAAAAGGATTTATTTACATCATAGAATAGTAAATAAGGAATGAATGTCCATGAAGATAATTTTTTCAGTTGCAGCAGAAAATGTTTTAATAAACTGATGAACTCACCTGACTGCTTTACTTAGTTGTCAAGGACTTCTTCAGTAATCTGAATGTAAATTTCCTCCCTTACCCTTTTTTTTAAAACACAGAATGATTTATTCAAGTATTTATAATGTTTGTTATGTTGGAATGCCCTTCTGTGCTTTTTACACAAGTTCCTATAGTAGACTTACATATAGTAAATAAGCTATCAAATACCTGCAACATTTACAATTTTTCATTTTCCTTTGTAAATTAAATGACTTTATCAGTAAAGATAATGCCTGACTCCTTTTGTAGCAGCATTACAGTTTTTAAACTTAATTTTTGGATCCAAAATTAACACCTAAAGGGTATTCAGATTGTGGTAGCAATACACAGTAGTTGTTGAAGGGTTTCCCTTTGCCTTCCTTCTCCATTTTTCACTGTAACCAACCCCTTGCTTTAATTTACTTTTTTTTTTGTAAAACTGGGAGACTGTGTTCACCATGTGTCTTGGCTCTCTCTGTTGTGATGAGCAGGGTATTGCTTTTATTTTTGGGTGATTCATATATGAGCACTGTGTTAAGGTGCAAACAAAGGAGCGGGGCAGCAGAGCCCAGACAGAGTTAACTGATTAGAAGAGAAATAAACTGCAGCTATCACTTGGGCAATGACACCTAAAAAAAGAATAGACTTTGAAACAAGGAAGAAAAAAAGATCTTTTTGGAAAACAGGATACATTTGATGATATGATGCTGTATAGAAAATGATGAATCCTCAATTCTTATTTTACAAGTTCTCTACTTAGAAATGCATTTGAAATATGTTCAGCTGTTAATGTGGTGTGTATTGCTGCTGCAGGATCATAATAATTCACACCACATCTGGACATACTTTTATCTTCTGTTGTTAATGACTGAAAGGATCGTTTTTCATTTCTTCTGGTGTGTGTGTGCAGTGGATTTGACTGTAATTGGAAATTGAAAGATTTATTATTTAAATTATACAATGGTCTTTCTGCCTTTCATTTAATATGTACTCCATCTCTTTTCATTCTTGAAAAGGTAGCAAACCAGCTAAAGTGGTTTATGTTGATCCACCTCTGCTGAGAAAAGAAATGACAATAAGAGAGAGGAATCAAATTTTCCATGAAATTCCAATGGATTTCCTAGCAACTAAAACATCTTACGTTTCAATTTCTGGTGTATCAATGGACAAACCATCTGATGACAACCTGCTCCAGTGGGATGTATGTAGATTCACATATTCTTAAAAACAAGCAAAACCAAAAGCTTGTGTTAAAACTCCTAAGTAGCTTTGCCTGTGATAAAGGGAAATTTGTTTTCTATTGGTGGTTTTTCTGTTGCTGAGTTACAGACCTTGTTAGAAATGTCTGTCTAGTTCCTTTAAGTGCTTCTACATGGGCATCTCAGCTCTAATGTTTACTTCATTTAAATGTAGTTTGATCAGTTTGCTTCAGTGGAAAAAGTTTCGTGAACTTTTACTCTTTAGAAAGGCCTTTCAACTCATAGGACCCAAAATATTCAACAGCAAACAAGAAAAATAGTTTTTCAGTTACTGCTCCTCTTTCCTAACAGTCAGATATGGATGGTAGAACATTTTTTGTGTTTTCAGTTTGGCAGTGTCTCATTTCTTGGGTTGTTTTATTGTTGTGCTGTTTTTTAATTTAATTACTTTCTCATCCCTGTGTTAAGGTGTGTTCTGACACCTACCAGTGCAGGACAATTCCTCCTCCAGATGACACAGGGATGGACTTCAATGATGATGTTACGGAGCTTGAAACTTTTGGAGCAACAACCAAGCTCTCAAGAACTTGTAAAATGGAAACTACTTTTCCTGCAGCTAGTAACACTGCTAAAATTTTATCTCATGGCCTAAAAATGGGGGGGAAGAATTCATCTGCCATAAACAGAGGAGATGAAGAGGAGAAAAACACCCTTTCTGAGCAAGAAAGTTCAGCATGTGCCAGAATGCAGCTTCCATCCGTAGATGGCATTCCATGCTCCAGCCCTCAAGAACATTCTCCTTGTAAAAGCTTTCAGTCAGCGGAGGTAGGACTGAACAAAGCACAGGATGTCATGACCAAGGAAGTATTGGACAATGAAACAAAATTAAGTCCTCTATCTGTTGCAGTGAGTTCTGAGAAAGAGCCTGATGCTGCACAGAAGAAAGAGACTTGCACTTCTTCATGCAGTAGTGACACGGATGAAGAGCGTTTGGTGATTGATTTAGAATGTGAAACCACAGCTGGTTGCAAACCAGCTGTACCAGCCACTGTTTCTTGTACCTCAGCAGAGACTGACAGAGCTTCCCCTACCCAGAGTCCTTTAACAAGCATCACTGACTGCTCAAATACCAAGAATCAGGGGAAAAAAGCCTCCAAGAAACGTCCAAGGAAGTTATCCAAAGAACTGGATCCTGTCGGGCAAATTTTGAAAATGCAGACTGAACTTCTCAAGTCCCCTTCCCAAAAAGCTCACGAGCCAGTGGTGAGCTGTGATAATTCTGATGCTGTGCCAGCCCAGCTGCCTCAGTGTCCAAAAACATTGGTGACCTCCAGCACAGAAACTGTGCCAGCCCCAGCCTCCAATCCCAGCGGCTCCTCTAGAAATACCTGGACATGGCTTTTTGAGGGAGTGCCAAAGAGTAAGTGTGGTCATTGTGTAAGGAGGAAAATTGAACAGAAAACACTTCACCTCCTTGTTCTGAAGAACTTGTCAACAGTGCATCTGTTTAGAGATGTGGCTCAAGTTAACAGTACCTTTTCTGTGTGGGAGTTACTGTCTTGCACACAGAAGGGAGCACTGGGAGTTTTGTGCACAAAGGTGAATGTGAAATACTGTTTTACTGTAGAGAAATAAGTTGTTACACACAAGTTTTTTAAGAAAATAAATCATTTGGTAGGGGAATGATTTATTTTTGCATTGAAATTCAAATATTTGAGTAGTCTCATCTGCAAAAGTAGTTTCTTGTCAATCAAAAGTAGAATTATTTTAATTTTTTGTAGAATAAAAATTGATCAAATTATGCAATTAAAAATGGGGGGGGGAAAAATTACATTTGTATGTCTTAAGTTTTGAGCCTCCTGGTTCAGTTCTGTTGCTTAATTCCCAGCACTCTGTCCCAGAAGGCAAATGAGGATTCACAACAAGCCACTTCTCCAAGTTTTCAGGCAATTAGCTGGGTATTGGATCTGTGCTGCCCCTGGACCTTAGCCCGGAATTACAAGTCATGAAGATCCTGGGGACCATGGCCCTGGAGGTTTTCCTTACATGCCCGAGTTGCTTCTGAACTCTGTACAGCTGAAGTTAGAAACACTTTATTGTGTTAGGGAAATATGCAGGAAACCAGATTGGCTGTGTCAGGATAGATACTCTTTTCAAATACTTAATTCCAACAAAGCCATGGTTTTTTGGTGGGAAAATATGTTTGGTATATTCTGAAGAGGTGTGCATTTGATCATGTAGGAATTAATTACTTAATCTATAGGTTAACACAATTAATTCTGTTTCAGTTGAAATGGTGTTATCACTTGCTACATTTTTATTGCTTTAACTGAATAATCACTAAGACCATGTCTCCTCTCTCAGTTTGAAAGGCTGAGAGGCATGATGCTTTATTTCTCTCTGTTAAAAAGATGGAGTATAGAATTCAGATGTTTTATAATACAATTTTTTAATAGAGATTGTGAAACCAATATTGCCAACATGCTGAAAAGTGACTGTGTAGGAATAGAAAGCATAATTCTACAATCTGAAAGTTCTATAGCAAGCTGAGAAACCTCTTTGCAGGTCTGTTTTGCACAAAGCCAGATCTGAATTATATATTTTACTAACAGAAAATTACTTCCAGTTCCTTGGATAATATCTCTCACGGTATGCATGCACATAAACTCTAAATTTAATGTTAAAAATGTATTTGTTCATTGCACTACAGCAGTCCCTATTTGTAGGTGTAGTTTTGAGACATATTTCCACATATCTGCAGGACAAAAAAAGAAAGAATTGGATACATTTTCAGTAAACCAATTTGGAGTGTACTGTGTTTATTTGAAACACTTTGTTAAAATGTTTCTGAGGGTTGCAGGGATGTTTGTTAATGTACTCAGAGCTGCACTGGGAGATCCAGCAGCACTTCTGGAATGTGCAGGTATCCAGACTGAGCTCCGTGGGGTGTGGAGACTTGTGCTGCCATCCACACCTGAGACTTGAGTTACCTCAGGATTGATGAATGGATGGCAGCTCTCAGGAGGCATTCATTGGAAATCACATTTTTCTCTCCTTTGTGCTGATTGACTGTGGCTTAAAAAGTAGCTTTTGAACTACATTTATACAAGAATGGAGTCTCTGATTTGCACTTCTCTCTATTTGTGTGAGAAATCTAATGATGTGGGATTATTTAAAAATATACTCTTAAAGAGTGAACGTTTCCCAAATGTAATTATTTTAATTTTTTTTTAATGTGTGACTTTTTTGTGCCTAATTAAGTAGTTTTCACCCTTAGGAAGTAGTTTTCACCCTTCAATCTTAGGCAACCAAACAGATCCTGGAATTTAAAAAAAAAAACAAAAACACTGAACAAAAAACTCTACTGTAAGGAAACAAAACTAATCAGCTTCATTGTAAAAAATGTAAAGGTTGTCATTTTCTGGTTTATTCATTTTCTCTAGGAAAGCTGCCAAGTGAACTTCAGTTGCTTGAGGAAGACCCTTCAGAGTATCAAGCACCTGAGGAAGGCAATGTTGTGTACAAGCTCTTCAGTTTGAATGATCTGTTGTTACTTGTGCGTTGCAGTGTGCAGAAAGTCAGGCCACTGCTACCATACCAGAAAATGAAAAAAGCCCAGAAGGTAAAGATTCTGTTTTCAGCTTTTCTTAGTTTGTTGTTTTTTTTTTTTTTTTTAAACAGTTGTGCTCAACTGGCATTTCTGGGATTCCCAGTCCTTACAGCATTTAGGCTTTCACTGAGACAGTTGTGACTCTGCAGTGTGTCTTCTGTAAGTAAATATTTGCTATAGCAAGACAGGGGAGAATAACTTGTCATTTCTTTAAATCTACTTGATTAGAAGATAAGAAGTGTGGTTCTCCATTTTTGACTGCGGTAATATGCCCAGGTAATGATACCTACGTTAAAAAAATGTAATTTTCAACTATTCTTAAAAGTTAATGGAGTAATTAGGGGTTTGGCCCAAGGCTTTGGGAATGTTTGTGATCATAAATACTTTGAAACAGCATGCAGCCTTGCTATCATGCCTAGTTAAGCAGAGAAATAGGAGATAAAATGAACAACAGAGAACACAAAAAGAGATTATTTGTTCTGCTTGAAAATACTGTGGCATTTCCTAGCAGCTAGTTTATCTCATGGAATTAAGTGGTTTGAATGCACCTATAATCAAAATACTCCCTGCAGCATGAGGAGAAGGAAACTTTATTCTGTAATTCTCAATAATTTGTCATTTTTTAAAGAGTCCTATGAATCATTCAGCAAATTCCTTGTGGTATGTCCTTCCTGAGAATCCCAGAATTACAGCAGGCAGCATTTTGTGAGGTGTTTATTTTGTTGAAATGGAAATAATCATTGTAACACTGATTACTTGCCAAGAGTCTGTGCTTAGAATCTTATTTTGAAGCAATCCCATCTTTTTGCTATTGATCCACTGCTCATAAATGCCTGGGAATAACTGCTTTGTTTTTCAGAAACCAATCACTTGTGTACTTTTTTTAATTTCTGCTATAATTTAAACTGGGTTGTCAGTGAGAACTGACAGTGCTCATTAAGGTTAACTCACTAGTTAGGGTGGCCTCTGATTTCAAATGAGTCTCCAAGCATTAGATTCTAATTTCAAGTGAGATTCTGACGGGAGTGATAAATGGCAGAGTTCTGCTAATGATAAGCTAATTAGAAATGTTGTGTGTTTCTTCTTAAATTGCTGCAGAGGGCAGTAGAGCACAGAATTGTAAACTTGAAATTAATTTAGTCACATGGAAAAATTACCAAGTGGCAGAATTTTATTATTTGTAAAAGCTTGCCCCAGCCTTTTTTTATTTCTTTTTTTTTTTCCCTGTCCATTTCACCTTTCTCTGTATAAAATCTCTGTACTCTGAAGTTTGTACTATGGATTTCATAAATTGTGAACCTTCAAACAAAATCTCTGAAATGTCTTTGTTGCTGCAGCTATGGTGGAGGAATGTGGTTATTATAAACCACAAAATGTAGTTAAATTATGGATGTTTTTGGACAGTGAGTGCTAATTTTTCTTTTCTCTTTTTCAGCCAACTCCCATGTTCCTGTTGCCAAAACTAGAATACCAAGCCTACTACGGTGTTGAAGCTCTTACAGAAAGTGAAGTGTGCCAGCTGTGGACACAGAATATGCTGCATTCTAAATGCTCTTTTTTTGTTGGTAAGTTCATGTGTTGAGTTTTTGCTTAAGATGCATCTATGTGTGAGTATTTGTAGAATAACAGAAGAGATACATATTTATTAAAGGTATGTTCCATATATCCTTTCTTATTTTAATTTCGTAATTTTGTTTTTTCATGTCTATCTTCAGTAAATTCTTTATCTAAAATTTCTGTGGGGTGCTGAATGAGGAAATTCCAACTTTGGTTTTAGATAAACAGTATCCATGTCCTGTAAAAAATGCTGTATTCATGTTTGTACAAAGACATTTTTAAAAGTCAGGAAGGTTTTTATGTCTGTTGAGATGTATGTTGTGTAGAGAAATTAAAATTATGCATATAAAGAATGTGACCAGGTTATTTTAGCAACCATTTTAATATATGGAGAGCTTTCTGATACCAATTATCTTATAATTAATAAGATTTTTAAAGGGAAAATTTACAACAGAGTGGTTAGTTGATACTTAGAATGTGCTTGGCACGTGCTACTGAGTGAGGGCAATCCTGTTTGTACAGTGAGTGAACGTTCTGCAGTGAGGATTGCCTCGCTGTTTTTGTAGAAGCAAATCTGGATTTTAGGGTTGTTATGGCAGCAGTTGTGGCCTGTGGTTGCCTAACCTTTCCACTTGTGCACTGAATTACACTTTTGCTGTTGTTGGCTCACATCAGAATGCTATTTTAGAAATGCTAACTTCTCTGTTTTCCAGTTTCTACACAAACTATGCAAGCTACCATAGAGTTATTAGGATTATGTGAAATCTAATGTATTTGCTGATTGCGTCTGTCTGCTCTCTTTATTCAATGGAAATTATGTTTCTAATTTTAAACTTTAAAAGCAGTATTGGATGTGGTTTTTCCATTCCATTGAAAAAGAAATCCTTATGAAGAGCTAATTTTGTAGAGTTCTCTATTTGTAACTGTATCCTAATGTTCAGTACAGAGGCATTGCTTCTCTCTAACAAGCAGACCACTCTACCAAGTGCATTCTAAGTATTTACACTGAGCATATACCCAGCATGCTGAGCTGCACTGCAGTTGGGCTTCCTGTAGGAAATGTTATCAAAGTTTTTATTGACATTTCCAGAGTGGCAAGAGTGTGAGCAATCAGTGAACTGTGGAGAGAGGGCTGATGTTTCCTAAGTACATGAAGTGGAGGAGTGTCTATCTAATGTCCCATCAGTTACAGGATACTGAAGGTATGGCTTGCACAGGAGTTTGCAGACAGCTCCTGCAGCCACCACCCCTTTTTATGGAGGCTCTTGGGAATGTAGGAGAAAGCAGGCTGGGTGTGCAGGCATTGTTGCAGATGAAGAGCCACAGAGCCTTCCCCTTCCAGCACAGCTTTCCTCTGTGTAGCTCCTGTAGGTACCTGCTGGGTGTGGAGCAGGCAGTGCCCTGGGCTGGCAGGCTGCACTGGCCTGGCCTCCAGCACATCTCTATTCCCATGCTTGGGATAAAGTATCCTTGGGATCAGGAAGGACTGGTTTTTCCAGTCATGTTTGTTTGTCAGCTCCTGGATACACTCTTTCCAGAAGCAAGCTGGGGTGAACAGGAGTTCTCCTTTTGTGGGCTCTGAGGAGGCACAGGATTCTGTGGGTTGTCACTGTCCTGCACAATAAATGGGTACTCCAGGCCTGTGGGGCAGATTCTTGGTACTGCCATGTAGTTTCTTACAGAGGTAGGTAAAAAAAAAATGTGGAAGTAAATATCTATTCTATGAAAGAGCATCTACCAGTTTTTGATAGGAAGCTGTTACTATATTCTACTTGGGGAGTCTTCTGCTGTTGGTATGTTGCAAGGTAGCTATGAAATTCTGCCTTTCAGTTTGTATTGCTAAGGGAGCTGTGAAAAATGCAGTGTTGCAAGTGTCCAGATTGACTCAGAGGGCTCTTTGCTGCAGAGAGCTTTGTCCTGGAACTCCAGGGGCAGTTCTCTGAGTGTGATGATATCCTTGTGTTACAGGCAACTTAAAATGGGGTGAATGTCTCATTCTCTGTCACTGATCTGATACCTGAGAGTAAAACTACTGCAGTAATCTGTTCAATGTAAGGAGAAAAGCAGAGAGCTTCTGAAATCATGCTGTAATTTGAATTACTTTTAAGTGAAATGATGTGTTCTGTAATAAAAGAATTTTTAAATCAAACATTTTGTAAAGCCATAAACTTAGTGCTCATTTTAAATTTACCTCATAGTACCTACAACTTGAATTCTTGATCAGACCATTAAACCTTTAAGTTTTAAGCATGTAGCAGACTTCGGTGTTAAACTGCATAGGTGTTTTTGGCACTTGAAAAGCTTAATTCGCTGTCTCAACCATCTCTTGTATTGCCAAGTAAGCATGGATGAAAAGTTCTTTGGACCTTGGTCTATGGCCCATGATTGTCCTGCGTTGTTGTGTGAGACAGAGGGAAGATCTCAGCACTGCTGTGACTCAGCAGCGCCACCAGCTCAGGGCTTGAGACAGAAATCAGGCTGTAACCATGGCCTCCTGCAGCAGCCCCGGGGCAGGGAGATAAAGCTGAGGTTTTTTTAGGATGTTCTCAAAAAGCAGAGATACTATCATCAAACAAAGAGCGCTGTCTTCCTCTTGCTAGCAAAGCACCGGCTTGGTTGTTAAGTCCCCTTGCTATACAGATAGGAAATCCTGCATCTGCAAAGGCAGTAATCTCTGTGACAAGCTTCCCAAATAAGGCACTTGTACTTGATCTAAACAGTAAATAAAGTTGTGATAAGCTTTGCTGATTAATGGGAGCATTTTACCCTGACCATTATTCACTTATTTGCATTAAGTGCCTAAGCAAAATTTTCTGCAAGAACAGTTTACCTTCATGTGAATGGAATAATACTGAAAGAATTACCTTCACATGGAATAATATTGGCCTTTAATAAACATTATTTGAAGAATGGGTTGGGAAAAGATACTTAGTCTTGGGTAACTTACTACATGGCAAGTATTTTCAATCAGTCACTTCTTGAATATATGATATAGTTATATAAACTAAGTGGAAGTAGTTCATAGATATCTTGTAATTACTGTTTTTCCCCAGTTATGTTGTCAATGTGTTTAGACATAGAGAAGTCTGATTTGAGGAAAGGCTGGTGACAAATACAGAACTCAAACAGATTTTTTTTAAAACTATATTTTTAATAATGACTTCAAGTCTCTCTTTGTAGTCAGCAATGTAGAATATGAAATTTTGCTGCTTAGTCTTGCACATAATACTGATATCAAGAAAAGTAACAAATGTACAGTGTTTAAAAGAAATCCGTTGTCCTGGTGCATCTTTTTTCATTTGTTAAAGTGAGAGTTATTAATTTAGTCTTCTTACACAACACATAAACTTAGTGATGAATAGCTTGGAATGTGAAATGCTTTGATTTAACAGTTTTAACTGTGCAATTTAAGCATTTACACTTCCTAAGAGAGCAGATTTGTAGTAAGACAGTAAATTCCACTGAGTAGGCTGTATTTTATTATGCTGCCTTTTCCTCATCCTCCTTGTGGGAGCTGAAATAGAATAGATTTCTGGGAAAACCTCAGCATGAGAAAGAACCAGAAGGCAAGGTACAGTCATCAAATCCATGTCCAAGCTATGCTGGTGATCCTTATTGCTCATCAAGTGAAATGTAGTCTAAACTATCCTTGACAGTCTTTATTTTTAAAATGTGATGAGGAGAGCTTTGGATTGTTGCTTCTCACTGAGTCCAAGACAAATAGTCTTTAACAGCTTGCCATGATCAAGGCCTGAGTTGTAAATTGTAATTCCTCAGGTGAGGAAGCGGGAGAAAAAATCAGGAGACAAAGGTCAGCATCCTCAGAAAGTCATGCAGTAGATCAGAATAGAAAAGCAAGTATATTAAACACAAAAGTCAGTTTGTTGTTAAAGATCAGCTTTCAGGATCTGTCCAGTGAGGAAACAAAAAGGGTCAAATGAACTTGAGAAGATACAAACTAAGTGATGAGATTAAGGCCATGGCAAGGTAAGGTTGTGTATCCCACACACCACCCAAGCTGTAGGTATCTCTTGGTTTAGTAAGACAGTCAAGGTACAGATGTCTTTACTTAAAGCAGCTGCACATTTTACTCTCTGTTATGGTGCAACATTGATAATTACTTTTCACTGTTCTATGCCAAAAGAGCAAAGTTTTTTTATCCTTCTGAAAAGGCATTAAGTCTGCAAATTATGCTCTTATATTTGTTTGGTTTTATTTTTAGTGTATTAATTGAATTTTTTTTTTCAGGACATATTGATGCTTTTACATCAAAGCTTATTATGCTAGAAAAGATTTCTCCACAAACTTTAAGAGAAAAACTTGGATTGATTAAGTGAGTATTTTTAGTAAGTTTTTTAAGCGATGAATTTCAAACCCTAACGAGCCTTGCAAGTTACTACTTTTGCTATTTTTTTATTTCACAGACCTGCAAATTCATTAAATATACTTCATCATGTTTTGAAGAAGGTGTCTGAGTAAGTTCTCAATTTTTGTTCATTGTATTTGTTTGCCACATTGCCCAGCTCATCCTGTTTCTTCTGTAGAATGCTTGTGTACTCTATTTTTATTTCTTCATATACATGAAGAAATTCATATTTTACTGGTCCTCTTAGGTCTACCATAGCATAATGCAGTACTGTGTAAAATGTGCTTGGTATTACAAGGTTTGCATAAATGATGCAAAAGAATAAGAACTTGAGGTGTTGGAACCAGTTTTTCAAGAGAGGCAACTGAACTCTCCAGAGCTGAGTGAGCAGTTCCCAGGAGTGAGGTGGAATATTATGTACACAGCTGACATGTAGTGTTTGGGTTTTGGTAGTCTTTCTGCTTGATTGGTAGGGATAAGGGTTCACTTCTGCCTACTCTGACTTGCAGCAGCCTTTCTGTGTACAACATTGCAACCTTTCTTCTGCTTCTTTATGTAGCTACTTCAAGGCTTTCAGCCTGCAAGTGTCTTAGTTTTTTTTGTGAAGCATGATTCTTGTGAACCCTTTTCATTCAAATTACAGAGGGATTTTCCTGCTCTTTGCAGTTTCTGTAGATTCATGATTTTTGATATGGGCAGTTGGTTGACCTTCATCTTCCTGAAAACCTATTTAATCCTGTGTGTGTTGAGGGGTCATCTGTTCTTTGTGTCTGTGTCCACCTGGGCATTTCTTTGTAAGATGCTGGTTAAGGAATTACAGTTTGCCCAAGGTGGATGCTTTTCAGTGTATGTTTACATGTTTAGATGAATATGATGACAGTCTGTACATTGTTGATACATTATGAATGCATTATAAACACATTAATTAGTAGGTATTTATCAATACAGTTCAATTAATGCTTTCTTGTGCACAGTCTTTTTATAAAACATCTAAAGGGACTAAACATCTAAAGATGTTCTGCTTTTGCATTAAGAACATATTAACTATTCTGATGAAATAAAAAAACTGCAAAAAACGTTTAAATAATATTTTTCATTTTGAACTTTTCTCATTCCAGTTTGGAGGAGGGCTCTTATTTATTGACTCACGCTGCAGGAGATTCATCAGTTGCGATTTACAAGAGTTCTCTTGACAAGAGCACGAGATCATCCTATAACTTGCACAAAGCTCACTGTGATCTGCCTGCTGTACCTGCCACTCTCTCAGTCCCATGGGTCCCACTAGATCCCAGCCTCCCTTTGCCCTACCACATAAGTCATGGAAGAGTTCCGTGCACCTTTCCACCTGCACCCTGGGAAGGGTGGAAACAGAAGGTCAGTATCTCACTTGATGGAAAGGCAGATTAGCAGTTTAGGAATAACCTATTTCAGTCCCTTAGGGTACAGCTGATACAGTTTTTCTGTCATCTTTGGGGGGCGGAAATTTTTTGGGAATCCATCCTGCTTTGTAATTTATGTTGGTGAATAAGTGATACCTGTCATGCTTTAGAAATTTCCCTAGTATCCTGCTCTCACCTCTACTACTTTTGAGATGGTATGGCCCTTTAAAAGTAAGAAAATTTTCAAGCATTATTTTTCTTCAGCAGAGACTTAGTCATTTGTGTAAAAGCCATGTGCTAACTGTGCCCAGCTTTGTGCACTGTGAGGTGGTTTGTAGGTTGAGTTACATATTTTAGCCACAGCCTGACTTCATATGAGGGCAAAACTGTCTTGCATCCATTCCTAATTACCTTGTGCACTTTGGTTTGTGCCAGAGGGAAATGCAGGCATGTAGGCAGGAAGAGGCAGGATTGGTCACTTCTGACTGGTGACTGAAGAGTGGCTCTGCCAGTGCAGATGTGCCCTGTGGCTCTGTTTGAAACGACATGAATTAGAAGGCAGTTGTCTGAATGTAGTTGTATATGTTTGTGCTCAATACAGATTGAAGATCATTAATTCTGGTCATTCTAGTTTGGTTTTCTGAGTTGATTTTTTTTTCCCCAATTCTCTCCTGTATGTGTGTAGGTGGCTGGGGTGAAAGGACAATCAGACACACCCCATGAGGGAAAGCCAGTAGCTATGGAAACAAAAGGCAAGCCAGCTAAGCCTGTTAGAAATCAAGGCGTGGCTCCAAAGAAGCTGAGGAAGAATTTCTTCAAGCAAAGAAAAGTGAACAAAAAGTGGAAAACTAAATTCAACAAAATGCAACCGAAGCAGGAATAAGCCTGGAGAAGAACAAGAGGACACAAAAAATCGGAGGTTTCTTGCTGCTCCAGAGGAGCCAGAACAAGCTTGCAGGGGAAATGGCTCCTCTAGCTGAAGCATTCTCTAAACCTTTAACCCTTTAAAGGCACATCAGGGGGAACGTGTTTCAAGTGAAAATCTCAAAATCAGTCAGAGAAAAAAAGGATGTGGCTGCAGCACTTGGTTGGTTATGGGGAACAATTGTTGGTCTGGTGATTTTTATAGAAAAGCTTCATCTTGAAGAGTGAAGCAGTGGCTGACAACATCCACGTAACAAGAAAAATAGCTTTTCAGTTTTCCCAATTCTTCCAGATCCACTACAGATTTTTGTTCTCACATATTTAAAAGATATATTTTACTTTGTGCATTGTGTATAGGAGGAACAACTTGGATTTAATTCTTTCACTTTATTGATGCATGGTGTCTACTGGCTTTTAAATAACTTAAAAATTACATTTTTCGTTTTAGAATGGCATAACAAATGAAGGACAAAAGCTGTGTTTATTTGAATAGTAAGGGCCATAAATTTGCATTGGAAAACTTAAAAGTACAGCTAAACAAGTAAAATAATAACAGGAGAGCTGCATTTTTGCATGTTTAAACTGCTGTCACAAAAAGCAGAGTTCTTAAAGGTGTTCTTCCAAGTCTTTTGTTTGGACTGAGGAAGTTACCAAGTACACACGTCTGATCAAGCATTCTTCTGCTCACTGGGGCTTGATAGGACATGTTTTAATGTCATGAGGGTAAAAATAAAAAAAAATCCTTATTGGAGTATACCTGCTAAAAAATCCTGAAGGTAGGGATTTTTTTGAAATCAGGCTTCAACAATGAATGTACATTAAAAACTTCTATGTGAAATACAAAGCATTTTCTGATGTGATTTTTTTCCAATTGTTAGATATATCTATTGAGTTATTCTGTTTATTCTTTTTTTGGACCACTGCTTATTTTATCTGCCTTGGTAAGCAATTGACAGGCTGAACTTGTGTTTGCAATTTACAGATAGTTCTGATTCAAAATCCTAAATGCCCTTAGTGACTTCTCATCATAGGAATACTTCAGCTGTGAGTCATTTTCCCAGATAACTGACTGTCTGGGGGATTCAAGGCAGTTTTCAGTTTGTATATATAAAACTTTTTGCAGGCTTGTTTGGAATTTGGTGTCCCAATACAGTTTCATGAGGTAGAAATGTATGGTCTGTTAGTTCATGTGTCTCTATGCCCTTTACATTACATGGTATGTTACTAATTAGAGTGTACTAATTGCAGAACAGCAATGGAGCAGCCTGTGCTGCTGCTGCTTGGCATTGTTGCATTGTGGCGCAGGACTTGATCTCTACTAAGGCTCCTGCAATTCTTGTTGGCCTGGTCGTGCAGGCTGTCCAAGTCTCTCTAAATAGTGGCTCATCTGTCCCCTCTTCCTCCTTCTTTGGCCTGTTTGGTGTGATCTGCAAACTCAGGGAAAATTGGTTCGGTCACATTATTCAGGTGACATAAAAATACTGAGTAGTGCCAGGCCCTGAGAAGCTCTGTCCATGACCAGCTCACCTGGTTGAGCTTTGAGCTACAAGGCACCAGAAATGGAGGAAAGCCTCTGAGGAGAGCTGTTCCATGCTGTGTGACATGACTGATGCATGTCTGGTTCTCCCCATTCACTGGTGTTCATGAGGAGATGAAATCCATGGCTTTGTATCATGTTCACACAGTTTGAAGTTAGTTTTGGAGGAGATGTTCTGACCTAGCATGTGAGGTGACTGGTTGGTCTGTGTGCAAAACCATGGAACTTTATCAGTTCTTTATATTAGTGTGAATAGGTTTTTGGCTGTGAAATCTGACTTTCTTTATTTCTGTAGTAATGAGAGTTTTTAGATGTCATTGCACTATGCATTGATAAGCTGCTTCCATTCTCATATGTGACTGGCTAAATCTCTTCACCTTTTCTGTCTGACTGCAAACACTTTTGGAATACAATAAAAGCTGTCTATGGAAGATATATTAGGAAAGATTTGCTGCATTTTTTCTTTTCTTCTAATGTAGCCTTGCAGCTGGAAGCAGAGAAAACTGGGACCAAGTGACCAGTCATCCATTCTGGTGCTGGAAGGTGGGAGGTGCCAACAGCAAGGGACTCTGCCCACCTCCATGCTGTGAAGTTCAGTTATTGAGCCATTTCAAGAGGTATTTCTCTTGCTTCTGATTTGTTAGCCCTGTGTTTTAAATAGCAGCCTGTTTCCAAAAGAATATACAAGTCAGGTCAGGTGTAGTCTTTCAGAATGCTTAGTGCTGACCTGCATTTAAGCTTGCTTCTAGTTCTGCTGGTAGAAGTTGCACCATTTTCAGTCTCTCCCCCTGTTGAAGTCTGCAGGTGTAACTTTCTCAGATGCTTCTCTGAGAAGTTATATAACTAAGCTCTTTTTTAATAGAATATGTCCCTTCCTACAGTGTGGATACAGTCCTTCCCAGAAACACTGTCATTGCTTGGTAGGTTAAATTTCTCTGTACTAAAAATATATTTCCCTTTTTTATTTTTTTAGTTGCTCTTAAAGTGTATTTTTCTACAGAGGTTCTTAAACTTTGCAAGTTCAAATTTGGTTCCTGTATGTCCAAGTCATTGCACTGAAATGTTTTCAAAAATACATTGCTGTATTATACATCTCAAATTAAATTTCCTTCTCAATGCCAGAAAATACCTTTGATGGCCAGGTGACAGTCTATTTAAGCATAAAGCATTTGAATTATGCCCTACTAAGCCATTCTGAGCCCTATGAAGGTCTGTAGATCATCTCAGGCTGCTCTTACTCATGGCTGTGTCTATCAGGTGAGCTAGTCCCTGTCTTGCTGTAGGACTGAGACATTGTGATATACCTTGCTGAGGGATTTTTTGTTGGTTTTATGGAACTAAAGTATACTGCCAATTTTTAAATTGTAGAATAATTTAGTTTAATGATAATTAAATAGTAGCAGTCCTAGTGCAGCCTTCAGGGCATTTCTCAGTATTTATACTTCTTGCTTCTGCTTAAGAGTGAGTGAAAAAAAAGAGCAGGCCTGAAAGCCCCATCCTTCCCCAAGACAGCATGGCAGCTTTGTCTGACATGTAACAGTAGAGGAAGCAGAGAAAACAGTCTTGTTATTGTTTGTGATTAAAATGCTTCAATAAATGTTAGAAGAACAGTGTCACTTTAAAATCAGTATTAATAAAACATAAGGTAGCAGTAACTATGTAGGGAAGGGAGGGGCTGTTACAGACCCCAGTGACATCTCTGATTCTTGAAATTAAATACAGCAGCCAGTGTATCCTTCTGAGTATTCACAGCATGTTTTTACAGGTGTGCATTTCCTATTTTTTATAGCCCTAAGAGAGGAAAAGTATTTCTTTATTTTTTGAAATGGGCAATGTCCTTGATGAGAGGAGCCAGAAGGAAAAGGATACTGGTGCTGTTGACCAAAGCTATAAAATCTAATCAGTCTCTTTGCTTCCCTCAGCTTGACAGGGTAGCTCTCAGTGCAGTGCACAGAGCCAGCTGCTCCAAAACAGGCGCGAATACATTTCAGTTTCACTGAAACTTCCTCAGAGGTACTTTGCTCAACTCACCTGTGCATGAGATTCCTGCATTGTATGGCAGCATGAGTGGCCAGGAATGTCACCTTACCTGTCTGTGCCTTGAGAACAAGCACATACCACAAGCCTCTCATTTCTCACAAACTGCCAGGTGAACAGAGTTTGGGAAGAAGGAAAAGAGCAAGCTCTACCATGGCAGGTATCATCAGGATCCTTTGAACACAGGTAATCTACAGTTTTAAAATAGTTGTAGGTTTTAATAAACCTTGAAATACTTTGGAGTGTTTCGAGCCTTTTGATACTTAAGGGCATGTAACTGAAATTGTATTTTTGAAATTTTACTTTGAAGTGACACCGATAGACTCTGTCCATTCCCCACCACTGCCTTGTCCACACAGTCCTGAATTCTTGCATAATTTCAGGTTTTTAGGAACTAGTGCCTTCAGAGAAATGGCAAACGAGACTGTCATACTCTGAGGATGCTGATAATGTTATATAAATGCAGTCAGTCCTTGGCTAGCACTGCACTGTGTAAGCACCATGAGAATAGTTAAATTTGTATGTTTAGATAGAAAAGGAGCTCATGAATTCCTCCAGAAAGCAGCATCAAAGATGATAAAGTAATGCCAAATGAAGACCTTCCCACCTATTCCACAAGTACTAAAGGTGTTCCTGGGGAGGTCACAGGGTTAAAATACCCATCCTCTGTACAAGTACAGTCACAATGTGTGGGCATTTCCTTCTGTGATTTCAAAATAGACTTCCAGAGTTGATTTGTAGGTTCATGTGCAAGTACCTTTAGGTGATCAACTGTGAAAAAAAGAAAGGTATTGACCATTCTAGTGCTTTTTCAAACCTAAAGCTGAAGGGAAAATTTTCAAATTCTATACATCTAGGAGCAGAATCAGTTGGTGGCAGCACATACTCTCAGCTGGCATTTATGTTTCTAGATTAATTCCCTGATGTGAAGGTGCATCTGTGTACCTGAGAGTTCAGCTGTTTTCCCAAACAGATCCAACAAAGTCTTGATGTGATTGTTACTCTCCTCCCTCCAAGGTTTGCTGCTGCCACATCTGCTGCTGCAGTTCTGCTATGGTTTGAAAGGAATGGTGCAGCATAACCTTTCTTACTGAAGTTCTCCTGCTTCTTCCCATGTCAGTCTTTCCAATATACTTCAGCAAAGAGAGAACAACATAGGGATTTCCTGAAAATAAATTTAGAAACACCCATGTTAAGAATCAGTGTAGTCAAATTCACACTGAGACCAATGCTTCTGGTGTATTTTTCAGAAACTGTTTTAAAGGATCTGTAAAAAAAAATGAGAATACTTGTTTCGAATTTAATTTCATCACTGAAAACAAAATTTGGAATAATGATGCCTTGAAAAGGTTGGTGTAACTCCACGATTTTTATCTTTAACATTTGTTTATCCCATATTTGAGTGAACAGCATGAGTGCCACCCTGTGCCAGGTCTGCTGCAACTGATTGAAAAGCTCTACCTACCAAATCTTTCCACAAACAATTCAAAATAAAAAAAAAAAAACAGGAGGAATGCAAAAAAAATTCCTGCTGAAATAAGTCACCCATCACTCTGTCTGTGGTGTGGGCTATGCTGCCAAGCAGACAGAGCACTTCAAAAAATATTTTAATGATTGGATTAAATTTGAGCTTAAAAAAAGAGGGAAGGAAAAAAGCTGTCAGAAGCCCATGGCTGAGCAGGTCTTGTAGTTAAAAGCTACCTCAGCAGTCAAAACCTATTTTTTTCAGAACCTTGCAGTTAACTGCAGTTCTGTTTCCTTGACTGACAGGAGGACAGTAACCTTGTGCAGCTCTCTGGATATTCTTTGTTTATAGCAGAAGTAATGAAATAAAAAGGAGGTACAGTTACTGCAAAGCTGCACCTGCTACTTTCAACAGCTTTTGTAGCCATTTGTAAATTAACAAGTGCTCACATCACAGCTGAAATTCTTCAGCTTGTTTGCAAGTAACCTAAGCACAATGCACAGTGAGATTGATGGGAGTGACTTGTTTAGTGCAAAAGCAGCACATGGAGGTTGAGAAACCTGGATAGAATTTCGTACTGACACTGTTGCTATCTCTGGAGAAAATGCATCTTGTGGGTCAGTAGACCTGTCACCGGCCTCTTGGTTGTTTAAATAAGCAGAAAATTTGTGTGTGGGTACCTGAATAAATAAGTTCGTTTCCTGTCCTTGTCAGGAAATCCTAGTTATCAAAAAAATGTTGTCTTCCATTTATAGCTTTTTCTACCAACCCAGACAAACTGAGAAGATCAAGTGTTGTACACATTCCTTTGGCCTAGAGAATGTGGGTCCTCCATGCTCATGTCTGTGTGTGTGTGTGTGCACACATCTTTCAGGCTGTGGCTTAAATTTGGGCTTCTAACTTTCTGTACTGGCAAAACCTTCCCAAAGGCTTTCTTTGGTTCAGCCTCCCTCCCCACAGGAAAGATGGTGGCTGGCTGGCTTTCCATGTCTGTCCTTGTTGATCAGCCAGCTGGGCTCTTTCCTCTGCTGTTCTGAACTCAGTTATTCTATACACACTGATGGCTGCTCACTCTTGTATTAATAACTTCCTGGAGGGTAGTAGCATTAGAAAAATAAACCTTAGTGTTGAGAAGTTGTTAGAACAAAAGGCTGCAGTGCCAACACAACTGCAGATAATTTTTCAGTCTCCTCACCTGTCCCTGATGTGAGCACTGGCTACTGACATGCAGGACACAGCACTGAAAGTTATCCAGCTCCAGCAGAAGTGCTTACTGAAGGCTTCTCTGCAAGCAAATGCGAAAATGTTAAGTGCTATATGTACTCCATGCTGAAACAATAGGCTTTGTCTTGCTCATTAGAGGAAGAGATGTCTGGTTTTAGAATTCAGACCTGTGCTTCTGACCTGGAAAAACAAGTCTTAGCCTGCCTGGCAGAAAGGAATCTCTTGGTAACAGCCACTCAATCAACAGCTTTTTGAAGTCAACTTTCCGTGCCTGATTTTTTCTCTAAAGCTGTAAGATGCCACTTGAAAGAGCAACAAAAACATCCGTGTAGACAGTACTGTGTAATTAGGAATCTGTGACATTCCTTTGTCTTGCGAGGTATGATTCATTCCCAGCTAGTACTTCAGCTGATCCTAATTTAGGTAATGAAGTTCAGATCATGCAAGAACTTTCTCAAAATCCTGTGGTTTATGTTATTTTGTACTAAAACAAAGTTGATATGTTTTGAAACAAGCCACAAAAATCCCCTTTCTTGCTACTTCACAGAATCATTGATTGTACTTGAAAATTTCCAGCTGTGTTCCGGATTGCTGTAGAAAATTGTATGTTGACTTCTCTCAATGAACTTCTCACTGTAAGTGATTTTAAAATTAATTTTCCTGGGTCATTTCAGAGGTGGCGTGATGTTAAACAACAAGGAGATAATTTTTGCAGTATGTAGTTAGCAGCCTGTGGATTTGCCATAGGAACCTGGTGTGTAAGCATTTTTAGAATAAGTTTAGGTGGTGCTTAATTAGATTCCTTGAACCTTTCAAAATTATTCCCCAGGATTCTTAGATACATAGTTAAGATGTGACAGCCTCCCCAGTACTTTGGCAGAGGCCAGGAGACTAATACAAACCATGGGACTGTTTGTGTTGTGAGTCACTAAAGTGGAAAGAGCACATAATGATGGGAAACAATGAAGCAGAACAGACTTAAAGTTTTTAACACTATTCCTAGGAAAAAATTCCCTGAGCTCTCTTGGCAGCTTCCATCTTTTGTAGCTCTTTCTGTCCTTTGGCAAGACAGGCCAAAAACTCTGCAGTGATTATTCATGCTGCTCTGTTCTGGATGATGTCAGGGGCTCCTAGTGCACTGGTAATGTTTTCTACAGTGTTTTCCAGTGTGGTGGCTGTCTGGGGAACATTATTTTTGAGCTGGCGGCTGTGATAGTTTTAAGCACTGTGTTATCTAAATGGGTTCAAAATCTCTCCTTAATGTTGTAATATATACTGAAAGCCTATTTATACCAGGAGCATTGTGCTGATATTACTGAGAAAGCTGAACTCAGCATAGTGGGTTTGGTTTTGAGATTTGATCTTTTTAGTTAGTTAAAGGATTAGTTGTAGGATCAAAGCACGATACCTGAATTTGGATGGAACTGCAGCTCTCCAACCCAAAGTACATTAAACTGTGGTTGAGGGTATTCACGATAATCTGAGAACAGAAAGTGAACTTTAATATCTGACAAGGCTTTACAGTCCTGGTTTTGTCTCAGACTGCATGATCTTTGAGTGAAAAGGCAGCTGGCTCTCAAGCGGGGCATCAGGAAGTCCCCAGGGACTGTGGAAATGCACTGAAACATGGTTACACACATAGTGACTGTTTGTTTCTATATCCTGCCACCCTTTCATTCAGTGTAATGATGCTGGATTTTATTCAAGCCTCCAATACCAGTACAAGGGCTTTGGCAAGTGTTTCACTCCTGTGTTTGTGTGTAGCTAGGAGACCTCTCCTAGTCACTAGATGATTACTCCCAGGAGGCACACTGAAAAGCCACGAACTGCTGGTGATTCACAGTTGAGGTTAGAAATGCATTTGAGCTCCACATACAAGTAATACTTATGAGAAACATATGACAGATGAGTTACTTTTCTAGGTTTTGCTACACTTGTTATCTGAGTTGCTAGTTTACATTTATTCCTGATGCATATTCCTGGCTGATCTCTGTGTCACTTAATGTGCAAACCACTCTGGCTTCCTCTAGTGCTCATGCCAAACGGAAGGAAAAGTGCAGCAGCCTGGGCTGAGTCAGGAGGAAAAGCCTACAGCATGTTTGAAGTTGGTGGCTCATGTTAGCTGTGTCAGCTAGGTGAGAGTAATAAAGAGGTTTGCTTCCTTCTGATCATCTTGACAGAGCACAAGTGATTCCATGTTGTTTGCCTTGAGCGGTGGACAGCCAGTGCAGTGGGTTGCACCACAGTGCCTTGAACTTCATGAGCCTTTCCAAGTAATAGACTTTATTTAGGCTGTATGTGTGTCCTGAGACAGCTTTGCTTGTTACTAGCTTTTGTGAGTATCTAAAGGAGTTTCTTTCTGACTGTAACTATAATCTTAGCTAATATTTTGCTTCGTTATTCCCTTGTCTTGATTTGAGATCCAAAGTCACTCAAGCATCTGGCTCTTTGTGGAGGCAAATTCCATGTGCCAATAGGCTTGGGGTCGAAGGATCCGCTGAGATTGAAATATAAAAGAATGAGGATGGTGGTGTTATTTACACTGGTGAGGAAGAAAATATTTGAAAATAAGTTAAAAGTTCAAACTAAGAAAACAATTGACAATAAGTTAGACTTCAGACTAAGGTTGTAGTCAGATATGCTTGAAGGTGGTAGAAGAGGGGTACTGAACAGCAGACACAATTATTTGCATATACAGAGTTGAGAAGTAGCTGAAGGCAAATCCAGTGATTAAACAGTATCAAGATATAAAAGGAAGCTTTTAGACATCACCTTCAATATGCAGCCACCTGGTGGAGAGGTAGATGTTTAACTAGCTCTGAAAAGTATTTGCTTTCAGGCTCTTATGTGTGAGGCACTTGGAGATTCTGCATGGGAAGTAACTTCAGGGCATGTCAAACATGTCATGGATTTGTCAGTCACAGTGATTGCTAAAATACACCCCTTAAATAAGGTTACATCACCTTTCTTGTAATATAGACTTTGTGTGAAACAGATGAAGATAAACTGGAAACAATGTGATGAGTCTAATTTATTTTTGTATCTTGATGAAGCAATAATGTTGTTTACCATTTTCTTTAGCAGATGCAATGCTTCAACTTCGCTCTGAAAAGTTAACAGTAGAAAGATGGGGCCTGATCAGTCAGAAGGCAACAGTCTAAGACCATACAGCAAACCACAGCACTGCAAGGCAGGCAGCCAGGGGGCCAGTGTTTAACCTGGATGATCTGTTTAAGCACACTGCTTCTGCCTGCATTCACTCTCTGTTCCCAGACTGAGCCAGCCAATGCCAGCCACATTACCTATTATAACGCTTCATTTGTAGAACACACACGTAACAAAATACTGGAGATCTGGCCAACACAGAAGATCATTCCAGAGATTAAGTCTTGCTCTTTAGAAGGGATTATTTCAAGTAAATGAAATTCTGAGTGGAGAATAACATTTGTGCAGGAATGTGCATGTAGTGTAGGAATGACAGTGCACAGAATAGAACTGATCCAAGGGCTTAGGTTGTTAGGTGGAGCACCTAACAAGATGTCTGGTGCTCTTGTATTGTGTTAGATAAAAGTTGGCATTGGTATCCAGTCTATTTTTCAAAAATGTGGGATTAATTATGTAATATTTAGAGTAAACTCCCTCCACCCCCCTCTAAAAAGCCAAAGAACCCAGAACACAACTCCCCTTCTCCCAAGCAAAACAACCCTTTTGGTATTTATAGAGTTTTACTAATACAGTGTAGGTGTGCTAAGCAGGAGTCCTTTCTTTCATCTCTAGCCATAGACATCATAACTTCCCAAGCTGTTACCCTGGGAACCCAACTAGCACAACTTTTAAGTTATACTTAACTGTCTTTGTAACCTGCAATTACCATGAGAGGTAATAACAAATCTGTGTGTATTTGTATCATGGCAGTTCCCAAATTAGACACAAATAATCAAGGTGCAAAACCAACACCCAGAGGTCTGCCTGATCCATATGCTTATCAGAATGGAATTTGTATTATCCTCTTGCAACACAGTCAGGAAGCAACACTAGATAGAAGCTCAGTCACACCTAGATCAGAAAGTCCTTTCTCCTGATCACTCCCCTCTCTTTAAATTGAAGCAACAGGTTTAAGTAGGCAATAAATATTGACAGAATTGTGTCCTTCATACCTCCAATGTTAATGCAGTGTTGATTGTTTGTAGACAGCAACCTGAAAGAGGTGAGCAAGATCTGTGTAGATGGAGGAGCAAAATAGACAGAAGTGAAAGAAAAATCAGCTGGTGTGACCCCATATGCAAGGATGTTATTGCAAAGATAAAGCTGAGTCAGAGGGGAACTTAAACTGAATATTCAAGTTAAGCACATCAAGCCTCCAGTAATATAAGAAGATAATGACAGGAAAGAATCATGTTGGTGAGGTAGAAGAAGATGGTATAATGAATTGAAAGAGGGAGGAAAAACAAGATAAAATTAGTATCAAACATTATTAAGCAATAACAAAAGAATGGTAGAGTTGGCAATGGTTACGTCACTGAGAGGATGGAACAAATAGACCTACAGCATGTCCACAGGCTGAAGCTCAATCACAGAGAACAGTCAGAAGGGAAGAATAGGAAGTTGGCACAATTATATTTGGTTTTCCATCCACAGGAGTCTGTGCAGCCCCAGCCAAGTGAGAACACAAAGTGTGTTCTCTTGGATTGCTCTGGTCAGCATGCAGGAAGCCAGGTCACAAACAGGGAATTGCAGCTGAATGAGTTGCTGGCAATTGAACATATCACCTTCTATGCAGATATTTTAAGGGAGTGCAGGGGCCAAACAATGTGAAAACAATTTGAACACCCTTCTTGGCACTACTGTTCCTGTTTGAAACATGTTTCTTCCAGTCAATACCTGTGAGGCAGACACAGACACGCTGGGCTTGTGGTGAGTGCAGTCCTTGTCCCAGCCCTTTATCCAGTCTAAAGCTGCCAGTAGTGCTCAGGAGCAGTGGTCATGGACCAGAAACCCTTGGGGTAGGTGCTATACAAACCTTCTAAGTTCTGGGTAAATCCTCAGAAATATCCTATATGACATACAGGCTTAGGTCTCATTTTAAAAAGTGATCAGGCACTTAGCTCTATTTTCCCATTAATTAATTCCCTTTCCCTGTTTGGCAGATAACAGAAGTCTTTCCTATTTGCTCAGTCTGACTGATGCCTTCCTTAAATCACTGGTTTTGCAGACATTTTCCTTGAAGGTATGAAAAATATATTTCCATGGGCAGGATCAATGGCTTTGTTATTAGGGTTTGGTTGTTCTGCTGAAAGCATGACTGTGTTTTCTGCTGTTCATACTAGTTAAATTCCCCAGCTGGTACAAGAGCCTTTGATGTCAGTTGACCTACATATACAGAGAGCAATTGAGGGAATTTGTAACATGTTTGAATATGTTTGTATCTTCATGACTCTGAATGTACTGGGGTTTTTTCTATTGTCAGTCTTTTTTCTTTTGAAATCACTTCAGCAGTCCCTGAAGTTTGTATAAGTTCAGAGGGGCTCCTGTCTATTTTGAACTGAGGTCAATGTGTGATTCTGAGGCTGAATAACCGATGATTGAGTTTGATGTTAGATTTCTGAAGCTGTTGGTTATAATAACAGCTCGCTTGATATCAAACTTTTTGCAAACTGTTCTTATGAAGATGTAGTTAGCCAAAATGAATGGTGGTATATGAGTTACTTCATATTTTAAGTATTGAATTGTTAAAAAGATAAATTTCTAAGGAAGTGGGAACAGTCTTTGAAACAAGCTGAAGTAGAGGACTGAAAGATAAATGGTTAGAGAATGATTCTGTTCCTCCTCAATTCTAATATGTGACTCAGCAGATTGTATACAAAATGCAATATATGTTTGAAAACAGCTTCTTTAGCTGAGGATGTTGTGGTTACGCTTTTCTGCTTTTGTATTAAGCATGTTTGACAAGAGATGGGGGTTAAAAAAACTCTCCCTGAGGAATTATGCAGCCATTAGGAGGCAAATTGGCTCTCTGGCTGCATATCCCTATTATGCATATCCCATAGCCTCTAATGAATACTGCAGTACAGAACGGTTGTGACTTCTAGGACTGCAAGTATTTTTGATCTGTGAATAACATTTCCAAGTTGCCAGTGATCTTCTTTTTTCCTAAGAAACTTGAAAAGCAGGGGGAAATTTTTTAATTGCTAGTAACAGACACTGGTTTGAAGTGGGATAGCCAGGAATTAATTTTGAAAGACAGGTTCCTTAATACACAGAGAAATAACCACAGTGGCCTTGCCAAAAACAAGGCTAACGTGTCAAACTGATGCAATATTGGCACTGACATTTTCTGACAAAACACTGCTCCATGATATGCCTTTTCCTGTGGCTCTCCCCTTCATGTCACTGCTGTTTAACTAGAAAAGGTGTATTAACATAATTTTCACCTTCTGGAATGACCAGTTCATGTGTCCACTCTGTTGCTTCCATGTTTGAAGTCGAGTGTAGTATTTCCTAATATTTCTCCCTTTTTGTACTGCTGATCTTGCTTCATCCCAGCAATTACAGCCTGTGTCTCTTGTCCCTTTCATTTTTGCCAGCACTGTTTTTATGCACCTGGCTAAGCCTAAAACTTTTTTACCCCATGTCTGCCATCTCTGTCTATGCCTACAAAAAATACTTCTACTAGCAGAGACAGGTATCTCTTTGCAGAATCAAATCGACTGGGTGACCACATATTCTTGAAAGAACTATGTACATCTATTCAAATGCAGGGGATTAGGAAAACTATGCTGAAGTTACAGGAATAACTGTGTTGGGAGTGGGGAGTGCTTGCTTTTTTCTGCAGCATTTGACGTCAATTGTCCGTGCTGTTGAGGTGAAACAGTCATCTCCAGTGAATATCTGCAACTGAAGAGCTGCAAATCCTTTTAAACTGTATTTGTCTTCTGTTACAAGTGTAACACCTGGGACTCTATAATTGAGTTTTCACTGCTCGGGCTGGGAGAAGCTTTGATTTCCTGTCCCTGCGTTGGGTGTGGTAGACCTGTTCGGGTTATCTGAGCATGAGTCAGCCTCAGAGTAGAGCTTGTGTCTCATTTTTCTAGATTTTATTACTTGTGCCAGACGTCATTTAGGCTTCTCCCAGCTCAGATACCCCCTGAACTCTGAGCACAGCTTGCGGAAAGTAGGCTGGGGCTCACCTGCACACTGTAGGGATTTTGGTTTGCTGTGTATGAGCCCAGGAATGCCCGGCTTGCCGGCGTGGGCCCTGTGCTGGGCACCTGGGACTCGGCTGCTGTGCTCTGCGCCCAAAGCCCCAGCAGTGTCACAGCTCCGAGGAACCCAAAGCACGGGTTTTTCCCTGCAAACAACCACCTGCTGCAGCAGGAACGGTGGGGGGACGCGTACGGTGCCGCCTTCCCCGGAGCCACTGGGGGGTCGCCTCTGCAAGGTGGGCACCAGCGGGCAGGTGGAAAGCGGTGCTGGGGGTGAGGGCTGAGCCCCGACTCCTGCAGCCCGGGGCGCTGCTCCCGGCGTCTCCGCAACCTCGGGAGCTCTCTGGGCGTCCGGCGCAGCACGGCTGCGGAAGGAGAGGCTCCTCCTGCCCTACCCTTGCCCACCCCATCCCTGTCCCGGTCCTGCGCCGGAGTCGGGCGCGGCCGGGTGAGTCAGCGCCATGCCGGGGGGGCGCCGGGGCGGGAAGGGCCCGCCCGGCCCTACAAAACCCCGCCCGGGCCGCCGCGGGC
>VWZP01009918.1:1896246-2061707 GCA_013396995.1 Dicaeum eximium | reverse complement strand
GGAAAGTGGAACCGGTCCCAAACTTTGTCAAACTTCCCCAGATAGCCATTAGTTCTCGTCGTTAAGGTACACAAAGGCTCAGCTGGGTTGACCAGGGTACTGTAAGTTCGCTTCTGGGCGCGGAGGCTTGCAGAGAAGCTGTGCCGGCCAGGCAGGCTCTCTGGAGGCGGTGTTCCTTCGGTGTTCATTCGAGGCTGGAATTGCTCCCGCAGACACGGCGGAGCCCCGAGCCCGCCGGGGGCAGCGGCCCCTTCCCTTCCCTTCCCTTCCCTTCTCGGGCAGGGTGCGGCCGCGGCTGCCGGAGCCGCTGCAGATGCAGCCGCTGGCACGGGCAGCGGCAAAGCCCCGCAGCAAAGCCCAGCAGGGCGGGGCCGGGCGGGCAGCGCTCCCCGGATCTTGCCTTTGCGCTCCCCGCGGTGCCCCGCGGAGCCCCTGCGCCTCCCCGCTCGCACTGCCAGGCCTGGGCGTGGCTCTGCCTCCCACCCTGCCCGGCCACGAGCAGAATCGGAGAGATCCTGCTGCTGCCTTTCGGGTTGTGAGTCAGCTCGGACACCACTTCCCCCCGAGTGGGGAGGGGAGGTGGGGCACAGGAATGTTGCCAGGTATTTTAGCTGAAAGAGAAGTGAAATGATTTCAGGATAGTTATGCAGAAGTGAGTTGCGTGCTTACACGTGGCAGCTTTACTTCTGTTTAACATTAGTTCTTATGTTCATGTTCACATGCTATATCTGCACAGACCCCGGTGTACAGGTCAAGAGTGAAAGACTTCTGGAACCAGTGAACCCAAAGAGGTTTTCTTGTAAAGTCTCAAAAGTGAGAATAACTTGAGTTTGAAGAAACAAAAGTCCTTAATTTTGTATGTGAATGGAACTTCCTGGGTTATTAGCAATGTCTGTGGAAGAAAATGGTTCAAGTATGTTTGTGGTAGTACATTTAATGGGTTTTGAAATGCTTTTCTTTAAAGATGATTTTTTTTTTCTCCAGATAATGGCTTTAAATGATGTGCTAAACCTTATTGGGTGATTTGGGGAGATGCAGCCTGGCCTATTTGTACTCTTGCTTAGCACCGTATATATATGAATGATTTTACAGCAGATGCTGCAGGTCTTCCTCACTCTCCCTCATCTCTGTTAACAGGCTTGCCCTAGTTTTTGGACACAGATGTGCTCCAAGTGGAAGAGTTTCCATTCTCTCATTCCGGGGATGCCGTTTCCTTGGCTCAGATGTCTGGGAACACCCTTTGCTTATATCTCTGCCTAGTATAATAAATGCTAATCCTGCTTATTGAGCAATGTAGTTGTTTGTGCATACCTGAAACTTTTCCATGGAACACTGGGGGTTTTTCCATAATGTGTGTGAGCTGGCCCTGGAAATCAAGATATGGGGCTGCTTTTAAATACACATTCTCCCATTACCAAGAGTTTCAGGCATAAGTTGGTGAATAGAGACTGGGTCAGTATAGTAACAGACCTGTAAACCAGTGCCTTCTGGGAGGGCTGAGGTGAAAACATGCCATCTGTTTTGGCAGAATAATATGATTCAGGATTGTGTAATGTGCATTTAGAAATTGGTTGTAGAAACTTGCCTTAA
This sequence comes from Dicaeum eximium, assembly GCA_013396995.1. Classification (NCBI taxonomy): domain Eukaryota; kingdom Metazoa; phylum Chordata; class Aves; order Passeriformes; family Dicaeidae; genus Dicaeum; species Dicaeum eximium. The sequence goes on along the minus strand of VWZP01009918.1, from coordinate 2,060,117 downwards.
GGTATTGAAGTATTAGTTTACAGCTGGAAGGTAAAACTTGATTCCTTTCCAGTGTAAGGAAGAACAGGCTGGTGCAAGTATTTTCTCTTTACATGTTCAAACCCATCCAGAACTTGTTGGATAAAATCAGTCCATCAGAGAACAGTGAGAGTCTGTTCTCAAATATGAGTGCTTTACAGAGCAGGGTGTGACAAGATCTGTGTTTGTTCTCTGGGGAAAAAATCTTTCTCTGCAAAGATTGTTGCAAGAACTCCCCTTTTTTTTTCTTTTGCCGGCTTGCTGTTGATGGGCAGTCAGTTGCTATAGCATTGTTGTGTTCTGGTGATATGAACCTGGAGTTCCAGCTCTATATGAGGGTGTGTTAGTTCTGTTTCTGGACTCTGATCAAGTGTTTTGTTCCAACAAACCTGATTCAGTGTGGTTTTTAATTGGTTTAGGAATAGTAGTCTTGCAAAAAGCTGTTCAGTGATTTTTGGTGGGCTTTTTTCATGTGAAGGGTTATGCTGCAGTTGCTTTGCTTCAGCTCCCACTGGTGTTTTCTTTGTGACAGAAAGACTAAAGGACTTCAGTTGCTCATCTTTGGTAATAGTTGAAATACTGTCAGAGTACAAAGGTCTCACAGGCTGTTCATTTTATGAAATGTAAACATTAGGAATTTCATAACTCAGGAAGATATATCAATCCCCTCTAACCAGTGTGGTTAATAATGCCAACAGCAGGTAACAGCTTCTTACAACTTCTGCAGCCTATCTTTAGAGGCCTGGGTTGGTTTTTACCTCTGAGAAAACATTTATTGTCAAATGTATCAGTGCATGACTGTCATTTTTGTTCTCCATCTTACTCTTCTTCACCTGGAATCTTAGTTTTTGTTGCTTTTGTTACTGAGACCTAGATTGTTTCAGAAGATGGAAGATTCTCTTTCTGTGGTTTAAGTGAGGAAATGTGAGATAACAGCAGTAAAACTATAAATGTACTGTGATTTTGCTGCTGTGTTTTATTCTTGTAGCACCATCTATTTTTGCCAAAAGTAAAGATTTCTTTGCTTTTCTCTTTACAGGAGCTAAAATAAAAACAAAACAAAAAGACCACTTTCCTAGAGTTTTAACCAGATCACCATTATCAAGAAACTTTTTCAGACCTTTCTGGTTCTCCAAGCTCTTAATTGGTCATTGAGTGGAGGGGAGATTGGTTTGTCTGGGAAGTTGGCCTGGGTGGCTGGTACTGAGGGAACCCCCATTCTATCAGAAGAGTGACTGATGGAGGATTAGAACCCATCTGAAAACCAGTGGAAGGGGAGATTTCTCAAATTCCAGTTTAAGTACTTAAAATGCAGAAGAAATGCTTCTTTAAGGAATTTTTATTGTACATTGGAATGAAGACCTCTTGTTGTTGTATTATTAATGGTGCTGTGGCTTGGAAGCTCTTAAATCTTTTTTCCTGCTTGGTATTAGCAGATCCATTGGACTGTGTCAGTCGAAGTGCTGCAGTGCTTCAAGACTGGTGTAACACACTGATGTAACTGTTAATATATTTACATCTTCTTTGTCTTTTTTTTGTCTTCCTCCAGCATTCTTTCAAGATGTCCACTGTTCATGAAATTCTAAGCAAACTCAGCCTTGAAGGAGATGTAAGTATTATTGTCTAAGCAAGAAAAGTTTGTTTTACTTAAATGTCTCATCTTGTTCCTTTTACAGGACTCTTCACCAATAATTGTACTGAACTGTACAGTTTACAAGATTCCACACATCTCTTAAACTTTTATTGGCTAAAAACCTAATCAGCAGTGATCAGTTTTCACCCACAAACCAGCTGTAAACCATAACACTGTTATATGATTTAATGAGGGTTGTTCTAACTGGCCAGCAGCACGAGCAGTATCCTCCTGCTGGGCCTTATCAAAGAGATCACAGGGCAAACAATGCACAGGGCTGGTTTGCATCTGTGTCCCTCTTTCTTCCATAGGACCAAGTCAGTTAAGGATGAGAACAGAAGATGGAAATATGTTTGGTTTTGCTGATACCCTTTGAATTTCTTTTTTTTTTTTCCCCAGTTAAAAACTGAGAACATGATGAGGACAAAAGTATTGGTGATCTAATTCCTATAATGGTTATCACCAAAACTGAACTAGCTCTAGAGAAAAGTTATTTTCTCAAACTTATTTTCTCATTTTCTCTTTTAGTTTTGATTGCGTGTTTTTCACAACATCTGCACTTGGTTTATTGTTTTATTGAAATACCAGAAAGCCACAGTCTTTGTTTGATTTCTGAAGCTGCAGTTAGATGGCAGATTACCAGTGTGGTATCAGCATATCAGGCCATGAATTTGTGGTTCTCTGATGGTCACTGAAGAGGAAGTGAATCCTATCCATGCATTATTTCATCACATTTCTAATGAACTTGCTACACATAAATCTTACAGCTGGTAGCTCCAGATCTGAGCTTGGTACAAGCAAATGTTTTGCCAATTTTTATTACTTGTTGCAAAATTAATTCTATCAGACAATGTTTGTGGAAGAGCTGTTGCAAAGAACTGGCCAGTGCACTGTAGGTAAGTAGTAAAACTGGTTTTGTAGTGCAAAAGCAGTCAAGTCTTCAGCTTTCATGGTTGTGTGTTTCAATGGAGAATTACTTTTGGAATAATAATTAAGCAATCTATTCTCAAGGGCAGAAATGTTTCTCCCTTGATTCTTGAAAGTAGTTGCAAAAATCAGATTTGAATACTGTTCCATGGCAGCATTTCCATCAGAAATCCTGCTGCAGAGTGTCAGAAGGCTCAGGCAGGTGATCTGTGCTCTAAGTTGCAAACCAGAATTACTGAGTAGCTGGCCTATGCAGCTCTGTAACCTTAGACCCATTCCTCTGAGCAATGATTTAGCAAATTAACTGATGTTAAACACAGTAGTTGGGCCACCAATTTTTCTCTTAAAATTTTAACCTTGAGGGTATAGAATGGTTGTGGCTGAACCCCAGTGCTGTCCTGTGCTCTGTTTCATTGGTACAGCAGCTGGTTTGGGTGAAGGTAAAGGACCTGATTGCCTCAGCCTTCCTTCCTTTCAGGAGGGGATGGAGTTGAGCTGAGCTTGATGTGTGCTCCCAGTTTATGGATCTCTCCACAAGAGTACAGAAAGACTCTCAGGTGCAGAGATTTTGAAAGGGTCCTGGTGTTTTTAAGTTAAATTAAGCCTCTGCAGCTGTTAGTGATATTTGCTTCTCCCTCATGTTTCCCAATAGCATTAAATTTCTCAAGCTCAGAGGAAATAAAGCAGTTGGAGGACCTCTGAAGCACAATAAATGCATAGGGAGAAAACCAATTTTTCTGCTTTAGTTTGGTGTAGTTGCATGTTATCTGGACTTTTACTGCCACATTGTAAATAATTTTATACTGAACTAAATGGAAAGTCAGTTTGAAAGCTGTCTTGTCTGAAAACATACAGTACTAGTACTGTAGTACAGTAGTGCACCAGAGTAATTGAATAGCTTGGAATTTAAATGGTTGTGTTTCATATGCAATCACTCTGATAAGACCTGTCAGGTGTCAGGGAAACCCAGTGTGACTTGGTACATGCCTTTAGTGGAGGGACAGAGGAAAAATGGCCACCAAATTGCAAATATGGTGTGTATTTTGTTAGTGTATGCTATTATCTTTACAGTAAACTACTCCATCCAAATTACTCAGCAAACACTTGTAGCTGGGTGGAAGGAGAGTACCCAGCCCTGCTAAGGTCACCAGGTGACTTGCTTCAGATAATGCAGAGTGCTGGCTAATGGGCAGTGCCCCAGGATGCTGGAGGCCTGGCTCAGGAATCTTTGAGGCACACAGATTGATTTCTCTGGGGCTGCATTGCACGTCTCCATTTGCTGTTCCCGTTGCCAGCTTGAGCCGCTAAAAGCAAAGGCTGTGTTTTGTGGTGTGGCTCTGGGCCAAATTGGGGCCACTTTGCTGGACTGATGGGAAGAGACAAAAGAAAATGATTCAGTTTATTGGTGCTTTTTTGACTTCCCATCTCCACAGCATAAAACAGACTGTCTCCAGAAGGCACAGGGATGGCTGCCAGAGGAATCTGTGCAGAACAGTATGACCTCTGCAGGGATAGAGTCAAAATTAGTCAGAAACCATGGAATTTTTTTAGTTAAAAGTTGTCCTCTTAAAATTTGCATGTAAAAATATTTTCCAGGGATATTAGGATAGCTTAGTTCTGTTTGTGAACCCAGCTTCCTTTTGGAGTTAGAGATGGAAACAAAAGTTTCTGGGGATCTTTTCCAAGAAAGCTTAGTTGTTCATTCACTGAGGAAATGGCTGTGGCAATTTCAGGTGCTAGTAGCAGTTCCTCTCTGCCAGAGGTTTAGGTTTCTAAATTGAACTCAGCAGAGTGGGATTTGTGAATATTACCCAGCTACTTGTATGAAAATCTGTGGTTTAATTTAACCTTCCCATGGGAGGTGATAACAAGCTGTTAGCTTACACTGAAATAGCTGAGAAGAGTTGAATCTCTGTTCTGGTCACCCTGTTTGCAGCTATAGTCCTCAGGACAGGACCATAATAAACAGCTAATAAAATCTGGTAACTTGGAAAATGTTGTGTCTGTTTACTAGGTGAGCTTACCTGCAAGTCCTCTTACTCTTTGCAGAGGTAATTTGAAATGTCATTTGGTTTTGCAAGCCTCATGTTGCTTAAAGCAAGGATCTGGAGGCCAAGAGTTTCATTTCAAAAAATCATTAATAACTTCTGCTTTCTAAAACTATGGCCTTAAATAGCTCTTTTTTGTATTATCTTTAAAGTTCATGAGACAGTGCACAAAACTTTTTCTGACTTTATCATTGTTAATCTTCAACTTCTTTCTCTTTTCTTTATTATTTGTTGCCTGTAATCAAAAGTAAAATATTGACTTCAAGTCTAAACTCCCGTAGACTTTAACTTCCTTGGAATTTGCTTCCTGTAGTAATTTTCCTTCAGATCTAGCCAGAAAACTCCAGATTTTAGAATATTGAAGCTTAGTGAGTAAACTTGGAACGTGCTGGGTTTTTGCTGCAATAAATATAATATCTCTTTGTATATATTCTGTGTTATAATAAGCACAGCTGTGAATGGATTTCTGGGCAATACTGGTGAGGAGAAGAGAGTTTAGTGGCTCTTAGTAGAATTCCATTTTCACAGCTACCTGATGGTAACTCTTGCATTTAAACATCAGGCTGAATACCAGATAACCAAGAGCCATGTGTTTTATTAGTTGCAGCAATTGCACAATTTGACTCTGAAGGTTTTTTGTTCTTTTTGTTCTTTTCCTTGCAGCATTCTCTCCCTCCAAGTGCATATGCCACAGTGAAGGCCTACTCCAACTTCGATGCTGACCGGGACGCTGCGGCCCTTGAAACAGCCATCAAGACCAAAGGTGAGCACGAGGGCTGGGGCTTCCCTTCCATGGTAAGGTAGAACACTGGCTTGCACAAACCAGAGCAGGACTGTGTCTCAACACCAACATTTTGATATCCTTGCTCAAGGATGCCTACTTTAGGAGGTGTTGGATTCCTCAGACTGCACTGATGAAATCGTGACCAAGTTACATTTTGAACCCTGTATGTGCTTTGAATATGCATTTAAGTTTGTAGCCATGAGTTGTTGAGATTATCACTGAAAGTGTCCACTTTTTCTCTTTTGACTCATCAGTACTTCAAATTCTTCTTCTTTTCTGCCACTTGAGAATGAAGTGTCAGCTCCTTTGGCAGTGGTTTGGGAGTGGGCTCTGAATCATGGATTTCTTCTGGATTGTTGGACTGGACATTTCTTCTTCCTTTCAGCTCTCCAGACAGCTGCATAGGGGTGGCTTGAACATTTTTCTTGTATTTGTCTTGTCTCAATTTGGGGTCAGAGAAGGTCCTAAAAACTAGTTTCTGAAATGAGTTTGCAGTATTTCAGGGGCAGGGCCATGTGAGAGCTTCTCTGAACTGGGCTATTAGATAGGCTTCCCTCTGGTATATTGAAACCATCAGGAGAGCAGGGAGTGTGAGCTACAGCTCTGAAGTAATGTCTTGGTGGTACTCCTGGGGCTGTCATCCTGTCCTAGTCCTGGGACAGGGAGTGCCATGCTTTTCACACTTGCTCCAGGCTAGAGGAGCAGCAGCTGGGTGTAGCTGGAACTGGCAAGTCTTTTGCCTTCATGTCAGAGAGAAATTTAAAAGCCAAACAATTTCTCATCAGAAAGAAATCCTAAGTCTTCCATCAGTGCCAGCAAAGCATGTGTTTGACTTGCTATAAAATGTAAAATATTTCCCCTCCTTAACAAGGGCAAGGCTCTCTTTGACAAGATTTCTTAATTTAACTAGAGAAGTTCCTTATTAAGGTGGGTTCAGTTCTGATTTTGAATAATTTATGGTTTGTTTGGGTTTTTTTTTTTTAATTCTCTGGTGAGAGCATTATGTGTGTATCATCAAGTTTGTCCAGATTTTATAATTTTTTGCAGCTCTGATTATAGGGCAAATGTGGAAATGTCAAATACACCATCAGACTCTCAGGATAGGTACAAACTTACGCATTTGAATTCTCAAGATGCTAATTATTGTAAAAGGAAATTGCAATATCCTAGGCAGTACAAAAGCTTTTCCAGTCAGGAAAGTCAAGCTCGTGTTGTCTTTCCACTTTCTCCCGTCAAATTAAGCAGTGCAGTGAAGTTACATGGAAACATTTCAGTAGAGAGATCATTTTCAGCTCTCTGAGTGAATAATAGGGAACTTACTCACAGACCTGCGTGTCTGTGGGCTTGAGCGTCTCTCTGCTTATTAGTTGGTTACCCAAAACTTTCTTTGGGAAGGTGGCTTTGAAGGGAAAATCTCTTTATGGTTTTGATACCGGATCTTCCACCCTAAAGAATCTCACAAAGGAAGTATTCTTGTGGAAAATTAACTACAAGAGTGTTATGACCCTTCTTCCAGGTACTGTTTCCTTGTACTTTGAATGCTTTGGAACAGGATATTTTCATCTGCTAATTCAGAAGATTTGATAAAATGTGAGCTCTCTAAAATATATGTAGGGTTTTCCTCAAATGATAATTCCAACTCATCCAGACAAGAACTGCTTTTTATAAACAGTGATGTCAAGAGCAACCTGCAAGAACAAGTTTCAAAATATTTCTGGGAAATATCTAAGTAGTTTTTGAACTAAAAATATAACACCCATAATGAACAAACTGTCTACATGCACAGCAGCTACCATTTTCCTAGGAAGTATCACCATTTCTCTAGCAATTAGTTTGCATTAGATATGGGAAGTAGAAATAAGGAATGTAAGTTATCACAGAATGAGGAAGAGGAATATGACTTGTTCAATTTAAAACAGTGAGAGAGTTAAGTTATAAATGGTTGAAAATTAAAAAAAAAACCCCAGGCATGGAAGAACCATTTGGGGTAGGCTTTACTCTGTACAGGATAAAGGACACCTGGTACCTGAACCCTTGGGCTTTCTTTGTGTTGAAAATTGAGATCTGTACATGCTATAATGGGCCTGTATTTCACACTCACCAAAGCAGCCTTTCCAAAGTATTGGAAATTGTAGCAGTGCTGTGGAAATGATATCTTGTGAAGTCTTATCTCTGGCTATTCCTTATATAAACAGTGCCTGAAGTCTGCTGTTTGCCATCAGGGCAGGCCAGTTTGGAGAGTTACCATATAAATTATTATCCAGCTGTGTCTCAGTAATGGAAACGCCCAGAATTAGAGTAATGAATCTCCATTTTAGTGATTCTTGTGTAAAATGGCTAAAACTTATTTTACTGCCCAAACAACAGCTGTATATTTGGTTTAGGGAAAAGATCTAGGGCAGAGTGTGTGACTGTTCTGCTCTAAGTAATATCTAAATATTTCAGCATTCATTCACACTCTTCAGATTAATTCCTCAGAGGTTGCTAAGCCATCTGTTCAACTGTGGGGACCTCTGGAAAATACTGTGATGTGTTTATTTGGGCTTAGATCTACCTGCAAAAACTGTACTGCACAAATACATTGTCCAGCCCTTTTCAGAGCTTTGAGTGGAGCTGAATTAAATGCAGGGGGTTTGTATATATCCACCAGCCTAGGAAGGGAAATGTGCAAATATATCTCCAGGTCGTATAAAACCTTGTAGTTAGCAATTGTTCAACCTAGAGGTTGCATAATGCAAATATGCATTACATATTATGTAACAGTATACATAACATACTGTTACCATTGTTACAGGTCTTGTTACACTTCTGGCTTGTTCCTTTTGGTATAAATGCCATGGCTATGTTTCTTTTTTTTTTCTCTTTAGTGTTGCTGCAGCAAATTCATTTAGTGCCTTGGTATGTCTTTTGTAAATGTTGGCTTTTTGCTGCATAGCACAAGAAGCTGTTTAATTTCTGTACAGTGCTTACTGTGCTGTGTATAGATTAGCTGATTTGTATGAACCTAAACAGAAGAAACTATCTAGAAGGGCACTAACAGAGCTTATGTTAGATTTCCTGTTCTTTTTTTTTCTTTTCTGTTTCAGAGTTGTTTCCTAGCATCGACACTTTGTGTGTCTCAAGTACTTGTTAAATAATTTTGTCAGACTAGTTGTGAATATTTGTTACTTGCAGCCTTCTATTGAGGACTCACGGGATACTTTTTTATTCCATGGCTGGCAGAATTCAGGCACGGGTTTGCTGTAGCAAAGGGCTTAGAACATAGATCTGTAATAAATTCATTATATCCAGAAATCGCTAAAACAATGATGACATGTAAACCAGTCAATTCGGTCTTACAGAAGGTCTTCTGTTTATGTAGTATATCCAACATGCCCATACCTTTTGACAGAGTTTTTAGGATTATGAAGGAAAAGTTTTAGAGGATTTAGAGGATCTGCTGGCTTGCTGGTGAGAGAGGGCAGTGCCTGAAATCCATCAAACTGCGTCAGTCACATATTCCAAATATTAAAACTGTCACTAAAGAAATATCTCATTGCAACATGGTTTGGGTTTGGTGAACCCTTGCTAAGCAAAATAGCAGAGCTGAAATTGTGGTCTTGTTTTATCTAAATTTTTCCCTTTGACCCTGTTCGTGTTCATTTCCTCATTTTTGCTGACTGAGCTCCAACACTGCGATCTTGCCAATGCCACCGCACATTGCCTCTTTTACAAAAAAAGCCATAATTAAGCAGAATTTTTCGTTCCATTCCCCATTGATAGAAATGCAGGGATAAAATCTGTCTAGCCAGAATAAATTCGGAAATAAACTCTGTTTCATTGCCTTGAAACTTTCAGAGGCTTCAGCAAACAGCAAAGGAAAGTGTTTGAGCTGCTGTCCTGCTCTGCCCCACCTCAGCAGCTGTGAGTCAGCATCCTGTGTGTGCAGCATGATTCCCAAGTGTGAATGGAGCACAAGCACTTACTTTCCACTGAATGCCAGAGCAATGAGTTAACTTCATATTTCCATAGCATGTGTAGAAGAAACTTGGATGCAGTCAGTCATTTGTGGGCTTCTAATCTGTAGCAATTGTGGTACAACTTGAAAATGTCATTTGCTTTTTTGAATGCCAAGAATAGTTTAAATTCAGAATTTATTAAAAAGCTTAAGACATTGGCTTGTGCTGTGGGCCTGCAACAGCTAAAAGGCTCAATGTCTGTGTGTGGCCATTTCTGGACAGGGAGAATTTGTTTTCTTTTATAATGTGGGAACACTTTAAAATATGAGGGAGTAGAGTATGGCTGAAATGTACAGTCAGCATGTTTTCAACTCTGAGTTTATATCTTAGACACATTAGGATTTCCAGGGCCTTATGGTTTAATTTGCAGGCCCAGCTTGTGTGAATAAGACCACTCATGTAGGTCTGCTTCAGCACAAGCTAAGGACACAAAGCTACCAAATGTAGTATTTCATCATGAAAAATGTGGTGAAGGAAGAGAGAGAATTTTTGGATTTGGCTTACAATTTTAAACTCTGCAGCTAGGGACTAAAAGGTTATTTGCAAGATTGCTAGTTTATATTATTGATTTTTATAATATCTGTTGCAGTTCTTTGTTTCAGGTTACTTTGGGTAATAGGGAAAATAAATGTAGCTGGATTCTGGCAGGGATCTGAGTCCTGCTAGTAGCTGCTGATCCAGTCCTTACTTATGGGGTTTTTTATCAAGAAGTCATCTTTTACACTGATGTGTGTGCAAGTGGGAAAGAAGCAGTTCATAATACTTCTATTAAACTCCTGTTCCTCAGGTGAAGATCTTGTTCTGAAGGGCTTGTTCTGACCTCTAGATTAGAGCCACCTGTTTGCTTCAAGAGCTGACAGTTGCACTGAAGTGCATGGATTTGGAATGGTTCCCTTGAAAGTAAACCTTTGCTGATGTGTGCTTCACTGACTTCAAAGATAAGTTGGGAGTTTGAGCACCCACATCCTCTAGGTGTGCCAGTTACTGCTCAGAATGGATCTTCCAGTGATTTCAAAAAAGAAGTAACACGTACTTAATTCTTCCAGTGTCAAAAATCCCTTCTGTCTTTTGAGCTTCTGAAACATACTAAATTAAATGTACTGGTTTATTTTCCCATTTCCGTGTTTGGAGTGATGGATTAAATGGCTTAAATAGAAAATATAACTGCTTTATTAAGAAGTCTTAATTGAAACAACTCCACTAAAATGATAGGACAGGCTTTAGTAAGTACAAGTTTTGAAGTCTGTGTTCTTGAGCAGCTTTTTGCAGAATTCTAAGTGCTTGAAAACTGGTGCAGAGACACAGAAGTGAAGCACAAGACTGAGTGGCAAAGCTGGTCACAAACCAGGCTTTGAGGTGTGTCCAAAGATCTGCATCCCATCAGAAGTCTGGGCTCTAATTGGTGGCTTTTTCCCCACGGCCAGGACAGGATAAACACTAACGAGTGAGAGCTGCTGAGCTCTGCTCCAGCCAGCACATGTGCTGTGTTTGGTGTGTTGGGGAACATCCTGATACAAGAACAGTGGCAGGAAAGCTTCTCTAACTCTCTGTCTTGTGTCTTTGTAGGTGTGGATGAGGTCACCATCATCAACATCCTGACCAACCGCAGCAATGAACAGAGGCAGGACATTGCTTTTGCCTATCAGAGGAGAACCAAAAAGGTAGTAAAATGTGAAGAAATAGTAATTATTGAATTTTTTTTTTCTTGTGGACAATTAGATTTTTCAGGATTTATCTTTTCACTGAAATTCAAGACGCATCAACTTTGTCCGTACTGTCAGAGTTTAGAACTGGTAGAAATTTGAAATATATTGAATATGTGCAATTGGGACTGCAATCTGTTGGGGATGGTGGTTTCCTAGCACCTTTAGAAATCACAGTGGGATCCACAGGCTTCCCTGCTGAAATGTGCTAAAAATATTGAGAAGTCACTGGCATGAAGTGCCTCCATTTGTAGGAAAAAATGAAAGAGAGATGCTTTAGGGGATTGGTTTTTTTCTTTTGATTGGTTTATGGTTTTTTTGGGGGGTGTTGAATTTTTTGTTTATTTTGTTAAGACAACTCAGCATAAGGGAAGTGTTCTGTTTCTGTTCACACAGCTAGCTTATCTGAGAAAGGACTGCAGTCAGTTGTGTGCTACGAGCACTGCAGCTGTGGAATAGTGATGTAATGAGTTGAACTGTCATTAAAAATTATCCTGGCAGAAATACCTTAGGTACTGATCTATTGATGTAGAGAAATCTGTAAGACATGTGCAGAATTCTGCAAAATGAGTCTTGCTGTCTGGGAGGCAAGAGCTCTTCTCTTTTGAAGTTTTGAGAATCTTATCATATTTGAAGTTTCATGCCAATGAAAAAGAGGAAACTTTATATAGAATTCAGCTTATGATGAATGTATCTCTTCCAGGTTTGCCAGACCCCAAATGGTAGTCCTCTAGTAGCATCCCAGAATACTCATCTGAAACCAAATGTAAATGTAGAGTTAAATTTTGGAAGTTCACCAGTTTTTCTGCATGACTAATAGAGGCATATGCAGAGGCACAGCCAGGCTGGACACGTGCATGTGTGCACACATCTGCACATCCTGCCCTGGGGACACTGGGACAATCTGCACATAAACGCACCCCAGTCATGAAATGTGTCACTTGAAGCTTTGTTAACTGTTCTGCATGACCACATAAATGCACAGTCAAGAAAATCTGCAACTTTTTCATGTTTCTCTCTCACTTTTTTCCCTTGCTGCGACCCAAGAACAAACTGAATTTATCAGACGTTTAACAAGTGCCAAAGAATAAAACAGTCGTATAAACAATGGAAATGTGCAGTAGAAACCACTCAGAGAGATAAACATGTGAGGAGGCAAGAGAGGAGGAAGTGGGATATGAAAAGACACGTAGGTATATCTTCTAGGGACAGTGTCTGATGGTTTTCTTTGCCAGCAGTTGTGCAGATTTTGTTGGCCATGTGTCGTGCTGTACTAGGCTGCTTGCTTTGTGTGTTGCAGGATCTATCAATAGATCAGAATTTTTAAATGTCACATAATCTACCTCTCTTTTAATTCCTTTGGGATGAGCAGTGTCTGATGGAAACTCTTGGTTTAGGTTGGAAGGGAAATTAGGTGCCCAAGATGGACACCTTCCACTAGATTAGGTTGCTCAAGGCCCCATCCTGGCCTGGCCTTTTAAACATTTCTGGGGATAAGTCAGCCAAAACTTCTCTGGGCAACTTGTTCCTTAAAATTTATTACAGAGATATGTTTTATCTTATGTGCTTCTACTGCTGTGGCAGTGCTGAAGAGCCCATTTTCACCCAAATAAAGGCTGGAGCATTGTATCCCAAATGGAGTGGTTGTACTAAAATGTTTCTCGGTCTAAAGCAGCCAGATGCCCCAAACCCCTATTGCCTGCCTTGGTCAATCCTTGCAGTAGGTACATACAGTATAAGCATGAATTAGTGCCCTGGATTAAGTGGGTGACTCTAGAAATGAACTACATGTCTTGGCTCATTATCTCTCTGGCACAAACTTCTCTGCAATTCAGCTGAGGTCACCTTCTCTACCCCCTTTTTCCCTGCCTCTCCAGCTCAGTGATTGTTAGTGAGAAACCAGCAACTGAAATGCAGCAATTCCCTTCTGAATGCTACAGATTTAACTTCAGCTTAGGGAATACATGGATCTGTGTGAACCCCAGACTTGATTCCAGGGATTTCAGCTTTGTGACATGCACTACAGGGAAGCTGCTAAACTAGCATAATTCAAGTTGCATCTCAAACCCATAAGAGGACATGGGCTCTGACTATTTGGTGCAGATTTGCATCCTCTGCAGTGAACATCCCTGACTCTCTTTTTCTAGGGCTGACTGGCAATTAACAATAGGGATTTAGGCTACAATCTTCTGATAGTTTCCCTGAAGATAGGCATAATTTTTCAGTGCAAAGGGATGATTTTTTATCTCCTCAGTTAGCTGGTTGGGACCTGGGCCTTGCAGTGGAATAAGTGTGCAGTCAATTTTCCAATGTCTTAGCTGGTAAAAGGCTGGGATAAGAGGAAAACCACATATAATGCAGTGCTGCTGGGAAAACTGGCAGTATGATAGAGAAGCAGTGACCACAGGGAGTCAAACTCAGATCCATCTGTGTTTATTAGCTCCAACAAAGCATCAGTGCTTCAGGACTGGAGTGAAGCTGTTCAGATGTGTCTGCACCATGCTTTCCAGCACTTTGTCAGACACTAGTGCATTTCTTCTTATTTTCAGAGGATTAGAAAAAAATTCCTTTGCCCTAATTTCTTTCTTAGGCTTACACAACCAGAAAGCTCTTTATGTTTCTGTTTTCTTGTCAGTTGTGTAAGAAACACTGCTGCAGGCTTGGAGACTTAAAGCCCTGCAGGTTAAATTCTCTGGAGATCAGAAGTGAGCTTTAATTTCTTTTTTTCCATCATCCCATCTATTTTACAGGAACTTTCTGCAGCTCTCAAGTCTGCTCTCTCAGGTCATTTGGAGACAGTGATCTTGGGCTTGCTGAAGACACCAGCACAATATGATGCCTCTGAACTGAAAGCTTCCATGAAGGTAAATAAGCTTTGAAATTTAACGCTATTGATCTGATGTCACTGTCTTGGGAAAGAATATGGGGAATTCACATCCAGAGCCATAGATTTCAAACTGATGGGGTTTTTTAGTGCTACAGTTTAAATATCCAGCTGCAAGGCATCGAAAATGAGAGGAATCATGGAACTATATGGTTTTAAAACTCTTAATTAAATCCTCTTGTTAAGGAAAAAGTCATTCTTGTCAGCTCAGGAGTAACAGGCAGGCTGCTCTGCCTTGCTGCTTTGCTGACTGCTCTTGCAAACAATGCACAGGTTCATAGTATGAGAATCCTTTAGGAGAGCAGCTGTTAGCAGGAGCCATCAGATCCTCTGCTGGCATTTGTAGGCTGAAACAGTTACTGGGTCATATCACTGGTCTGGAAAGAACATCCTGTACCAGAGACCTGCCCCTGTGTAGAAGGCAAGGAAGATGCAGAAGGCATCAAGAGCAGTCTCTGCAGAGAGAAATATCTGCTCTGCAGGCCACTGAAACAAGACTTGAGAGGTGCTTGTGCCAGTGCAATCACCTTTTAAAGCAAACTAAGGTGTGGGAAGTTGTAGTTACAATCATCTAATCATCACTTACATTCTGGATGTTCTTGTTCAAGTTAATTTTTTTTTTTTAAGAATTAAAGACAAGTACTAAGTTATGTCTGAAATTTAGAACATGTCAATGAACCTAATTGAGTTCTCCAGATGATTCAAAAGGAGTTAACAAATAAATAAGAAAACAAAACCACCCCTTCCATTGCATAAACATACACACTAACCCCACTCCCCAAAAAAAAGCTCCTTAAATCCCCAAACCCAAAAACCAACCCCCAATGGAGATGGTAACTCTTCAACCATGGGCCAAATGCCCTGCTTGAGTAATCAGATGCTGCCCTCTCCTGGTGTGAGTACAGCCTGTCTATAATTTATTGTGACTCAGACTAGTCTGGGGTTTGGGATTAAAGACCAAGCAATTTCCTCAGAGTAGTCTCAAGTGTAGAATATTTTATGCTCTCCATGGGTTGGTCTTCCCAGCTGCCAAGCACCTGGTCTGAATTAGCAAAACCTCTCAATGTTCTAAATTTGCCTGAGCTTAAGTTTGGCTTGATACATAGAGCATTACAAGCTATGACTTTGGCATCAGAGTTGAGGAAAGCAAAGTTATCACTGAAGAGTTAATTATTTTTCTGTTACACATTCTTGAAAATATTTTTTAAATGTTTAGAAAATATGTATGTTGCTAGTGTTAATTTTTCCCCCAGATGCTTATTAAATCCATTGTGTGGAAAGCTCTCCTAGTTCTCTTAGCTTTAAGTCATTTTAATAAAATTACTTAGGTTTACTCTTCTTGGTTTTTTTTTTTCTTTTTTTGGTTTGTCCCACTTTCTTGCCCCTTCAAATGAGACATTTTGCCCACAGAGTACTTTGCCACATAATTGCCTCCATTTTCCACACGTTCAAGACTGCAGCGTGAAACATTTTCTTAGGATGTTACTTCTCTTCAAATCCTGTGGAAACTATGCCCATTTTTGCCACCTGCAAAATGACATTCTGTTACAGATGGGCTTACCAAACAGCATCCTAACAGGAGGATAAGGCTGGATTTTCTTCCTGTGCTCCCAGTGGATAGAAAAAATCACACAGGCCATGATAAGCAGACTTTTTCCAGTTATGCTGCTGAGGAGGCCACTCTTAGACACTCACAGCAGATGCACATTGCCCAGAGAGAACATCTACAGGCTCTCTAGGCCACTGGAAATATTCCATCTGGTTTTTCTCAGGAGCAGTTGGCAAAAAATATCCCTGAACTGTTAGAGTGGGCGAGAGGAGATGTCCGTAAAATGTTTTTAAACTGTTTAAGAATTCCTCTTCATTGCTAGCTCCTCACTGAGTCCCGTTTGTGTTGCAGGGGCTGGGAACTGATGAAGACACACTCATTGAAATCATCTGCTCCCGAACAAATCAGGAGCTCTGTGAAATCAACAGAGTCTACAGGGAAAGTGAGTTTACTTTGCAAGTTTCCATGTTCTATGTCTTTTACACTAAATTACTTTGATAAATTCAATGTGAATTGGATTATTAGAAAGCTAACTCAAATCTGCTTTGGTTTTCTGCTATTTTGTACTGGTGTTCTGAATATTTGTGTGGTTTCTATAGTTTCATCTTGTGGCTTGGTAGCAAACAGATTGAAGGCTATTTGCTACTAATATAAGTTGTATCTAAATGAAATTTTTTTATGAGCTTTCCAAGAGAGACTGATTGCATGGAACTCATGACTAGCTGGTAGCAAGGCTGGCTTTGATGTAGGCAAGCATGGACTCGTTTGTATTGTCCTCCACACCTGACTTAGATTGTAGCTGTTCGTCTGTGTACATAAAACACAGGAATTAGCAGCTCTTTTTCTTGCAAAGGAGTAACTTGTAAGACACCCTTTGCCTGAGAAGAGCTCTTTGTTTTCTAGTGTACAAGACAGAACTGGAAAAGGACATCATATCAGACACATCTGGTGACTTCCGCAAGCTAATGGTTGCCCTGGCCAAGGTAGGGCTGTTCACAGTTTTCCACATTTTCTAATGTGCCTGAGTGGTGGCTGCCAGTGAAATAATTGGGTTTCTGATACACTCTGAAATTTCCCTGTGTTTTCACTGACCTTTGGGGGCAAAAAAATATTCAAATGTTGAAGGGCAAAGTATTTTAACAGAAATGCAGCATTCACAACATTAGCTTCATAATGGGGGTGGAGTATGCAGTTACTCATTTAGCAAATTCAGGTTAAAAAAAGAAAAATAATGGAGTATGCACATAGCAAACTACTTACTTTCTATGAAACCTTTCTAAAATACTGATATCTCGTTTGAAGGGCAAAAGGTGTGAAGATACCTCTGTGATTGATTATGAGCTGATTGACCAAGATGCCAGGGTAAGTGCTGGTAATGAGTATGAAATATCTCCAGTTGGTCAGGCTTTGGGGGATATTGAACATAAAAATACTGTGGAAATGGAGAGCATTTGTGAAATAGGTGTGTGTATTTCAGATTGTCCTGCACAGTAATGATTGCATGGTATGTGAATCTGCCATTTGCAATTCTGAAGCCTTCAGGTATCAATTTTCACAGACTACTTACCCACTATACAGAAGCTCTCTGATTTCTTTTAGATACATGGAGAGAGCAAGCCTTTAACAAAAGAAAATACATCCATTGCAGTGAACTTAGTGGCTGTTAATGCTTGTTTGTTACATCTGCATCTGTCAAGAGCAGTTCTGCTGAGGTAAACAGAGCTAAATACAGAGTAAAGCTGTAGCCAGAGGTGAATACAAAGCAATTAGTCTTAGTGTCAGATTTAGATCCTTAAATGTTGTCCTGGTGACCTCCCCAACCACGTGTCCTTGTGTGTTTCTCCCACAGACACAGTTCCAGTAGTGCTTGTTTTTCCAATGAGGAAATTGTATACATCTGCAATGGTTTCTTGTGGAACTCTTGATTTTTTTGTGATTTTCTTTTTCTTTCTACCCCCAGGACCTCTATGATGCTGGTGTGAAGAGAAAGGGAACTGATGTCCCCAAGTGGATCAACATTATGACTGAAAGAAGTGTTCCCCACCTGCAGAAAGGTACTCTTCAAGAGACAGACTTTTCTTTCCTGTAAGAGAAAGTTATAACAAAATGATAACGATTTTGTCCCAGATATGATTGAAATGATTGTGAAAAGCACTCAAAAAACATGGGAGATCTCATAAATCTTAATTCATGTCCAAGGTGTTAATATTTTTTAAAAATCTAGTTATTTCTGTGGATGTGTTGATCTCACATTTTAAGTGTGTACAGCTCCTTTTTACACAAGTGTAACAATGGTCAGTTACATGTCACATACACTGAAAACAAATATCTTGCAAACGTAGAAAATACAGATGCAGGAGACCTTGAGAAGTCCTTCAGCTTTTACCTTTGTGCCAGGGTAGTTTAGCTATATCATGTGTTTAAATCTGCCAGTGAAGACTCAAAAGCATCTCTGATACTGCTGTAAAGCAGCACATGGCAAAAGCCATTTGAAGACTTTTCAGAGCTTAAATCACTGTTGTTTCAAAAAATACCAGTACAGGATTAAGATGGTATTTTCCCACATTGTGGAAGTGTTCAAGGAAAACAAAAAGGCCACAGCATGGGGCCTTTACAAACCTTTGCTTGTATTTAAGATGAGATTCTCAGAAGAACTTCCATAGATACTTATTGTGTCTCTACAGTCCTGTGTCTGTGTTCATGCTTTGGGTGGTCATTTCTGCCAGTTGTTGGTCTGGTTTTGATTTCACCTACTTTCTTGTCTGTGCTAGTGTTTGAGAGGTACAAGAGCTACAGCCCGTATGATATGTTGGAGAGCATCAAGAAGGAGGTTAAGGGAGATTTGGAGAATGCCTTTCTTAATCTTGGTAAGTTACCCTGAAGTAAAGACTGGCTTTATATAGAATCTTTTCAGGGCTCTTGCAATGTATCATGATAAAGGTAAGGCCTAGATTCACCCTACTGGATGAGAAGCTAGCTGGATGTGCTGGTGTTCTTGGATCCACTGGTGTATTTTAGGATATTGCAGATATTGAGAAGTAGCTTATTTTTGCCCTCTGCAAGATATAAACTTTGCTTTCTAGTTAAAATGAAAATGCATGTTTGTTGTGATCTGCTGTTAGTTCCACTTTTATTTGAGAGAGAAGCTTAATGTTTGTTTCCCCAAGCAGACAAAAAGATTGAAATTGTTCAGTACCCACATAGGCTGGAGAGAAAACAGCATGTGTGTGAGAGAAGGCAGGCAGCAAGGGGTGGTAGGAGCTAACTGAAGAGCTGATTTGACACTGCCTCCCTGTTTCAGAGAATTCAGGGTGTAAGGCTGATACTGTGCCCTGAAGTGGAGATGACAACGATGTCGCTGTGTTCAAGAGGGAGTTCTTTAAGGGAAAACTCCATTTCAGACTAAGGTTGAACTGAGAGCTGTGTAATGCAAATTGAGTATAAACAGAGCTCAGCCTTGAAAAGGAGGCCTCTCATGGATGAGTATACAAGGAGTGTTTCCAGAGGAGAGATTGCTTCTAGAAGTGGAACCACAAATTGGGACCTGTGGAGGAGGGCTAGAATTCTGGAATTATGCAATTCCAAAATGATGCAATTTTCATGGAAGGAAACGCTTCCTAAGAATGTGAGCATGTGTGATTCAGTGACAAGCTAAACCAATGACTGCTAAGTATCAAGTCAGGTAAAAATATTTTCTGTGTCCCCTTTTTGGAGGAATTTTTGCTGAAAACCTTATTTTGACTACTTATCATATCTTTTAAAATGGCTGCAATATTCTGTGTCCTGTGTGTGAGCAGGATATTTAACTATTCTTGTCTCTCTCTTCAGTCCAGTGCATTCAGAACAAGCAGCTGTATTTTGCAGACAGACTGTATGATTCCATGAAGGTAAGAAAGATTGTTTTTTCTTTCTACTATTTTTTTTTGTTGTCATTGTTAGGCACTTCTGTTCGTATGAAATGTGACTGGCATGTAAATAAATTAGCAATTACCTAATATTGTTCAAAACTATTCTTTAACTGTTATGAGCCTGGATTATCTATTCAGATTCATCTGGTATAGGGAAATGTGGGAAAGGGTCTCATAATAAAGATCTTTATTACATCAGTTGATTATAATTAGCAAAGTTAGACACATCTTTTGCATGTAACCAAGAGCTGATAGCAGAAAAAGCTGTTTATTGAATACCAAAATTAAGCTATTAGATTTGCCTCAAAACACTTTGTGAAGAAAAAGAATGAAAGAGAAACACCTGGTGACAGGCATTAGGCAATTCCAGGAAGACCTGGTGAACCAAAAGTGCTGCTTAGAGTCTAAGCTAAGTTTGTGACTGCAAGTTGGTTCAACACTGCTGATGAGAAAGGTACATTCATGCTCAAATTCTTGGATCATAATAAATATCTTTGTTACAAGATTTAATTCGTTATATCTTTTATTGCTCATGTTGGTTGCCTGTAGTTTGCTGTCCTGACATTAATTAATGGTAGCTTGTTGTGCATTTCAGCTCTAAATGTGTGTGTGCTTGTAGGGCAAGGGAACCCGGGACAAGGTCCTGATCAGGATCATGGTATCCCGCTGCGAGGTTGACATGCTGAAAATCAAGAGTGAATTCAAGAGGAAATACGGAAAATCTCTCTATTATTTCATCCAGGCAAGTTTTTCATCTTTGGTTTTATATCATGGGCCTTTGCAGCAGTCTTCATTGGATTTCTGGTACCACTAGAATTCATGGGAGGTGTGTTAGAGGCCACAGTGAGAATATTGTACTATGGAAAAACCCACCTTTACCTTCAAGTCTACAGCTGGTACAGTTCCTGGCAGCCACTTGACAGTATATGTGGGCTTTGTGCAATCAACTGATGTGTTCTGAAGGAAAATTCTGTTTACCAGTCCCTATCCTCAGATCAAAAGAAGAGACAATTGCTCTGTGATTGCTGAACGAAAATAAAGCATCTAAATTGGTACTCCCTTTCATTTCAGTGCTCAAAGAGAAGGCTCTTTAGTTAGAGTGACTTTTGTCAATCCATTTCTGTGATTAGACAGAAGCTACAGGTGCTAGGTTTTGTCTAACTTGAGGCATAGGTAAAGAGCTTGTGCATCAGTTTCAAAGCTCATCTTCACCCTCACAACAGCATATGCTACATTTTTCCTTATGTAGATGAAGCTGAGTCAAAATCTTAACCCAGAATCTTTTCCTGAAGGTGTCAATTGTAGATTATTAGCAAGTTTTTTTAATAGTGTCCTTGGGGTATGGTTTTTGCAGTGATCAGTGAGATGGAGCAGAATCAAGTCCTTCAGATTTCCTTTGTTGTGTTACTCTTTTTCATACCCAAATTTCTCTCTTCTTGGCCTTGCATTTGTATTGCAAGAATGATTAAATAATTTCAGTTCACACATAAGTAAAACTCAGTCAAGATAGTACCCTGCAGGCTGAGAAGGCTATGAATGTGAATCATAGGCTGTCCCACAGGTTTAGAATATAATTCATATGCTTTCACATTTTGTGATTGTTTCCTGATATGTATTTTGTATTTTTCTTCCCTTGCTTTACAGCAAGACACAAAAGGGGATTACCAGAGGGCACTGCTGAACCTGTGTGGTGGAGAGGACTGAAAACTGTGATGGAAGAAACCCAAGTCCAGAGACATGCCTTTTTTGCTCTTCATTTTACTGTAATCCTATAAAACCTGAATTTCCTAGCTACCCTTGACTTGCCCTTTCCCTGCCAGAGCCCTGCTGCAGTTTGCTCCCCTGCGCTGTGCGTGCTCCTCTCAGCAGCTCTGCTTGGCTCTGCCAAAGGTCCTAACAGTGTATAGCCAGAGAAACTAACCCTCCAGGGAGAAACGGGCTCACATGTGCTTGTGAAAAGCTCTGCCTCTCTGTGCGATGTTTCTAATAAAACAAATAAAAATGATGGTTTACTTTAAGAATACAGGTCTTTCAGACCTTAATTTGAAAACTGTCTGAACAGTTGATGTGTATTTAGCTTTTGCTGCCCATTTTCTGTGTTGTTTGTATCCTCCTAGGATTCACTACTTGTGACTGAAAACTTTTCTTCCTTCAAGCCCTTGATTTATTTAATGATTCACTTTGTCAGCAGATCCAAAACCATTCTCTTTGCTGGTTGAGGGAGATGGTCCTGCCCCTCTGCTTGACCCTACAGAGGCCACATCTGTGGTGTGTCCAGTTCTGTGCTCCCCGGTACAGAGAGACATGGAGCTCCTGGAGTGGATCCAGTGGAGGGCACAAAGATGATGAAGGCAATGGAGCATCCCTCTGATGAGGAGACACTGGGGGAGCTGGGCCTGTTAAGTCTGGAGAAGACTGAGAGGGGATGTAATTAACGCTTATAAATATCTATGAAGTGAGTGCCAGTTAATGGTACCAGACTCTTTTCAGTGGTGTTCAGCGACAGGGCCGAGGAGTAATGGCCATAACTAAAACACAAGAAGTTTCACCTCATCACCTCATCAAGAATTTCACATCGAGGGCAGCAGAGCATGGGAGAGCTGCCCAGGCAGGGTGTGGAGTCTCCCTCCTGCAGACATTGCAAACCCACCTGGATGCGTTCCTGTGTTACCTGCTCCAGGTGACCCTGCCTGGGCAGGGGGCTTGGACTGGATGATCTCCAGAGGTGCCTTCCAACCCTGACTGTTCTGTGAACATCTTTCCCCTAATTAAGTGCCACTGAAACCTGAGCCACATCCATCTCTGCCTGCCTGTGAGGGGCCAACACTTGAATCCCTCCTCAACATTTAAACGTTTTGTGTGTTTGTATACAAGGGGGAATAGTTTGAGAGCACTGAGAGCAGCGTGTCTGTAACGGGAGTGTTTTGTGCAGCACAGCCCGCGCTGGCGATCGCTGCCCGGGTGCATCGGGCGCGAGCCGCGCTGAGGGGAGCGCGGTGGGCGCGGCTCTTTCTGTGAGGGGCGAGTTCCCGCCTTCCGCCCGCGGCGGGGCCGGGCCGGGCGGGCTGAGGGCACCGCGGGGGGCCCGATGGAGGGGCCGGGCCAGGCTGCGGGCACCGCGGGCCATCCTCACCCGGCACAGCCGAGAGCCGGTGGGATGTGCTGCTCTTGTCTTACTGAGACACTGTCTTCTACTACAGCGTGAAAGTCACGCCCGAGTGTTAGGGAAAAGGTGTGAAGAGCAAAACTTTCCCCGCACCTGGGAGTGGGACGCGTTGCCCTCACGGATGAAGGCTGAGGGGAGCGGCCATGCAGGGGCTCTCCGGGGGCTGGGGTCACATCCCCAGCACAACTTCGTGCAAGTATCACAGAGTTGTCAGGAGGTAAAATGGTTTCCTCTTTTCACAGCTGTTGCTCCTTTGGAAATGCAAAACTGCCTGTAAGTATCAGGTGTTTTCCCTCGGTCATTATCTGGTTCGTAGCCCTGTTTCAAAGGCCCTCCTACTCCTCAGAGATAATTTGGATCTCCTCAGAGATATGAGAAGCGTACAAGGGCGCTGTTTCACGCCACCATTAGAAGGGTGAGAGATTCTGCTTAGATATCATTGGCTGTAGACCACAAAAAACATTTGGTGTGAAAACATTGCAGTTGGTAAAATATTGGTAACTTAAATGCACAGATGATACCATTTTTCAGCAGCAGCTCCAATTTAATGCCTGATGGAGCAGTGTCATTCACACCTGTTTACAAAATGCCTCTCTGTCTAGATTTGTACATTTAAAAACTATTGCTGAGATAGCAAATCACTCTTTGAATCTAATTAGGTAAGTCATCTCTATAAATGTTGCTTGCTCAAATGTGGCCTTATAAAAGAAATCAAACTGCAAGCATTTTTCCAGTCAGTGGAATGAACAACTAGAATTTGATGGCTGGCATGCTCTGCCTCACTGCCACAGGATGTTCAAAATTGCAGGCTGTCTTTCTTCAGGAGCAAACCCGTGTTAAATAAAGCAGCAGGATTTCAAAGGCCAGGACTATTTTTGCTGATTTTAGACTAGGAAGTAAATTATTCTCCTGTGAGATCTAGAAGATTTCTAGAAATTCAAGTTGTTTCTTGGTATTGTTGGGGGTTTTTTTGTTTGTTTTTTTTTTTTTGATTACTGGCTTATTGATGTTTCAGATAAGAATAAATTTCCAAGCTCTGATGTTGATCCTGTCGTTTGGTTGCAGCCTTGCTAATTAGCAAGATGGGTCCCTGTCCATGATGTATTGCAAAAATCAGGTCTCCAAGACTTTGAAAGATATGAATACCTTGAAGAATGATGTTTGATAGCGTTGCAACATTTTATTAGCAAATCCCCACATGGCAAATTAAATGTACGGTTAAAAAACAAAGTTTCAGTTGATGATAATGTAATTTACACCATTATCTGAGACCTATTTATGTTCAGAAGTTTAAACAAACAAACAACCCCCCCAAACAACAACAAGAACAAACAAACAAAAAACCAACCAACCAAACAAGAAAAACCAAACCTTAAGATTTGCTATTCCCAGTCTTTGTTGTCCCAAGAATCTGTGAAGACATTTTTTTCAGGTCAGATCTTGATTCATTTTCTTGTGTTTGCTCTTTGGTGTTCCCATTCCAATAGCACAGGCAATAACATGAAGATTTACACTTCATTGGCACTGTTTCTTAACTACCCCAAATTGCACAGCAAATAGCAGCAACAGGATTTAATTTGATGTGTTTATTACCAGACTTGCTGTTTAACACAGATATTGGAATATAGAGCTAAAGAACTGTACCTTTGGGCCAGTATCAAACTTACTATGAAAGTAGTGATGTTTCTAACATGGAGGGGTTCCTTGTCCTATGTATAAGGGAGACATTACTGTTTCTTTCAGAATTCCCTTACTCATATTTCAGAGGAATTTTTCTAAGTCAGGGTAGAACCATCCAATTTACAGTAAGAGAACGTGACTAAAGAATAGTTGTCATGCTTGTACTAAGCCATGTTCCTTATTTCTGCAATTCCTGCCTTCATTTGCACAGCATCTGAACGTCTTATGAACAAGCAGTTTGTGCATTGATGAGGAGTCATGCAAGATGTTTTACAGGTGAGAATCAGATGTAGAATGGTTTAATTAAATTTAAATGTAGTTCAGCCAAAACTGAAGCCAACATTTACATCCTGGTAAAAGAACATGTTCCTTGCAAGATGGAAGCTTTGACTCCTTGCTGCTAAAACACCTTTTTAATTAATATTAAAAAGTTGTCTATAATTTCATTTCTCAATGGGCAATGTTTGCTCTCTGAACACTGCTTTGATTGTTTATAGGGAAAAAGCTCAAGTGTAGCTTTTTCCCACTGCAGTGGTGACAGATGAGCTCTTCAGAAGCACCACCTAGAGCGGCAGAGCTGGGGTTTTGGTTCGGGCTGGGGTGTCCGGCGTGTTCTTCTGTTTATATCCTGTCCCTTGTAGAGAAAGAGCCGCATTTGGGTGACGTGTTTGGCAGCAGACATTTCTGCTGGCAAGGTCCTTTGGGGCTGAGGGCCGAGGCGCTGTGGGGCCGCGGCTCCGCTCGGGGCCGCTCTGGGTGCACTGGCGGCGGCCGCTCACGAGAGGGCGCTCGGAGAAAGCGCCAAGGCGCTCCCGCAGCCAAACAAAACAACACCGAGAGCTGCAATCTCTCTCCTTGCGTATGAACTCTGCTCTCTCCAAACATTTACATTCCCTGACTCTAAGCCTTAGTGTCAAAAATTCAGTTTCATCTTCCAGTATTTTTTCCTGCTCTCCTCTCTGAAATACTTCACCAATTTTAATAATTGCTCTCTTTAGGTGTAGGCAAATGAAGTGATTTCTTAAGTTCTAATCGTGTTGTGAGTTTCCAAAACGGAGAGGTTTTCTACAAAGAACCTTTCAAAGAGTGGGTTAATAATGACAATAAGTGTAAAGGAATTTTCTTCCTTTTCTTTAAAAGAAGGCGTTTTGATCTTGAAATTATCTACTGCTTCCTGACTTAAATCAGGTAGTTATTTTCTGTAGAAAATTAAACAGAACCCCATACCTTTTGCTGTGTTCATAATATAAAAATTGCAAGCATTGCACACTCACTGCATTTTCACTATCTTTGCTAATAAAAAAATACATGTGTTATTAAAGTAGCTTTTCTAAAGGAGATATTTCAATTTATTCTTCTGTATTAACCCTCCTTTCCTCTCACTTTGACCGATCTGTTCACAATGGGCAATGTTTTTAAATTTTTAATATAGAAAGAATTTGTTCAGTTATTTAAGGTGACTGTTTAAGTTCATCTTATGCATTTTTAGGATCAAGAAAAGAAGATATTCATTAAACTTCTTTTGAATATGGCTTATTTAAGGTCCTGCTTAATGCTGAACACAAAAAAACCCCAACAAACCCAAAGCAACCAACACCGTATGTAGCTATTTAAGAAGATTGATTGGAACACAGATTATTGCTGTGACTCCTGATTGAATAACTACTTAGGAATGTGGCCAGTACTCTCCTCTGCTAAGTGTCCTCAGCTGGATGGTTTATACTGACTCATTATCAGGTAATGTTTTACTTGTAAGGTAAAAATAAAATGTAAGGCTTGTGAAGGCTGTTTCTAAGCCTACACAGAACTTATTTGAAAATCTGCATTTAATATTATTGTTGAATATTCATTGAATCTATTTTATCACTTCTGTACAAAACTCAGGAGGAATTACCAGATTCAAAATAGGCATCTTATTAAATGTTGAACTTATCAAATATTTTGCAATTACATTCTATGAAAGAGCAAGTTTTATTTAAAGTAGTTTTAATACCATTTTTTAAAAAACAAATACTAAAGTATTTTAGATCTATGAAGCACTAAAGATAGGTAAGTATTCTGGGAAAATATTTCTGTTAACATTTTGTAAAAAAAATATTAAATTACTATTAATTTATAGACTTTCTGTGAATATATAAAGTAAATTGTATTTTGTTTGTGAGAAGGTATGGCAATTAACTTATAACAAATATATGAACAATGATGTACTCAAATACATCAGTAAAGCAACAGTTGGCATTGTACAACAAATAGATTAATAACAGGGGATTTAAATTTCCCAGTCCATTTTTTTCCTCCACATTCAAAAAAAAAAAGGTATTATGAGCTCTTCATGCATGTTTTAGGTTTTACTGCTAACTCTTAGTTGTGAATTTTCTTCCTCACTGCAGGAAGGTTTTCCCTGCAAGCAGGAGACTGACTCTACTGCGTAGTGGTTCTGGACTGTGACTACATTGTAGAGCTGTTACTGCAAATGATTAATTACAGGAGGGTTATTTCCTGGTCTCTTGGAACTCTGTATATTGCAAATACACTCAACATATCGAGGTTTTAATGGCTTGGTTTGAAACACTTTCGATTAAAAGATCTTATTTAGTAAATCTTTAGAGTAAATCAAGGTGACAAGAGGCTGATGTGAGCTATAATTACACCTGGAATACTGGCAGAGTTTGTTTGTCCTGGTGTGGGTTTTGGTTGGGTTTTAGATTTTTTTACTAAAGTCTTATTAAAGAAACTGCTTTTTATTTTCTGGTTGCTTTCAGCTCTCACACACTACAAGTTTGATGTGGGTAGATGGGACAATTCTCTTCTTTTTTCTGCTCCTCTTCTGTCTGGGTCTATTTTATTTTACTTTGAGAAAGCAGGCTTAGATATCCTGCCAGTTCAAAGCCTGCCTGGACATGAGCTGTATTTGTCTGAGGGTGCCACATAGAAGAAAATCTTTAAAAACTAATAAAATGGGATGGGTCTTTTTCAGTTACTTTTCGCTCCACCCTTTCTTGCCATAGACATGGAGACAGGATTGTGGAGAGAAATTAGAAGTGCAGTTATTTCAGAAATAAACTGCTGGGTCTGTAATTGGTGATAATGCTAATGCAGTGTTTTAAAATGAGAGATTGGAACTGAGTAAGAGCCACAAGGCTGAAAATAATGAACTCCAGTAAGGTAAGTGGTGAACTAACAAAAAAATTCAGACTGCGTGTTATGAGTGGAGCTCTGACTTAGTAGAACAGAGCATAGGAAATAAATTTGCAATCTGCCTTTCTCTCTCTATTGTTTTAAGCAATTGTGTGGCAGGTATTTTGGCTTAGTGGAGGTCATGGCTCAGAAAACACCCTGATGTTGGATGAATTAGCTGCAGAGCTGCCTCTCTCTCTAGGCTCTGTGTGTAAGAACTGTATTTTAGAAGGACAGGAAGTTGAGTACATACACAGATTGATCTCCTGTGATTAAATATTAGAAAGAAAAGGGAATATGGTGTGCAATTTATGGAAGGAAACAGCTGAGATGGGGAAGGAACGCTGGGCCCCGGTGTGATGTGTCCAGTAAGGGCCTCCCCGAGCTGTCCGAGTGAGCAGAATGCTCAGCTGGAGCCTTGAGTCAGCTGTAAATTCAGGTCTGTGCCTGCAGTATAAAGCATCAGGCACACCAATGTCCTGGAAGGTCCAGACCTGTCATTTCAGCAATGGGAATTAGGTGTCTAAACAGCTTTCAGTGTCGGAGTCTGCTGTTGTGTGACTGCCTCCTAACATCAGGCATTTATCAGGTTCTGAAGTGCTGCCGGCCATTCAGCCAGGACAGTGCCCCAGTGACCTTGTTCTGAGTTTCTCCTAAACAGGGCAGATGCTGGGCTTGCAGACATCCTGGCTTTTTGATCCCAGTTTTCTTTGTCTCTTAGCTTAATCTTTGTCATCACATATTCTTATGCCATCAGAAAATCTCATTGTTTTAGTAAAAATCATAAGTGGAAGAAGTTGCCACCAATTATAAATAGTCATGAATTGATTGTGAAAATGTTCCTGATTCAGAATTAATACAGTAGTTTGTGTGTTTTGTAAGTATATCTGTCCTCTTCTCCCCCCAACAAGGTGCTAATTAACATTGGCTACATTTTTCAGGTGTAGGCATGAGCACATATTTTGAAACAGTATTACCAAGGTATACTGTTCTCTCTTTAATTACTTGGCAGCAGTTTGGACTCAGTGATAGAAGAAAAAAAAACCACTCTCTGGGATAGAATTATCTGATTGCAGTTCCCTTTTTTCTCCTCATCTATTGAATGACATTATCCAGGTAATTTAGTTTATCTCAGTTTCTCTTTTAAATCAGAGATTAATTTCTTCTTTTTAAACTTAAAAAACAAAAAACCAAACAGACAACAACAAAAACCAAACAAATAAAAAAAAACAACCCTATGTTTTTAAGTAATTCCTGATACAGCAAACCTATTACAGCAGTTGATGAGCTGTTTTCATTAAGTGTTTTCAGTTCCCAAGTTCAGTTCTTCAGGACTGATTAACATTAATGATTATGTTTCAGCTCGAATGCTGCCTGGGAAATGTGTTTTGAAGCTTTGACCCAATTTTCATAGCCTGTGTATCTGAGTTATGTCCCCAGGTGGACAAGTACTTTCATAGTTCTCCAAGCTGCAGGTCTTGGTCCTACCTTGCACTAGGGCAAGAGTGAATGTGAGAACTTGGGACAAGGCAGCCAGGATGGGAATGCACAGTTCAATATCCAATGTTTTGTGGAATAAATGGAGCAGCTGGTGTATGAGTGAACCTGTTAGGCTGGAATATTTGGGAAAGTCTTCTGTTGTGGTAGGAGAACTGTCCTGTCTGTCATTCCAACGCTCTTTGGCCAATCTTCAGTCTTTTGAGGGTCTTCTGTCATTGATGGTTCTGGGTGGGTTTTTTTCTGTATCTGTTTCAAAATGACTGCATGCTCTTCTGTTCTCTCCCGAACCAATGGACCATATAATGTGTATTGTTTTTCAGATCTGTTTTGCAATCTACGTGGCTTTTGTACGCCATGTATAGTCCAGGTAAACGGAGTGCTTTGCTTTGAGAGCACGTTAAAGGTGTCGTTTGCTCCCTTCCTGATCCTTCTGAACTACCTTCATCTCTCTTTTCTTCTTTTTTTTCTTTTTTTTAATCTACAATTCTTTTAATTTTCTTCTCTTAACTCATGGAGTAAAAAACGAGAGCAAGCTTAGAGCCTTGATCTAAAGCTCAGGGAGATCAGTTAAAAAGGCTGATACTGATTTTGGTATTTGGGGATGTTCAAAAAGGCAAGGTTAAGGAAGGAATTTTCCTTTCCATGGTAAATACTACACCAGAACATTGGAAATGAGCTCAGCTTTGTATTAGTGTATAGATTTGCCATTAAATCATTAAGAGGGTCATTACACTGATTCAAATTCAGTGTCAGATTTTCCAGATGGGCTTTCTCAGTGTTAGTGGTGCCAGTGTATTCAGAGGGAATTGCAGGAAGAGTGTCCAGCAAAGTCAGGATAACGCTGCTGAAACATCTGCTTGGCACAACTAGGAATTTATTGTCATTTAGTGAAAATATTGGTGAGAACATAACCTTTGGTAATGTTTAATGTTTTATTGGCTATAAAAGATAAAATATAGAGTAAAGAGAAGTAAAATAGTATTTTGTTAGGTTGGGAGTTAGATTTATGCTGCTACTTACTGATGGAATAATCAGTGGGTCATAAAGATCAGACTGCCTGCCTCCCATCTCCTTTTTTTTTGTGT
Organism: Dicaeum eximium; assembly: GCA_013396995.1. Taxonomy (NCBI): domain Eukaryota; kingdom Metazoa; phylum Chordata; class Aves; order Passeriformes; family Dicaeidae; genus Dicaeum; species Dicaeum eximium. The sequence continues at coordinate 2,030,057 of VWZP01009918.1, read as the reverse complement.
GTGTGTGTATATTCAACAATCTCTTCTTTGTGATAGTTAGGCCCATGGGAGCTTACCAAAACACCAGGTCTCTTTTGTCCAAGGGTATTAAATTATCTGTTTAGATCAAGCAGAATGTAGTGGATGCTTCTGTTTCAGACATTAAGCAGTTGAGATAGGACTAAATAGACCAGGATGCTTGACATGTGCAAATGGAGCACATGCTCACAAGGGACACTCAGCAGCGTTGTGAACTAATTCAGCACACACAGAGTAGGCATTAAATAAATTGTGCATTACCATTTGGTGGGGAGTAATAAGCAAAGAGATCTCAAAGTCTTCAGCTTAAAAGGAGTAATAGTGTATGTTTCACACTGTTCCACGCTATGACTGGTGTGCTCTTACTCAAATAGGTCAATAGTGGAAATAGCATCTGAAAACTTCTCTGAAAAATGGCAACACATTGAGATTTTTCATTAGGTTGAAAATCCCTATGCTGTGATAAAATTGATAAGATCTCGTGATCACTATTAGAGGAAGCAAAGACTGAGTGGCACCATGGGGGAATTCTCTTTGGTAGAGCAGGGTGCTCTGGCAGAGAAGGAAAGCCTCTTTGTCAGAGTGAAATTGTCCAGTGGTGATATAGAGAATGTCATAGTCTGTCAAAATTACAAAGGGCTTTTTTTTTTTTCTCTTTTTCCCCACAGGCAGCAGACTGAGTTTAGCTTGCAGATGTGAATTGCTCTAAAAACTTTGGCAATTCCATTAGTGTCCCTTGGAATGGGCTGCTCTGGGCACACGATATTTTGCTGGATTAAGACTTCATTCCCAACTGTCCTGTTAAACCAGCTTTCTCAGAAGATAGAAGTAATCCCAAAGATTTATTCCAAATAACTTAATTTGGTGCAGCCTGTACCAAATGCTGGTCTCAGTAGTGTCTGGTGTGGACAGTGCTTGATATCACTGCTATGCATTTTGTTGATTATATGAAGCTTGTAAGAACCGTGTACCTGCTTTTCCTCTTGGAACGAGGGGTTTGGTTTTGCTTCTGATCACTTTTCCTCTGTTCCCTTTTTCTACTTAGCCCCTTCTTTCTATCCCTCAGTGACGAGAAAAAAAAAGGAAATATCTTTTTACCCCTACAAAATGACTGGTGTTGTGCAATTCAAAATATGAAGAGAGAAAACCTGGAACATATGTGTCATTCTTTCCATATGCGTAAGGCAGTACATTCTTACATTTCTAGATTTGCAGAAAGAGATTTTTTTTTAATATTCAAATCTCATACTCCTGCTTACCTGCATTTTAATAACCGCTTCAAGGAAAAACAGCTGAAATCCTTGCAGTGGAAGGACAAGTGTGGTTATGTACCTTTGACTAAATCCTTTGTGCTCTTGAAGAAAATCAGCCTGCTCTCAGTTGCTGGTGTGGACAGTGGCACAGAGTGGGGATCACACCTAACCTGGGCACAGAAAAGTGACTTCTTCAGGGCTTTCCTTTAAATCAAGAAATGCCCTGTGTTCATAGCTCACAAGACTGGCAGTATGGCAAAAAGATATGAAGAACAATACTTTACACATTTTTTATTCTGGCTTTTATCCCAAGAGATCCCACAGAGCTTCAGTAACTACCATGGAACCTGCCTTTAATGAAGAGGAGTGACAGGCCTCAATTGTTTCAGCACATTTCCATGAGGGTTTTTTCCTCTCACAGAGTGGTTCATTTTTCTGTCTCTGATGGTGAGGGGAGGGGGAGGAGAGCTGCGTTTGGGGAGGTTTATATCTTTGCAACTCTGCTGGTATCCCCGTGAGACAGAAGTAAAAGATTTTTTTGTCTGTAGCTTCAGGATAGTAGCACACAAGAAGGATGCTCACTGTGGCCGTGCTGTTCTGAAAGGACTTTATCTCTGCAAAACTTCCTTACTTTTGCAGGGGTGATGTGACCTGCTGCTGCTCTTAGAGTGAAGTTCATTAGCTCCCAGTGTAGTGAATTGTCTTTGATAGTTCATGCAGACACACTCTGCTGAAATTCAGTTGTCAGCACAGTAGAATAAAGCACTCTGTGCATCATAGGAAGGGGGGAAATTAAGCTCTCTTTATACATGTGCTTTGCTGGGGCAGGTGACCTAAATGGCCATCTCTCCCTGTCACTAACTCTCGCCTGTCTGTTTGCTTTGAAATAAAATATAAGGAGTCTTCCTAGGCTAGGTCAATTGTGGGTTTCCCTGCAGCATCAACTCCTTGGCTTGTGGGGTATCTTGACTGTAATCTACTTAGAAACTGAGCTAGTTAAATGAGAACTTGGACCACTGGTTAAAAAATGAGATCTTAAAACTGGACGAGTCAAGCTCTACTGTTTGGTTCTCAACAGTTTCTGTTGCTGCTAAGGAGTACAAGATCCTTTTTAGAGGCCAGTTCTACTAATTAAAAATGACACTTTTATTAAATATGTAAAACCACCCAATTGTCGAGTACACACAATGTACAGCAAAGACAGCTGAGCAGGAGTGCCTGGCTGCAGGCAGGGATTTGCAAAGTCTGCAAAAAAACCCCGCAAGGGACGGGGACAGTGAGCGTTGTACTACACCGACTCCTGCAGAAGTGTGCTGTACTTTTCATCTTCCTTCATCGTACCTACATGAAAGGATCTTCTGGAGGGGCAGATGTTGGCCTCCCACCAATTCTAAATAATGGATGGCATCAGCATTTGTGTTCTTTTTTAGTGGAGCCAGTTTATGCCCTGTTTTACTGGCTCCTAGAGCCCAAGGAAATACGGTTTAGAGCCAGCTCTGCTTCCATGGCTCTGGTTTGCCTCGCTCAGGAAGAAGCCGGGCTGTTTCAGATAGGCCATCTGGCTCTCTTGAATGAGCTTATTAGTAATAGTGGAGGTGGGTCTATTAGCCTGGGACAGGAACTCAGAAACAGATGCTTTGTTTATGTGTAAAATATGGCTTCAAGCCAAAGCGCTAATCATGATTGCCTCTGAAGTGGTTCTAATCATCTGTATGAGACTGCAGCCGCTCTCGTGTTGTTTGTACAAGCTGGTAGTTTAGAGGTGTTGTGTACAAGATATTTGTAGTCATAATTTCTCCAAACAGGTTAAGGCAAACATTATGAGAATCAGCATATTAATGTGCTGTGTTTCAAATTAGAATTATAAACACGCTTTCCTCATTGGAGGTTTAATCTGCTAGGAAGAAGCCAGATGTTTACTGATCACACCATTATTTAGAAAGACCTATCAAACTAAAACAAATTATTGATGTTTAACTGGAGGAAAGCCTAGTTTTATGTATCAACTTCATAAAACAGCCCTATGCTGAGACTGACCGAAGGAGGTTTTTCCTTCAGGCAGTAGGCCAAACATGAATCCCAGCAGTTGTGCAGGTTCCCCTTCTGGCCTTAGGACAGCAAATTGAGGTGTGCCTATGTTTCTATAATGTGTGTGTGAGGGATGTGGTAACAGTAAATTAGTAGTTCTGGCTTATTTTTACCAGAAAATCATTCTTGAGACTTTTTAAAGATTTCAGTTAGCATTAACAAAAGTGTGAAATAAAGGTAGAAAATTTTGTGGAAAATGGAAGTTTTAGACATATCCTGTTTAATTATATATATTTTTTTCTGTTTCTTACTTGAATGCCTTCCTGAGAAGGAAAAATTATGACTGGGCAATTTGCATGAATGGTTAAAATCAAGGTTTTAATAATAAATCCTTTAATTTGTTTTGAAATGGTATTTTGAGATTTAAAGAAATGTGATTGTTTCAGGCAGGGTGGCTTTATCCATTTTTTCTTTTTACTTCCGAATCTCTGTTTCCACACATGCTTTCCTCACAGGCATTTGAAATCAAAGCAACTGCCTGAATCTGCCCCATGATCTTCAATAAATTTTTGCTTCCACTGGTCTCTCAATAAAGTATGTTCCATCTTGTCTAGATTTTGCATCAAAGTGGCTTTGTTTTTTTTTATTTCATTAGTCTTTTCCATTTTGGCACTATATGCCAGCCTTGCCTGCAACAACAGATTCTGTGCTTTTACAGTGGCATGAAGTTTACTTTTTTTCTAAAGCATCTGATCTTCAAAATATGCTTAAAACCTAAGCCAAAATGTTACTGTGACAAACACAAGTCTTTGCTCTGTACAAGGGAAAAGGAAGGTGTAGTACAGGAATTGCCTTATGATCATAGTCCTCTAAAGATAAGATGCAATATTCAAGGTATGTGCCACACTTGTATGATATACATCACACTGTCTGTGGATACATATATTGATACTTTTGCTGTTGTCTGGTGGACTTGTAGAACTATCAAAGGAAAACTGCCTTTGTTGAATCCTCTGTGTAACTTCAAATTGTCACTCTACAAAATAGGATATTCATAATACTGTGAGACACACCCGAAATTTGTTCATTTCATTGCCTTTTGAATTGATGGTTCCTAAAACATATGAAAGAAATGCCTAAAATACTACAGCTATTTCCATGTAGAACAGAGATAAACTGTGCCTTTCATTTAAAAAAAGAAAAAAAAAAGGTGGTAATGTGGAAGCTCCGGTTTAGCTACAAACAGACTGTGAGTTATAGTTTCTTGGGATGCTAGGTGGCATATAGGAGAAAACAGTAAATATTCAGTGGAACAAAACCTGGCATCATCTAGCTGTATCTGTTCTCAATTAAACCTTGTAATCTTTTCTTTTTCCCTCTTGATTGCAGAAATGTAAAGGTTGGGTAAGTAAAAGCACACCTATCAACCTTTTGATAGTATTAGAGAACTAAGCATTCTCAGTTCTCTCACTGAAATCTTCTTAGAGGTCTGGACTTGCAGGAGCACACGATAGCTCTGAGCAAAGCCTGTAACACTGCTCCTAATGTAGCCTTTTTGTGGCTATCCACTGCAAGCCATGAAATGTGCAAAAATAACTCATGGCTCACAAAATACCTGAACCCACCCAGAGTGTGGAAGCTTAATTGGTAGAAATCCCTGCTGGACCTATCACTGTCCTATCTGTAACCTTACTGGGCATGGTTCTCAAAGCACAGACACAAAATGAATCGTTGTTTAATTTGTCTTCTGTGCGTCAGAACTTCCCAAGAGCACAGAAGACCATAAAATAAATAGTCCTTTCTGTTTTAATTAGTTATTTTATTTTTGCAGCTACTTTCTTTGGCAAGTGCATCATCAGTTTCCCTTGACTTTCAAACTGAGGACAATGGTACAAGGGCATCAAAGAGGGGATCTTTTGCATGCATCAAGAAGCATCTTTCGTGTTCCTGGCACTGTCTAGACTGAGAGCTGGGGCTTGTATGAGGAGTTTTATTAATAGCTGTGTAGAATTCTCTATGTACTGGATGTAGTAATGACTGCAGTGAGTTTTCTGTGTATTCAGTTCATAAGGAGCTCAGTGGCATTTATGTCTTCATAACAAAGGGCAGATGTAAAATACTCCTCTGCTTAGCAATAGCCTCAAACAGAAGATAGTTGAAAAATTAAAAACATAATTGAGCCCTTTTTTAAGGCTACTTCAAAACTGTGCAGGTGCTATTTAGTTAGATATTTGGTTAGGTGGTAAATCTTTTGTCAGGAGTGAAGAGAGTATCAGGAAGTAACTGTGAGGCAGATTCAATGGTCCTTCCCAGAGAAAAGCTCCCACTGACTCACATTCAATAGACACCACAGAATTTGACCGAGAAGGAATGAATTTTACCTTCATAGGCTGAAAATGTCTAATTAAGGGCCCAAGTGGGTTTTCTTTGAAGTCAGTTGGGGCTATTCATTGAGGGAGCAACTGTTCAGCATAAGTGAAGGTGTCTGGCCCAAAAAACTTTAACTAATGTTGCACTGTGTTAAAATAATCTGAGAATCAAACACAGAACAAATGTAACATTTCACTTAATGAGTCTATTATACCATGTTTCCCTAGGAAACTTGTAATTATAATTAATTACCTCAAATCTGCTGCTAATCCATTTGAGCTTAGAAAAGACATGAATTTTAAGATAGTTAATTTTCTGGTGCTATGTTACTGTCTTTGAACATTAGAATATTTGAAGTAACGTTACAACTGAAGGACTTTAATTTTACATATATCTTCAAATTCTCCTCAAGCTCTCCCAATTCTACATTTAGCTGCTGTTGAGCAAATGCTTATAAAAATTATTTGAGATGAGAAGAAATAGGGAGACTGTATTTGTATTGGCTCAAAATAATACTTTTAATTGTATTTTCAAAGTGAATTAAAAATAAATGAAGTTCCTGCATTTCTGTAAGCTAAAGAACATGGAAATGAACATGCCATCACTTCACCAATTCTCAAACAAAGTATATTGGACTCAATTTTAGAACCTCCAACTGTTTGTCAGTTTTCTATCCAACTTCTTGCTCACAGACCTATGTGAGATAATGTTTTTAAGAACACCTGCCAAAAAGGGAATATTATGGCAAATAAATTATTATACCAAATGCAGGACAGATGTAAATCTGTGTAAGCATCTGTATACAGAGCATATTGATTTACATTAGCTGAAAAAATGTCCATTACTGTGCAACAGCCAATTACTTGACTTGCTTCAATTGACAAGGGTGATATTTAGTATATTTAGTTTAGGAATTGAAATTTAAAAGGTATAAGACAGTTGATCAACCCTGGCAAAAGAATTCTGTGCAGTATTGAAAACATAGGGTAAAGAACTGACTACAGAGATCAGCCTTGAAGGGAGTTATCATGAGATTTAACCTAATCTGTTACCTACGAACTTTTTAGTGCACCTTTCTATCAGCTTTTTCAACAGGACCTTAAATGATTAAAAACTACAGTTCTAGTTTCATAAAGGCTCTGAATTAGTATTTCTGAATGTCTACCTTATAACTGACTGCAATGGACTCAGACGCCCCATTTTCAAAGAAGAGTGAAACTTTATAGCTGATGGTGTTGTAGGTGCTAAATAATTTATTGCCTTAATCACTGCAGGTTGCCTCTGTCCAGGAAGGGTGAAATAATCGTTCTATTCCTTGAAAAGCACTAGCTGGAAAAGCCCCACTACTGACACCCAAGCAAACCAAGGCAGGTGTTGCCATACAGGGTCTGTCAGGACCTACGTTGTCCTGCAGCTCCTTCTCTAGCTCAGATTTTCTGGAAAGAAAGCAGTAGATGATAAGATCTGGGCTAAAGAATCAACTTCTGAAAGCTGACCCTTGTAAAAGGAAGAAAAAGCAGTGAGATCTCATTATTATACCTATAAATTGGTTTGTTTTAGTGAAAGTACTGAGTTACTTGAAACTGATCCAAATTGTCCTTAAATATTACCTGGTTTTGGACATTGTACTTCTAAGTGTGTGGCTTGTGGCACTTGCACAGTTTTACCATCTGGCACGATGATGTATTCTTTGTCCTGAAAGAATGCTAAGTATTCATAGAGTGCTTTATATATATGTGCTCTTTGCTTATCCTCTTCCTGCAGAACAGTCTGATGTGTGACTTGCATATTCTTGCTCAAGATTCCCTGCTGAATAATTTTTCTCTGCCATTGAAAATGAGTCTTTTAATACCTGGAAAGTCATAATGCTTATGAAACAGATGGAGTAGAGAATAGAACTTAGACCTTTCCTCACTTTGAAGTAATTTTGTAGGTTTAAAAACCAGTTATAATAATTATATGAATTTTAGTTTTGCTTCTCTTGATGGATTGTAGGATTGCAAAGTAGTGCAATCAGATTTTCATTTCTGCCTCGCCCTCCAGTTAGTTATAGGAGCTACGGGCCATATTCTTCACTTCTGGCAGCTGCTATCCTGAAGACAGGAAATTGATTGGAAGAATCCAGTCTGGGCACTGAGGGAGGAATCTCACTTCAGTCATACCAATTCTGGGAAGCTTCTAAGAGAGAACAGGTTCATTTTTGTACTACATTAATAGTTAATGTGCCATGTGAGAAAGGCCATTATGAGAAGAAATGTGGTGGTGTATAAATAGGCAAGGAAAAGCTTGAGCTGATCCAAGTTTCTACTCTGTTTTGCATCTACCAGCCTTTAACTCTTTGTGGCAACAGGCAAGTGGAAAGGTCAGACAGGGAGTTTTTGATGCTTTACTTGCTTCCAGCCAGTGTCTTACACAGCAAAACTCTCCTCTTATGTTGGCATTGACATTTTTACTAATATTTCTCAGCATATAAGAAAGCATGGAATCACGTGCCAGGCTATGAATACCGGTGACCAGTATTTCAATGGATCTCTGAGTATTTGGTGCTGGCTTTCTTCCTTTTCTTCAACTCCAGCACCATGTGGATCAGGGATTTTGAGAGGCTTGGTGGAGGCGGGGTGCTGCTTGATTTTGTGTGGGAGATAGTTTCAATACACTCCTTCAGAAATGCTGTTATGGAGAACCACTTGAAAACTGTGTCCTACTACTGTATAAAACCCCACAATTCAAAATACACATAAAAAGAAACAAAATTATTTACTTTACTTTAAGATAACCACACACACAAAAGCTCAAAACCAAAAAATCAGCTGGTTTGGAGATTGACTCACATGACTCTACTGTTCTGGCCTTTGTCTGTTTTGCCTTGTTCCTCAACCACATATTGTTTTGCACTAAAATAATCTCTATTTTTGTATTCGATAAATTAATACAAATTAAATTCAGATTCTACTTCAGCAAGCTTACATTCCTCACTTTCTTTGGAAAATATGCCTAAATAAATTAATAATTAATGTAGTAATTCTCTAAAATGCAATATGGATATGAATAGGTCTAATGGTTTCCAGGAAGTGTTTAATTTCTCATGCTACTGATAAATGTTCATGAAAATGTTACAGGCACAACCTTTCTTTTTAAACCAAACAAATCACAGGTTAAAAGCTTTAGACTCAGAACATTGATTTTAAATTGCTGGAACAAATGCCTTTGTGTACTACTTTTTGCTAAGAACTGTTCTGTAGCATGGTATAGATATATATGCATATATATACAGTTTGGGTTTGGGCAGCTGGGTAGTGTTTCAGATCTAGCTAAGACAGTTGTTTCTAATATTCATTATATCAACGACAAATTACACAACATCTTCTGTGAAAGTCAAGATGATTTTTTAAACAGCAGTTCAGTGGGGATTTTAGGGTCTTTGGGCTGTCTTTTGAGGAATGGAATTTAGCTGTCTTTACTCAGGTTTGTAGCACCTTGATCTGAGAATGGATTTGGAGAGGAAGTGCAGGAAAATGAAGTGCACAAGTAGCTCAGTCTTGGACTAAAGCAAGCGTGTGTGACAATGGGTAACGTGACAGCAGCAGAGCTTAGCAGCCAATTAGCGGGCAGTTGTGGTTAATAGAAGTACTGAATGTATCCAGAGCATCCTGTAGATTACATGCACGTTCCTGATATGTGTGTGATACACCTGAAGTTAACTTTAACTTAAATGTACTTGTACTAATTACGATTTTCCTAAGAACACTTCCAAAAGTAATTTCCACAGGCACTGCATTGCTATCATGCGATATAATAATTCCAGTGTTACACCTGTAAGAAGACAAGCACTGCGATTAGGGATGGATTGTACTGGAGCCTCACCCCTTAGCAGTGACATTCCTGCAATCCTACCAAAGAGTAGGTATTAACGAGAGAGTTGATGCCCCGTGTGCCCACCACAGGGGCTTTATGTCTGTGTGCTTGTGACGAGACTGCTGGGAAACTGTCTGACCTGTTTGCAGACTGGCTGCTCCAACCTCCTTGATTCCTGAATCCAGAGAAGTTGTGTCGTATTAAGATAGAGACAGAAGCAGCATGGATGTCAATCTGCAGTTCTTGTGCCAAGTTCTGACAGTGAAGGTTCTTTAAAAATGGTATTTGCGAATTATGTATAAAATCTCTTTTTTGTCAAGAAATGAATTCTTGAACAAAAGGTTTTTTCCCTCTACAAAGTTTTGTGGTGGTTTGGTTGGGTTTTTTTTTTTTCAATAGTTACTTGTATTTTTTCGGAGTTTCCTTATTTTTCTTAGCTCCCTGATGTGTTCTTGTGGAAAAAAAAAATCAGACTCCAAATGCCTTCTCTGCCTCGGGTGGCCTTGGATATGCAAATCTATCTTGAATAGCAGAGGAGTTGATAACTCTGGCCTACAGCTCTCACACAAAGGAGACAGATTTGTCTTCTTTACCCCCTGTTTGTCTCCTCAGGAACTCTGTTCTTGGTTGACAATATAAAGCAAAATGAAGAAAAAAATGAAAAGCCTGCTCTAAGCAAAGTAAGAGAAAGGGATGTAAGGAAAGAAAAAGCACTGCTTGTGCTTCAACCAAATAAATTGCTTACTGCAATTTTTTTGATAGGTGTCTCTCATTGTTTTTATTCTCATTAGTGGAAATGGGGAGTAAAATATTTCTGTCAGACTTCCATATTTCCCCATTATCATTGTATTTGTCACAATATGTCACTTTGCAGAACAAATGCTTCAGAGGGGCCCTGAAACATTATTGCTCGAAAAAGGAATTGTGTTGTCTGCAATAAGCTCAACGTGTTAAAGAAAAGGGAAATACCTCTGTGGACATGATTGGAAAGAAAGGTGGCTATTGTAAACATAGAAGAAGAAAAACAAATCTGTCTTGTTTATCATACATATTTTAACAGTGACACACCCTTTTCATCAGTCATTTAGAGTTAGTTGGCTATTTAAAGCTTTAAATGTTCAATTAGTGGGTTAATCCTTCTTGTAGGTTTTTACCATTCATTTGTTGGTAATTCAGGTGTTTGTTTATATTAATTTTCTTAAAGTATGCAGTTAAAAGAAATCCGTATTGAGGCTTTGAACAGCAATTGAAGATCAAAGCTTTTACAGGTGGTTTGTCACCGAAGGTGCTGTAATACACATTTCACACCAATATTCTTAGACACGATTTGCTAAGCTGGTTACTGACCAGCTATTGCTCACCTTTTGTGTTTCACTGGGTAAATGCAGCAGCTGAAAAAAACAGTGCTACCAACACTTGTAAATTACATTTCTTTTTTTTTTAATCTGATCAGGTTTACAGTACAAATGAGAACTGCAATACCATAATTAGGAAACTGTGAAATTGGAAAGGACTGGTTCTTGTCTAACAAAAAAAACCTCTACAAAAGTTCAGCAGAGGGAATTTTTGATGTAGCAGGAGTGTTAACAGCTGCACTAAATTAGAAGCTGCCTATGGAATCCATAATAAAACAGACAGTGAAGCTTCAAACAGAATTTCCATGACTGAGTATGCCTATGTTCCAGACCCATCTCTGGGCGTTTTTGCTTTATAACCTTCATTCTTTCCAATTTCCTTTTTCTGAGTTTGTGTTTTAATAAACAATAGTGCAGTAAAAGAGTTCTCTGACATTAATGATGTATATGCATTGCTCAATAGCAAGGGCTTTTTAAAATTAATTAATAAGTTAGTTGGAAAAGTGAGTTAATTGCTGCAGCAGGAGGCCAGTGAGTCTGTAGGAGTTTGGACTTACCCAGAAAATTGATGAATTGTGAGCAGCAGAAATAAAGTTTCATTATGCTGCCCTACATAGGTGCTTCAGATCTGATTCCAGGGAGTGCCCACTGGACGGAATGTACCTCATTTTGTTCCAGTAGCTTTTTTCTCTCTAAAAGGCAGTTCTCTGGGCTTAAAGGAATTGTTCAGAATGCAGCTCCCATTTTGTATGTGTTTGTTCAGTGCCTCATGTTTGTACAGAGCCCTTGTCCCCAAGGCCCACACTCTCCTTTTTCACAGTCTCTTCCTTTTGGTGCTTGTTTTGGCATCTTTTGCCAGACTCCTGCCAACTCTTTGTCAGAAGTCTTTGATCCAGGGCAGATATGGCTGCGTGTTATTTTTAGCTCTGTATCCCATGGGACAGCAATGTTCTTTATCTCACTGAATGTCATCTCCCTCACTTATCTCATTGTGTGTACCTGCTCAGCAGAGATGTGTACCTTCCTTACTGATACAGAAATAAGGATGCAATACACAAATTCCTTTTCCATCTGAAGCAACCATTCTGAGACCCCATGGAAGAGAGTTTCCTAGGAACCTGTCTGCACTCAAGGATGGAGTGTGTAGAAAACCTGAGTCAGAGCTGTAAAGGGTGATGTTCTCTCACCAAGTAAATGAAGCTCTAACAAGGATTTCTAGATAGGCTGGAGGTTGCTTCTTGAAAATTTCTTCAATCTTTTCAAGAAGTTTGCTATTCAAAGGTTTGGTGCTGCAGCTTAAGACAGTGGGAGGACAGCTTTTCTCAGAAGAATTGAGGCAACTAGACAGGGCCTTTAATTGTCTTCAATGTGTATTTCTCTTGGATTTAATAGGATGTGTATTTTATGTTAGCCAAGTGCTAATTTTTTAGATAAACATTTATTGCTGTTTAACAGCTTTGTAATAGATATGTGAGTATCTAAGAGATGCGTTACATAGCTGTTATTTCTTAATAAATGTATTTTAGGTAATCAATGAGTACTTAATGTGCAATTACTGTCTTATTAAATCTAAATTGAATGTGTGGTTTAGGAAATGGAGAGCTGGCTTCTTTAGTCACATATGTCTGCATGTTTGGCTGCAGATGTTATAAAGCTAATTTTAACAACAGTGACTGGCTGGGAAATTAATGTTTTTAAAAATTTACTTCATTTCCCTGCTGAAGTTTGCCATGAATTTCTGGACCTGTATTTGGCTCCTAGTGGGAGTTTGATTAAATGTTGTAGGTAGCCAGATGCAAAGTGCAACTTTGCCGGTGGAATGGGAAATTCCAATGTGATGGTTAATGGTCAGCCTCGCAGAGGTGCCACTGCTTTGCTGGAATGTTTAGGGCAGGCAGTAACTCCTGGCAGCTGGGACAGGGAGGGGTAAAGTTAAGGTTTTTTCCAGGTGTTGTGTGAGAGTTTGCTTATGTGATTCTTCCTTCCCTCCCCACTCCCTGTTTCCCTAAGGCATGGTGTTTTTACAGAGAAGACCATGTTCCAAGAAGAGAGATTGAGCAAGATTTGTCTTGTTTGTGAGAGTGTTACTTTAAATTTGTTTTCTACTATATGTGTGTGCCTTTAGTGAACTGCAAACCCTTTTTTAGCATATAGGCATTCTCCTTTCTGTCTTCAAGTCAGAGTGGAGACCGGGCAGCTGGGATGGGTGTGAATCAAACACTGAAGAAGCTTTCAATAGGAATGGCAATCCATTCAAACACAAACCACCTGGAAAAGCAGCTGGCCCCTATTCACCAAAGGCAGCTCCTGCTCTCTCTGGATAGTGCCTCATCAAGGACACTCCCGGTAAAGAGCGCTGGAAAGTTGTAAAAGGGCAAGAGATTTGTAAGTTTGTTTTATAAATGAAACGTTTATTTCTTTAATTTAAAAACTGGAGCAAGCATGAGATGTTTACTTCTACCACAATTCTCTTAAAAACCTCATTTGCAAACCAAAAGCTGCTGACAGAGATTTTGTCAAGGACTGTTGTGAGGTATGGAGGGAACCTAAAGATCCAAGTCAGGAGAGCTGCCCTGTGAGTTCATACTGCCCTGAAATAGGGTGCCTCACAACGTCAAAAGAGGGGGATTTAGCATCCTTATCTCTGCTTAGGTTGCAGAGGCTTAACGTAGTGCATAGCTGCAGGTAGCAGCTCAGTGAATGGCTAGTGAGGTACACTCTAAAAGTGATGAGCAGTACTCTACAATGACTAGAAAGGTAGGGCTGGCTTATCCCAAGATATATGACTGTTTAGGTTAATGACTCTTCTCTGACTGTATTGTGCTTATCTTCTTGTTCTGGACCATCTCCCTATTAATTCTGGTTTCATAATTAGGTGCTGCCAATTTTTATATGTTCAGATTAAAGCTCTCATGTAGTGTAGTATCACTCTTGACCTTTTAAATGACCTCTTTTAACAATTTGGCAGTGAATGAGTACACAGTAATGAGTTTACTCTGCCACTTCCTTAGCGCTCAACTTCATTTGATGCACTGTGGCATAGTCAAGAGGGCCAATTATTTTTGAAATCATGCTAATTAATAAAAAGGCCATGGTCTTATGGCTACTGAGCTGAGTCAGGTACCTGTCCCTCATCACTCCATGCACTGCCCTCTTGCTAGAGATGTGAGATGTGTATCATGAATACTGGGCTGGGCACATTCCTCCTAGAATCACACTGAGGTCATCAGGGTGGCAGTTGAGGTGGATGTGTTCTGTTATGTTTCCAGATGACAAAGGTACATGAATAAAATATAGCAGAGGAAGACAGTGACATTGTAAACACCTGCATGTCACTGAGTAAGGACAGAGCTGTTTGTCTAGCCAGACAAAGGTCCATAACTCCTGCAGCAGCTAAGTATGGAAGAGCCTTGTAACTCAAGAAAAACTTCTAGAGTGATAGAGGTGGGATTTTGAAAATGGACAGTTTTGATCCTTGAGCAGAAATAGCTTCATTTGGATCATGGGTAATTGAGACTTCTCACCAGTTTCTGAACTTGATTGACTTCTCAGTGCTGAAGTTCTTGGAGGCATCTCTTATTTAGATCAGGTTAGCATGGTTGTGATAGAAAAAGTATCTCATAGAAAATGAAATACTTTTTCAAGCTTCCATTATATGTAGGGGAGTCAACAGACCGAGTTTGAAAGTCTGAGATTGAGTAGCTATTACATTTCAAAGGCACAAAACTTCCCAATCTATTAGAATGAAAGCCAGTTTTTCTTGACCTATTTGCAAACAATGATTAAAGTGAACCACATTTCTGAGGAAGGTTCTGGTTGATCTTTAGCAATGCTGCCTTGCATATCTCAATAGAGAATATGCTGTGGAAAAAACCACCCATAGTATCATCCTTTTCCTTGTGGGATCTACAGTAAACCAAATTTACTGGAAGAAGTACAATGCTGGTGTAAAGGCAAAACTGCTGAGTCCCAGAGACAATACTATGACTTTCCTGTCATTTGAGGTGGCATAACTTGAACTGTAAGGGTGTATTTTGGATATGATTAACTAGCTTTGTCAGTCAGTCCCATGTCACTGCTTTACAAAGGGTTATGTAGTGCATGTGTGATTAAAAAAAATTACTGGACTTGTACAGTAACAGTTGTTTAAAAATATTACTACTGAATGTATCTTCCCTTCTGCTTCATTGTTTCCTTTTCATTCACACTTTATATTGAGTTTTCAAGGTTGTTTGAAAGTGTTTTCCTGCTAATATAGTTTGCTCCCATCTTCCATTACTGTTCCACTCTGTGAAAGTGAGGTGAAAGAAATTCAATCTTTGTTAAAGATTAAATGAAATTAATTTTATACCCCTTTGTTATTTACAGGTACTCTTTTCATTAGCAGTTGTAGATGGATAGGAGGTGTGTGGTTCCCTGGACTCACTTAGGAGGGACACATTGTCTCAGATATTGTTCCAGGTGGCTCTGCCAGCCAGGGGAGTGTGTCAGCAGTTCCATGGGCATGTGGGCAGCCTGTGCCTGCTCAGCCCTGAAACCACTCTGCCGTGGTAACCAGCAGGAAGGGAGCTCTGCAGAGGTGATGTCATGTCCATTCCTCCAGTTTAGGATGTTCTCCCCAGCATTCTCTTCAAACTCTCTATTGGATAATTCCATACTTTTGTAATTCCCACCTCAAAATGCCTCTGTAGCTTTCTTGAGGTAGAGGTGTTTTTGTTATTGCTTTCTGCCTTAGGTGACTTAGAGTGGAGTCCAACAGCTTCACACTTCTCCTCAGCAGGAGGTGGCAGCCCCCGCAGTTACCCGATTTCGTTTGACCAGGCAGATGTCTCAGAGTGTGAGGCAATGCTGTGCTGTCAGTCTGTTGTAGGCACACAGCTGTAACTGGGAGTGGGGCTGTGGCCGAGCCTCATTCCTAATGGCCACAGCTGTGTCACACAGTGCCTGGTACTGAAGGGAATGAGCCAGGGAGTGCTGAGGGGCACTGACCAACCACAGAAGGGTGGAGAGGACACACAGGTGGGATGCATGAGAGATCAAGAGTTTAAAAGGTTGTACTGGGGAACAATGAAGAGCAGATGCCTGAAGTCTTTTTCACTGTTGGTTGTGGTGCCACTGCTCCTCTGCTATATCAGTTGGCCTCCAGAAAAGAGCACTGAAGGGACTTTTCTTCCTGCAGCTTGCTGGCTGCTTGGGGTAGCATGGGCTCCCTGCCCTGATTTTCCTTCTTGCCCACTTGCCTGTGCTGGGCAGGAGGCCCCTGCCCTTTCCAGCAGTTAGTCATAATGTAAGCAAGGCAGAGCAGAGGGACAAAGATGGCCTTGTTTTCTTTTAGTCTGGTGTGTGAATAAGAAAAAAATCTCTGACAGTCTAGCCCCGAGCTACTGTTGTTTGACAAGTGCTTAGAAATGCACTGAAGCTCTACAACAGACGAGTCCAGCTGATGGTACTATGGTAAGGATGCTGTTTCCTGTTTGTTTGAAGGCATTTCCCATATTTATGTGTGCTTTACTTACAATAAAAGTCCAAAGTGAAACAGTAACCCAGAGTTGTTTGCTGGGTCAGTCTTATCCCTTATTCTAGATTCCTCCTGAGTTGAAGTTCCATGACCTAGAAGTTACGTTGCTCACAACCTCTCATCATTCCAACTGCAAACTGTGATTTAAGTTTTGTGGTGTGTGTTATACCTTGATGCAGCAGCCAGGAGATAAAACAGAGGCTTCTTAGGACATGCTGAAATGTAAATGAACAGGAGTATGGGGGGAGTAGAGGGGTATCTAAGTTCTTGCCTCTTTAAATTTTTATTATTTCCCATCCAAGCTTACTGTTTTTGTTTAATCTTGCCATTCCTTTTCTTCTTCATTGTGTGCTCTTGTTCTTAGGGATATGCAAACTTTATTAGTCAGCTCAGCTTTCAAGCTCTGTGCGCTTTTGTGTTTGAGAATTGGGAATCAGGTACTTTTACAGTTAGCCTAAGGGGAGAGCTGGGCAGGAGGAGCCTTTATGAATAATCAGAGTTGACATCTCCAACGTTGTTCCTTCATTATAAATATTGTTAAAGGAGCTGTGACCACCATGGGCTCAAACAGAACAGAGCATGGAGAGGAAGAAAAAGACAGCCTTTGATATCTGCTCTTTACTAGTTATCCCTCCACTGATGACACTGGCATTGACAGGTCTCTTAGATTTGGCTGCCTTTTTTTTGGAAAGTTTTCCTTCTATTAGCATAATTATTCTGTCTGTTGAAGACTGAGTTCATTGTACAAATTGTAATAGTATTAACAGTAGTTAATGTTGCTGCTTGTAAATTTTCTTAAATGTTGTATGCCTAGTAGATGGGGAGAGCATTTTGATTGCATCAACTGGTTTTGGCTGCCTTCCTTAACTGGATTTACTGAATACCCCCACCATTAATGAATCACATGCTCTCCATGAACTATACAATCTAGATGATTGGTTTGTTCCCCTCTTCCAAGTACACATTTTTTCACTAATATGAGAGTATGCAATGCAATTTAAATAGAGCCTCTCTCTAAGCTTTATTCTCTGTCTTTTAAACTTGATTGTGTAAGAAAACAGTTGCTCAAGCCTTGACTTTTTGAGGGTTTTTCCTATTAGGAAACTAAAACATATTTTTGCTACCACAATCAGCCTCTCTACTGTATTAAATATTACTGAGAGGGAAAATTCTGTTTAGTGGGATGATTAGTTCTCCAAAGGGTTAGCACAGTTTTATGGGATATGTAGCATAAATTTTCTATTCATAAAATACTTTGAAGTTTTAATGGGTATAAAAGTTAAAAATACAATCCAGTTATATATTCAGAATGATCTTGCTCTTGGAGTATTATACAAAATGTTTGCTAGTATGAGCACAGTAGTTGCTTTTTCAGATTCCTTTACTCTGGCACACGTATTTTTCTTTCCTAAGTCATGGACAGATGGAATCCTTGCTGTAGGATTTGAAGTGCCCTGGGCACTTGTGCAGAAGAATTTTTTTGCTCTACTCACAGACCCTCATCTGGTCTGGGTATCTCAGTGGAAAAATTTCTGGAAAATTAGTTCCATGGATGAACTTGGAGTCTTCCTCCATGCTCAGCACTGCTGCCAGAGCATGAGCAGAGGAGGTAGAAAATGCTGAGGAGAGACTCTCTCTCTGAACTGAGCTGGGGAGGAGGCAAGAGGAGATAGAGGTGCTAAGATGACCTTGAGAACTTTTTACTCCAGAATACCCTTTCACACAACAATGTCTGGACCTTGAGGGGTGGGAGAGGATGGGAAGGGAGTACACCACTTCTGAGGCAAGTATTTCATCTGCCAGTCAGTATGAAATTACAGGCCAAGTGGTGCTGAACTGAAGTTCATATTTTGCAGTACGTGGTTTATAGGCTGGTTGGAGTCTGTGGTTTTACCTCTAAATAGGCTAAACCAGGAGAATCAAGTCTATCATGAGACAGCTTCTAAAATGCTCTTTACAAAGACCTGTTCTTACTCTGAAAAATATTTGGAGATGTACATATTGGAAAGAAGTGTGTCTTTTGATTGTACACAAGTGACTGCTTTGCATTCTGATTAAGCATTTTTTACATACAGGGAAAATCCTCAGGTCTGTTCACAGGGATGATGGGGCACCATGCACTGCTTGCTTGGCATAAAGTTTGTTGACGACTTCCTGCAGAATTTTTTTTTTACTTCTACGTTTTTATAGCAATTTCTTTCAATTGTCAGCTAAAACTGAAAAAAGAGTGTGAAGTTTAAACTGAATTATAGAAAATATGTTAGATATTACAGTCGGAGCATGTGCAACTGTGGCAATGTGTGGGAAAGGAATGGGATATCTAAGGATATTTGATAGAGAATACTTAGAGTAGCCTGGCTAGCAATCTATTATCACTTTTTATAAAATATAATTGCCTCTTTCTGGTGATAATATAGGGAACAGATATGGTGGCTCTGAAAGTCTGTCCCATGTGTAACTAATATAAAATGGCAAAGAACCTTCTGGGGAAAAGAGCAACAATTCCATGTACTTACATTTCTTTAGTCTTTTAATACTCTTGGAAAAGACTGAAGATAGCTCAGTACTTATTCAGAAATACACACATATTCTGGGGTAAAAGGTACAGCTCTGAATGCAAGGCACTTCCTGTCAAATAAGATTTTGGACCCTATACAGTGAAATAACCAGCACTAGCTAGTGTAGTGTACCATGTTGTGCCATAAAACAAGTCTGACCATGAGAAGGGCAAAAAGTTTATTTATAAGAATGGCAATTTTTATGGAAAAAATGCTTTTGAATTGTTCAGAAGTTCTGCTTTTATGATACTCTGTGGGAAGGCTGAGTATGGATTTGCTCTTAATAAAAATTATTCCACTGGGTAAATAAAATTATTTCATCAGATTATGAACGATTTTAATAGATACTCTGTGTTCCTTTCAAATGAGCAAAAGTCAAAATTGTGGTGATGTGTACAGAGGAGTAATGAGAGTCTTACAGAAAAACAGGTATTTGCTTTTCTTCTAGTAAATCACTGAAGGCAGCAGGACTCAGTTCAGATGTGTTTAAAGCTTGTTTACACAGTGCTCACTGTCTGTAGGTCCTGAGTTTTTGCTTGAAAAATAATCTGAACGTGGATAAGAAGCTGGAAGTGGAATTTTATTTGGTTTTGGTTTTTGTTTTAATCTTTATCAAGCTGTTTATTTATGTGTTGTACGATTCTGGATGTAACTGCTCTCTTTTTTTTCTCTTGGGGGGGTTGGAGGAGATACATAAAATGCACTGATGGCCTTGGAATTCTTTCTGTATGCAAAAACAATTACAGAGGTGGGATCTTAAAGAGAATTTAGTAGCTCTTACATCTTTGTATTTTCTATATTCTTCAGTTTTGATGTTATAGACCACCTTCAATCCACTAAATTCTACAATTTTTAATCGTGTGAGAATATCAGTGGTATTTTTATTATTTCTGTCCTTATTGTCTGAAGATA
This sequence comes from Dicaeum eximium, assembly GCA_013396995.1. Lineage (NCBI taxonomy): Eukaryota > Metazoa > Chordata > Aves > Passeriformes > Dicaeidae > Dicaeum > Dicaeum eximium. Next base: position 2,010,190 of record VWZP01009918.1, on the reverse strand, counting down.
AATGGATGAAAATATCATATTTGCTAAAAAAATAGTGAGTTCTATGTTTTCTTTTGAGCAAGGTAAAATTCCTTGAGTTATTAGTTTTTGAAGTGGTGAATTGTCTTCTGCTCTTTACAGAGAAAGTCTCTAGTGTGACTTATGGGTTGGATTTCCACCTAATTCCTTTCTATTCACCAACAGATTTTTGCCTGTTCATTAGTTTATGTACTTGCACCCATGACTCTTAAGAGCCCAGTACCATGTTAAATGAATAAACACTTTATCCTCTTCCAGAATTTAAAAAATACTTCCATTGCTTTATGAACTGGGATTTCTGGCCTGCCTTTTCCAGTGTCAGGATATTATTTGCTGTGCTAAGAGTCTATAAAACCAGTGGCACACATAGGTGTTTTGCCTTACTGCCTGCTTTTCTTTCCTGGCCTGAAGAATTTGCCTTATTGTCATTTATAAGACAGGGAGCTGTGACTGAGGGACTGGTTATATCGGAACTTGATAAACCTTTGTAAAGCAATGTGCTGTTGCGAGTAATGGCCTCCATTCATTATTAGCCCAGTTGATTTTCATTTACACTTGGCTCTAACAATTAGCTTGAGCAGGTGTGAAGGTGATGGAGGGCCAGGGACGCACAGAGGTCAGCCACTGCTCTGTGTGATAAATTAACCATTATTATCTGCAGTGAAAGTGGCTCTTTACGCTTGTCAGCAGCAAACAAAGGGACAACATATTTCACATAAAGTGGAATCAGGGCCACTACTGCAAATGTGATGTGTCTGTAATTTTTGTCTGGTAAATAAAGGCAAATCCTTTTGAAGTGTCACACCTGTGTGTTTCACTTTAAGGAGGTATACCTACCCTGTCTTACAGATGTATATATATAAATTTATGGATATTGAGTTTCAAAGCTGTAGTTAGTGGTATTTTATAGTAATACATTCTAATCTGTATTAGAGACTAACCAGAAAACTATCAGTAAAGGATTTAAAGCATGGATATTTTCAGCAGACTGTAATAAGGAAATTATGAGACCTCTGATTTTTAAATTCCTATGTTACTGCTTCAAAAGCACCTGCCTTTTTTTCAGCATCACATTGGCTTTCCTCTAACACGTACCTATGTTTATCCTTAAAATTAACTGTAATCTTCTCCAAATCTAAAATATGTCCTCTTCTAAAAGGTGTGGAATTGGGAAAGGATCACATTCCTCTTACAAGCCCTCTATGGGATACTGATGGATTGCAGAAGCGACAGAACTTCAGTTCTGCTTGGGCTTGGGTGTAGTACTGCTCTTGTACTCTTATGAATTTCTTGGTCAGCTGGACTGCCAATATTTTACATGTAATGAGTAAGTTATAAAGAATCTGCAGGCCTTGACCCTATGTGAAAATGAGAGAAACTATAGAAAGGAGGAGGGCCACTTCCCTTACCAATAAAATAGGGAGTGCAGGGAATTTGAATGTTGGAATTGTCTGTTCTCTCCAGCTCCCCTCACCCCCCCTCATTTATTCGGTTCTTGGAAGGTAAAGTCCAACAGGATGACTGCCTGAAGCTAAGTTTTCATTCTCTGGCTAGCAAAATAGTCTGCCAATTTTCAATATTTAAAGTATGTGAGCTCCCTCCACCCACAGCCTTTCTAATTAACAGGAAGAGCATACAGATTTTTGGACACTTTGTTATAACTGCTGTTGTCTTTATGAAGAATTTTCAGAGAAACTCAAGGCTCTTTTTTAACATTAGATTTTGTTATCTGTGATGGGAGCAAACATTTCCTTGGTTTTTTTTGGTGGCCAACAGTTGCACCATCACACTCCTGCTGGCACTTGTACTGGTTGCTCACAGAATCCTCATTGTTAGCTCAAGTACTAGCCCATAATCTTGATCCCATGGCCCATGTTTTACTCTGAAGTGGCATTTCATCTGCTATTGAGACTCCTTTGTTCCTCTCTAGAATCATGGTGAATTTTCTTAAAAAGCCTATTTCCAAACATGACATACTTGCATAATACATTTGCAGAACTTAGAGAAGCACCTTTGGAATCCGAGGACTCGAGCTGATCAAGCAGTCAAATGGTTGCTTGACCTAAGCATCTTCTTTTCCAAAAAGTTAAGGGATTAATAACCCATGTTATGAAAACTGAAACCAACAGAAAATACTGAGGCCTGAGCAGGAAGCTCTGTTATCAACCTTCCACTGTGCTTTGGCAGGAGCCTCTGAGGCTGCCTGTGGCTGGGGGTCTGCAGGGCTGCTTCCTCTGGTAAGGCAAGGCCTTTCCAGTGGCAACAGTTTCTTTTGTGCTCTGATTTTACTGCTTATGAGATCACTACTTCTTGGTCCTCTCTGGATGTGGTTAAAGGTGTCTGCATCACCCTGAGACTGCTGGTGTGACTGCCTTAGAAGCAGTCAGTGGTCCATGGGCTGACACACAGAATTTGCATTGCAGAATGAAGGGTAATGCCCTCCCCAGAGAAAGCAAAATATTGTCAGAGTTTAGGTCTGCTGCTTATCAAAGCATGAGTGAAAGGGGGTGGGGAAGAGAGACATTTGGTTGTTTATTATAAAAAGCAAAGCTCTTGCAACTAAGTGGCAGCAGTTTAGCGTTGCATGGAGTCTTGTTAGAAATAAAGTATATGTTTAATCATTTGATTTGTCAAAAGGGAGGGTTGAACTCAGGGGAATAAATATAATACACATGGGTTTAATTACCATGGATGGGTAGGCAAAAACAAAGTATGCAAAACAGTACATTTACTCTTCACATGTGTGTATATACATATATAATTAGAGTTGGGCAGAAAATGCATTTTTCCTGCCACCCACACTTTCCTTATTTTTTATCAAAATAAATATTTTGATAGAAAAACGTGTACCAACTCTACCATATATAGTAATTACTTGTCACAGACAAAGATAAAACAAAAAGAAAACTTTGAAGTTAAACTCAAAGCAAAGAAAGCTAATTTTACTAATTAGAAATACATAAAACTCTAATTGGGAAGGACACAGAAAGGAACACAAACATTTGCTGCATGGTAGTGGAATAAGCATACTGTAGACAAACACAACCCTTGAATTTCTCTTGGTGGCTCATAGCACAGCTTTGACACACAGGGAGCAGGCACATAGAAAGTTACTTTTCAGTAATTTGTCCAAGACTGTGTTGTATATCATTGTCCAGGAGGTTAACACTTTGATGTTTCTCCTCTTAGGAAGGCCAGAAAACAGCTGCCCCATCTGTTATGTGTTCCATAAAGGGTGGGGGGTGTGATTTTTTTGTTTGTTTGTTTTAAATTGAGAAACTTGTGAAGACTGAACAAAAATGTGATTTTTGTCTGAGGTATAAACGAGATGGAATGCTGCTGCACAAATTAGGGAAGTTAATAAATATGTGATGTGGTATGAAGTTAGATGTGTTTGCTCTCTTGAGAGATTGTTCAAATACAGAATGGTCAATAAAAAACTGTTAAAATATATGTTTTTCTTTCATCTGTATTTAAAAGGACCATTTTTTTCAGTTAACCCATACAAATTCAATGAATTTTAACAGCCTGCTATGGCTGAAGATTTATCCTCTTCCCAGTATCTTTGCACAGGGAAGCATTAGTTTAGGAAGTTTATGATTTGGAGAAGATATATAAGTTAGACTGGGCATGATGCCAAATTTGGCCTGCAGCAGATTCATCACAAGCTGACAATGTAAAGAGTTTGCAGATCGTTAAAGCTCAGTGATGTGTAAATGTTTAAAAGTTCAGCTCAGGTACCATTCCTTGAGCTTGTGTTCTAAATCTCTGTAGTCTGGCCTGAAATCAGAAGAAATTGTGATGGGGTTTGCTAGGGATCTTGTCTATCCCGCTGAAGAAAAGTCAGGAATAAAACCATGTAGTAAGGAAAAGGGTTGGGCCAGGTGCACTGCGTGGGTTTGCTTTGTTGGCTCTAACTTGCCATGCTGAAGTGTGTTTTACTGAGTGGGTTTTATTCAGTCTGAAATTTCAGAAGTTATTAGGTCTGATTAATGTCACATGGCAAAGATTTCCTTCTAAAACAATTTGTGACATGAACTGGAATACCTTTACATGGAATACTTGTACTTCAAGTTGCACAAGTGAAGCAGGCAGTTGTGAGTAAACACAGTGTATGTTCCTGGGGTAGGCAGACAATGATGGTGATATCATTTATCTTAATGTTCAGAGTCTGTATTCAAATCTGGGAGATTTTAGCACGTTACCTCTAAGGAATCCAAACAACGTATTTTAAAGTTCAACAAATGTTGAAACCTTGCCTAGAGGAAGGGTTACACATACATGGTGGCAGGCAGGAAAGCATCCCAGAACTGTGGCAGATGGTTGTCAGAGTTGATTGGTTGTGTGTGTGTTTTGTGCTTCTGTTTTTATTTTAATGGATGTGATTTTAAATGAGAAGTTTGGTTTATTTTTATGAAGTTTATTTGTGCATTGAAAACTACTGTATATTGTTGAGAAGCAAATTGTATTTTTTTCAATGAAGAAACAAAGCTCCCCTTTCCATCCCTAACCTTGAATGAGCTGATAATGTCATGCTGCTGTGAAGTAATACTTTTTACTGTTGGCATTTTTAAAGCTGACACAAAAGGTGTTGTGTGTTCTTTCCTCTGCACTAAAGAAGGAAAGTGCAAAAGCACAAATGCTGTAGACACAAACTAACTTTTCCTGGAGAGGGAGCAAGTTCTGCCCTAGAAAGTATAAAGACTAAATTTTACCTTGTTTTTAAATATGAACTAGAAAAGAAAATGCATAAGGACATTGATAGTTATTCTGAAACCATCTGTTAATGATGCAGCATTTAAAATACTCAGAGGCTTTATTGCACTGAAAAGAGAGCAGTTCTTTTTTCCTGAAATGATCAGATTTGGTAATTATCAGATGTGCTGAATTCATAATTAGGTTTTTTCCCCTTCTTTCCCCCCTATTTATGTAAGTTTTGAGGGAATTAATCATGTCTCCCTTTCAGGAATTTATTAAGGCAAATTTATAGCTTTAAGTACATGAACAGCATCAGCTGGTGATTACCTGAGTCTTTCAAGTCTGCCACATGCTGAAATTCCATAGTGGATTGCATCACTGCAGTGATGTAAAGGAAATCCCTTGGTTTCTTTTTCTTTGGGTATCTAAATATTCTAGTTCAAGGCTTGGTGCTTTAAAGTTTTTAGCAATCGTTCTTAAAGATGCAAACTGCTTTTAAATTGCTTCAGTGGTATATGCACTCTCTGATTACATATAGCTCATAATACATTTATATTTATACACTGCAAATTGTTTTATATGCACTTGTATGAACTATGCATCGTTTTCCTGATGCTTTTAGGCCAAATTGAGATTTGCTGCATCTCTGAAAGCTTTTTTTTTTTAAATGAGATTTTTTTTCATTTTTCCCACTTAAGCAAAATTCTGTTGCTGCAAAGTAAAAATTCCATTGCTGTAAAGTAATTGTATGAGTGAGAGCCCCTGTTTAAGTGAACAGTTTATGGTTACTGTATTAAAGCGAACATTTCAACTTGGCTAACACAACCACTGAATAAACACATATTGATATTATAGAACAAAATAATATATTAGTGCATTGCTCATTTGTGCTCTGATAGTCACCCTGATACTATTAGTCATGCGGGGAGTGACAAACACAATTACACTCGAGTGCTAATAGAGTGGAAGGGCAAAACTGCCTGACCTCGGCATCCCGGGTCGATTTAAATGTTTGATGTCTCATTGAATTAGTATCACAGTGTGAAAGACAAAGCTCAAACTAATGGAAATGAGCCTGGACATGCAATACTGCTGATTGGGCTGACATAATTAGAATAATATTCTTCACACAGCTAATAACAAGCAGAAGAAATAAATAACCAAGAGATAACTTAATGACTGCATGCTAAAATGCTCCTTTGAATATGCTAAGGTTAGCATTTTCTATTTACTTATGGAGCACGGAGGGAATTTTTTTCTCCATGTAATCATTAGCTGTGGTGATCAGCTCCACACTGGTCACTAAGGCCATATGAAACCATGCAGGTTGACCCAACTTTTCCTCCTCAACATCATTATTTAACCCTCAGGGCATTGTTACAAATACCTGTCTCTCTAGAAAACCAGCCCAATCCCTCACAAAAATAGAGAAGAAAAAGGAGGAAAAAAAAAAGCTGACACATGATGGATTCATAAATACACAGTTTTGTATCCTCTTATGCCCTTGATCTCTGAGCTACAGGGTCATAAAGCATGGTAAGTGTACAGGGCTTTTGAAGACTGTGTATTTCTGTGGGCATGAAGTGGAATTTTGATATGTTTGATACAAAACACAAGAGAGTTTTTTAGAATGGTTTTTACAGTAGCTTATCTTAAGCTTTATCTTAGTCAATCTCTTATGTACTTTCTGAGCTTGAGGGGAGGTGGTGTAGAAACAGCCTAAGAAAAGATGTAGGTGAGACAGGTGTCTAGAAAATCACTTGACTTTGCTGCTCGGTTCCATCCAAACCTTTCTTCATCATTTGTTCCTGATTGCAATATGCACACCAGAAATCCAGTCTAACAAGGCAAATTGGCTTCACTTCAGGTGGACAATCTTTGCCATGGGTGGAACTAGTAACCTGTTCAACCATAGACATGTACTTGCAGATTGTTGTAGAAGGATTTTTAATTCTTAACCAGGACCTACTGGGGGTAAAGCCATAACAATTTGCTGCCTAGGTATCAAGGAGGGTGATTCCGAGACTCAGTTAGAAAAAATCATTCAGTGGATTAACTAGATGAAATTCTTTATTCTCCTCCTGTTTACAGAAGTTCATAATATAAATGTAAAGGTTTTTCTTCTGTGAGTAAATAATTGGACTGAAAAATGAGAAGGCAACAACAGCTTCCTGAAGAGGCTGAGGAATATTTTCAGCTAAAATTAATATGGTGCCTTTGGTAGGTATCAGCAAACAAAATGCTTTTAACTTTAGGCTCTATATGGTAAATCTGTCTTGGAATTTGCTAAGAGATATCTTTTGGGTCAAGTCTTCAAAACAGCAGATCACCAGGTTTCAATCAAGTCAGGAAGCTTTGGAGTGTCTTTGGGAGCTGATGCAGGGAAATTCCATTTCTTAATGCAGGATCTGGCAGTGAACTTCCCTGTACTTCTGGAGCTATGACCTCATTCACGAGGGGATATCACTACAGCACAAAATTGCTAATAAGATCTGATTCATTTAAATTGGGCTTGTTAGTGAGAAGGGAAACTTTCAAATCTTGAAACACCTAAGACAATGTACATGGGTTTTTCATGCCCAGTTGACCTATAAATTTATATAATGACAAGCCTTCTATCATGGATGTACTGAAGTGGAAACCATAGCTTGAAATGAGTAAGATGTTGCAAACTTGCAGGTAGCAGAGTCCCAGCAGAGCATTTTAGCTTTGACCAGCACGAGGCAGTGAAATGCTGTTCATCTGTTATGTTCATAAGCTGACCTACATCTGTTACTTCCTTTCAAATAATACCAATAAAAAAGAAGGCCCAGCATTTTCAGCAAATCACATTATTTCACTTCATTAAGGGTTAAGGGTTTTATGTCAGTCTATTACCAATTCAGGCTGAGATAGCAGTGCTGAGCCAGCACATGCCACAGTACTGAGGGCTGGCACAGAGGTGGATGTCCTCTGCTTCCAGCACAATCACTCTCAGTGCTGGGGGGGTCTGACTGGGAAAGAGCTTGGGGTTTGTGTTATAAACCAGTGACTTCAGTAAGTACAGTTGTCATGGGGGCAGTAAGAAACATAACTGATTCCGTTCCACAGATTTTTGATTCTCCTAGAAAGTGACCCAAAATTGTCCCCTCCTAATCCAAACCCCTCAGCCTTCTGATCGCTGTTGGTTCCCTTACATTTGTCAGCTCTTCCAGTCCCGTGGAGCTGTCAATGTTGATGTCATGTTTGCCTGCTCTGAGTTGTTTCCGCATCTTTTCACATCCTTATGGAAGAAGTCCTGGCTCCCCTTAGCAAGAAAATCACGGAAGAGGAGCAGGAATAACTCTTTTACTCTATAATGTGGAGAAAACAGAAGCAACAAATCTAGGAAACTAATTACTATTCCCTGTGATTATGCAGAGATATTACCTGTGAGCAACATCTCTGTTTCTTCAACCCTCATCTTTTGCCAGTAATACTAAACCAGTGAGATTAACTATGGGGTAAGAGGTTGAACCTTGAGGTAGTTTGAATTTAATGGTAAGGGATTATTTTCCCCCTCTTTTAAGCCTGTCTGAATTTATGCTGCTAAGCCACCAAACCTGCTCTACTCAGCCCCTTTAGATAACCTCCCAGAGTTTGTGCAAAATGGCTGTTTTGAAACAGGAAGCAGATAACAGTGGCCACTAAATAAAAAAGATGATTATGCAAGCAGACCAAAAAGAGAGCTTTGCAGAGAGCTTTCTTTAAACAAATTGTCTGGCTTTTGCTCAGCCCAGATCCTCATTTTTTGGTAATACACTGAACATTTTGAGGCTGGATTCAGAGGCCACCAAGTACTTAGTGCACCAGAGCTGATAAGAGCTTGACTGATTCTGGTAGTTGAGCCTAACATAAGTTTCATCCCTTTGAATGATTTCAAAGCTGAAAACATTGAATACCTTGCAGTGGTTTCTTGATGTTAACCAGTTGGGGAAATGTGTTTTGTCATTCACCTGGTTTTGTGTTTTTTCCTGTGTTCATTGTGTCGCGTTCTTTGTTTGGTGGCAGCTCTGTTTTCTGTTCCATGTAAATGGTTCTGGTAGTACACCCATATTCCCTCTAAAAAGGGTGTCAGCAGTCTTACTTAGCTCTAGTTTCCAATTACAAATCTGTTGATGTTACAGCTCAGCATAATTTGCACATCATTTGGCTTATTAGGATAGCTAATTTTTATAAAAACTGAATTATGTTTTCAATAGACTAGGGGGAAGAAAACCTGTTAAACAAGCAGTAGTTCTGCATTTTCTGTGGCTCCTAAGGTAGTTAACATTTTAGTGAGGTCTGAGTTCTGAATTCTTTTGTGTCATAGTGAACTGGGAAAATGTTTTTCTTTTAAAAGAATCTTCCTCAAACAATGACAAGACATCCGCTGTTGTGGAAGTATACTGATGAATGATAAGTAGAATATTTTTAGACGGAACATTTTTTGATAGAACACTTTTAGGCTGAAATGTGGTTTCACTAGAATCAGTCAAATCAGAATAATGGGTCTCAATTCTTTATGTCCTTCTTCAATGTGTGCCTGTTGACACATCATCCCCTGAACTGTAGGTTTAGGTTTATATGACATACCTGAAGAAGCTTCTCACAGATTTCTCATTTATATCTTCCATGTCTCCTTTGTGCTGTGGTTGCATGAAAAATATTATTTGTTTAATTTTATGGTAAGGAGGAATTTAATTTCAAGAGTAACTATGGGATTAGTTAAACCTTTCTTCTGAAGGGCTCTTTTAACAAGCTAAGCTTAGTTAAAAGTAAAACTGCTCTTTGGCACCCACTAGTGTGTCATTATCCAGTGCCTTGTGTGTGGAGGGTCATTTTTATACGATCCAGAAAGGATAGAAAATGTCAGTGTGATAATTTCTATTCTAAAATTCTCTATTCTCACAAGCAGTCAGCTTTTTCTGTGTTGTAAATTTCTAAAACAGTCTTCTCCTGTAGTCATAAAAAAACCTGAATCAAGGGCATTGACAAATTGAAATATTTTGATGAAAGTATTTTGGATTCCCAGTCAGCAAATGTGTGTTCCAGTTCTTATGTTATCAAGGAACAACAACAGCAACAGCCAGGGTGTTTTTCAGTAATTCGTGATGCTCATGGGTGAGTTAATGCCCTGAACTGGCAGGTCTGGTTCCTTCTGAAATTTGTTAGTTAGATAATGTTATATTCTTTTATTTTTCCCCTCCAGTGACCTTAGTCTAGATGATACCTTGTGCACAGACTGGTACTGCATATTTTCACAGCAATAGTTCTCTAATGGAAGGAGATTGCTTCATCTGCAATCCTCTGCATCCATTTTGAACAGCAAATCCAAGTTCTGCCTGCACAGCTATCACTGGCAGGGGTTACTGCCCAGTGTGCAAGCTGCCTTTTGGAGTGTGGTACTTGGGGGTGTTCTTATGCAAAACATTGACAGCCTTTCTGGACCACAGAACTGCAGCCTTTCCATGCCATTCAGAAAACATGGAAAGTTGAATAATAATTCGAAATAAAGTCCTTTGTGTATTCAACTCTCCTGATACAAACCCTCCACTGGCAAGGAATGTACTGAAAGTGGTGGTATTCCAGTACCAGTTGAACAAAAACAGCCTTTGGCTGTCTGGACTAATAAGAACGAAGAACACTTGCAGATAGAAAAAAACAAGGTTGTTTTGTTTTGAGCAAATGTAGAAATATCACACATAGCTGCAGATTTGATTTGCTTTCATGCCATTTGACAATCTGATAATTTTTACAAAGACATACTTAAAATGCTGTTTCATGCAAAGTTCACTTTTTTCCTTGTTTAAAAAACACCACATCTTTAATTTGCAACGCTGTGTATTAATTTTGCTGAGTACCATTTATTTCCCTTCCCTTCCACTGTATTTAAAGTCAGTTGTTGACAACTCTCAGGCGTGTCAAAGTCTCACCCTAATAATTGCTTAAGGATCCCTAACTTCTATAAATGTTGGCTCCAGCTAAAAACCCCATGCAATAGCCCTGTTTGAAGGAAAGGGGGAGAGGGGGAGGGAAGGAAAAAAGGGGTGGGGAAAAAAAGAAAAAAAACCTGAGAACTTCTTCTGATGAATTTTTGATTTTCCTTCCTAACAAAGAAATGTCTGTGATTCAAAGAAATAGCTTAAAGTGATATTATAAAATAGAATATGGAGTGCACTGTTCTGAATGACTCTTTGCTTTTAATGTGAGGCTGAAAAATTGTCAGTGCCTTTTTTGATTAGATGAGATTTTTTTTTTTTTGTTCTTGATCTAAGAATTGAGGAGAAAAACATGCTACTTGCATTTGAATATGGTATGAGCTGGCTGTAACGTGTTGAAGATAAAGCAATACCAGTACTGCCTCAAGGCGGCACCTGTATCTGTGGGTCAATGCCATTCCTCCTTAGATCGCTGCGGAGCCCCTCTCTCGGCTGCCGCTTTATTAGGCCTAATTAGGCAGGCTGTCACTTTTATTGGTGATGGAAAAGGAAGATAAGTAGATTACTTGTGTCATCTATCTCTATCCGGACGTGTCTAAAAAGTCTAAAGTGATTGCTGTGGGCCACAAATATATTTCACAAGAGGGAGGAAAAAAATGAGAAATGTATTAAACCTCTAGAAATGACTTACCTTTGGCACTACTGTGTGTAATTTCAAACCCACAGAGAAAAGAGTTACAGTACATACATAAAGTCCTTTTGTTCAGAGGGAGAAGGTTGTCTGTAATGGTTTTGTGATATCAAAATAATAAAAAGGGCTGTTTTCTACTTAAAATTCTGGCAGCAGTTATATATATTTTAAAGTTAATCCAAATTTTAATAAGAGTGCAGCATCTGTGGCTGTTGCAAGGGGCTATTTTGATGACAGGTTTGTTGACGTGTTCCTCTGATAGGTTTGCTCTTTGGATCATTGCTCAGGGCATCTCCAGTTTATGCAGCATGTGTATATTTCTAATGATTGTTTATAGGAATAATTATTTTCTAAATAAAGTATCAGATACCTTCTTAAAGAAATTAATTATTGAGAGCTAATATTATCAACAGTAATCAGCACTTGCAGTATTTTAATTGTCTGAGACATCTTCTGCTTTGGAAGATGATAATCTCCAGAATGTTCCTCAACAGAAAGAGCTTATTAGGTATAGCATTGTGGTAGGAAAATGAAACTACCTTTTATGAAGGTTCCTCTATTTACCTGTTATGAAAATGAAATATATTCTTGATTTAAGAATGTTGGTAAAGTCAGATACCAATCATTACAGAACTTTAAGCTAAAGGTTAAAACAAAATGGCTTTTGTATTTTTAAAAATTGTTAAAGCCACCAAATCACAACCAGACAGGTGATAAAATGCTTTTAGAAATTTGGGGGTTTTTTTCTTTTGGAGATGGGCTTTTGCTTCAACTGTTGGTGCATCCAGTCATGTGGGATACAAATACTGACCTCTCAATATTTGATTGCAGCCACAGCACAGGTAGCAGAGTGTTAACATAGGCATCTTTAAGAAATACATCAAAGATGTCTGTGTGAAAATTCCTAAAATCTCATGGGCCAGTGTCTTTGACTAATAGCTAGGATAAATGTTTAGGTGTCAATAAATCTGTTTATAGACTTAAAATCAAACTGAATCACAACGCAAGGGCAAGATTGGGCCCTATCCAGCATTCGTTACTCAGAACTCCCGTGGGCTCAAATGGTATAATTTCAAGAAATGTTCTTGTGTGTAATGAGTGCTGTGGAAGGTCTATTTAAAGACAGGTTCTGAATGCTGCACCAATGGCATCTTTATTCAAGGTTCTGTGTTCCACAGGCAGTCAGTCATTCTATTTGTTTGGAAGCATTAAATCTTCTCATTCATTATTCAATTCAGACTGTTTAGGCTTGATTTTCTTTGCCTTAAAGTCTCCTCTTCACAGATGTGGCCTAAGTACCTCTATGAATATTGAGATAGCTGAAAGTGCAGTGTCATGGAAATCCACCATTAGGACACACAATTTCATAGCTGCTGTAGAAGCCTTTTTGTATAAGTTGAGCTTTTTTGAGCCATGTTATGATAAAGAAATTCTAAATGTTGGACAGAGGTACCTAGTAGCAGGAACTTCGAATTTCATGACTTTGTCTTGAAGAAACTTGCAGATCATTACTAAGTTGAAGAAATTAAGAAATTTGGTGCTTCAGAGTCTTTTGTTCTGCCTACCACTGTAAGCTATAATTTTTACTCAATACCCATTTCATGATTATTTATCTTAATTACAGTATCTACCCAGAGTGGGAGTCTTTCAATCTCAACATGTCAAGGTCTCTGAATTACAAAGGAAATATTTTAATATGTGGTATATGTTTTCTGAAGTTCAAGGCTGGAACTACTTTGCTCCATAATATGCAGCAGTCAGCTGTAGTGTATAAAGTCAGTATATCCAGTTCTCCATGTGGTAGAAATTCCCTTTGGAAACTGCAGGCTGCTGGCAGTCCAGCTCAACAGCAGCTTCATGGGGGGCAGTCTCGCATCAGGAACTCACTTTTCAGGAACCCCAAATGAGGTTTTGAATTGGGAGTTGGTGAATTGTCTGAGAGCAAAACTTTTTTACTCTATAGCAGTGCTGTGGTCTGCCTTCAGGTCATTTACAGGGACTGAGAAACTGCTTATCTACATTCCCCCAGTCAATCTGTAGTTAACACTGACGGTGTCACTTTTCATGGGCTGCCAGGAGCAGCCTCCTCTGTCCTTCCTGCTTGGCTGGGTACTGCCCAGAGCTCAGGGATATGGCACACATTCCCAGATTTTAGGCTTTGGTTCTAATTCTTGTTTCTTGTTCTGGATACATCTTCTGCTTTTAGACCTCAGTTTTAAGCATAGGGATATACTATCCATGCTTAATTGTTTGCAGCTGATCACATGGAGAACCACACCTCAGTTTACTAAACCTGGCTGATTGGGCATTCACATCCAGCAGCTGCTACAAGGTCACAGATGGGAAAATCTGAGGCCTGGACTCAAGGCAAGCGTGAGAGTTATTTACTGTCTCTGTGTCTCTTAGCACGAAGATCCATGGTCTGATCTACTTTGAGATGTCTAAATCTATGTTATCTTTAAGTTAAGGAAAAGCCAGTCTCTATATAAGTATTTTTGCCACTGCATTGTTTTCTGGGTATGTCCATGTTTTGTAGTTTTTTGCTGATGTTCAATGCCACCACAGCAGACCTAGTGTATCTGAGTGATAAAAACTGAGTTCCTAAAAAGGTTCTTTATCTTTCTAATGCTTTTGAAAGGTTTTGAGAAACAAATTACCAAAATTACATCACGATTTTGTGCTTTCAGTATAATATGCCTTATTCCATTATTTCCTCAGAGTATCTGAAGTTTGCCAGCTTTTGGCTCATCCAAGTCAAGTGACTCTGTAAGATCCCAAATGGGAGTTCTCACTTGAAAGATATGGAACAACTGTCCTTGCTTATGGGGGAAAAAATATTTTAATTCATTCTCTTTCTCCTTCTTCCCCACAAACATGCAAACTCTCTCCATGTCCATTCTCATGCCATGTAACACCTATGAACAAACCAAATTGTTGTATTTCCAATTCACCTGGTCAGAAAAAGACCAGGAGCAAAGATGGCATCCTGATTTCAAAACTGTTTCTGAGAATATCCCAGGGAAGCTACTCTTGTGCACCTTTTAAAAACTTTGAAAGTTCTGTAGAGTGAAGGGTTAGAGTACGAGTGTTTTTAAAATATACATTTGTAGTTGGTAATACAAACAGATGTGTCAAAATCTTAGTGAGAAATAAGGGATGGTGGTACTTTGATAAGAAATAGAAAAGATTTTATTATTGTTTTGTATTCTTTTAGTAGGTGCTTTTTCTTTGCAGGCATGATGCTTGACTTTTTCATGGATATGTAGAAATAAAAGGCTTTTATTTCCACTTTGCCTCCTGGTCAGTTAGGGATAGATATGAACCCAGGTTCATACCATCACAGGCTCCTGCAGCCAAGGACCAACATATATTGACCAGTGGAAGAATAAATCAGTGATGTCTTGTACCAATCTTTTCCCTTTTTAATTTTGCATTCTTGCAGGGAACACAAGAGTTTTTGTATTCCATGTGCATTTATCTAGAGAAGATTGACCCTACAATTTCTACAATATTTTAAGTTATGAACTGTAGCCCAGTTAGGGTCTATTAGCTCAAAAGCACTGAAGTAGCCAACTGAAGCCAATTAATTTTTAAGAGGTATTCAAGATTCTAAGATGTTCTTGATTTCAAAAGGCAGATTGTTTCTCTAATCATGTTGGTTCCTTCTCTTCAGCCATTGAACCAATTAGACACCAAGAAATATAGTCTAAAATGATCAAGTTCATTGCACAAAATTCTTACAGATTTAGTTGAAATCAGATTGAAAGTGTCTAAATTTTTAAAGCAGCATCTGGGATATTTATCTTCCTCCTATTTCTGTGTTTCTTGTAAAGCCAGAGCCAAACTCCCCGTCAGCTACAGGGGCTTTGGTAAAATAGTTCCCGTATTTATTTCTGATTGTGTCATTTTTTGGTCTTTTGATATTAACATGCTCCTTTTATTTCAAACTGATGACATCTGTGTTGGCAATGTAGGTTATTTGTGAGGGGAGTTAGGTGATAGAGATGATATCAACAGATAACTGCAGATACAGAGCAGTTCTTTGGATGTGGCCTTTGTACACCAGTGTGGATCATGCAGGAGGAGATAGGNAGAGATGATATCAACAGATAACTGTTGATATCCTTTTTTTTGTTTCACTTTTTTTCACAGCCCTTTGAGACATATTTAGGCCACATGGTTGTCAGTCCCACTAGGGTCCAGTGCACAGATGGACCTCGGATCTGGCAGCACCATAAAGGGCAATAGCTGGGCCTAGATGCATTTATGCTTTTCCTTGTTTCTTTCACATCCCATTAGTATTAGTTTTTGCTTTGAGAACATAAAAAGCCAGAACTAAAATGTACAAATATTATTGTTCTGTATTAATGACTTCTGTATCCAATTAGTGAAGATCATTATTGCAATATGTTCTGACTTGCATTGCACACAAGAGATAATAAACAAGATTCCTGAGAAGCAGCTTTATAAATAGCTTCTCTGCAGCATTCCTTGCCTGTCCCAGTTCTTTTGGTCTGTCACTTTGCCACACAGCAGAGTGCAATGGCACCAGTAACAAGCACTTGTCACAGGGTAAGGGTTCCATCAGCCAGAATAGAGTGCAGGAAGTACCAGCTTGCCCTAGTCCCCATTTCTTGTAGGATGAGACCATTTCAGTCTTGTGGCTGAAGCAATTAACATTTCATTCCAGGTGATAAAACATGTTTGTTAAGTACATTTTAAGGAGAGATACTGTATTTTAATGGACATTTAGTAGCTGGCTATCATCAGTCTGTGCTCCCTGCCTGGGGACAGCAGGCAAGGTTTATTAAATATTAAGAAGCTGTTCATTACTTTATGAAATGATGACAACAGAACATCTGAATATTTAGAAAACAGTTAACGTTCTTTAGAATAGCTGCTTCAGTTAAGAGCAAGGACTAATGTTTATCTGGCTAAAGATGCATAAAAATGTAGTGTCTTCTTTGAAGTTTGCTCTTTGCTCCTGCTACTTGAGAATGTTGAAATTAATCTATACTGCATAATAAAGTGAAAGCACATTTTGCCATTAGAGAATGCAGGAAATCAGATATCTCAGATAAACATTGCTTTTGCAGTGTCTTTAAAAATCCCAAAATCTATATGGGTGTATTGTTTATCGGTTTGGCTGTCACCAGTAACAGGTAACATATCTTTGTATGCACATGGAGACTGAAGACATTATAGGAGGCTATAGGATTGTTCTGTCATAGAAGACACCACAGTCTACATTTACTTTCAGTAAATGGCAGCAGCAGGGGTGTTGAAACTGATTTTGGTGCAAATCTTTTTCTCAGGAAGTTAAGACTTCCTGGCTGCAAACTAGTGCTGTAGAGCAAGGTGGCCTTGCTGTGGAGTGGGTTAGGTGTGCCTCAGGCATGAGGGGATTTCAGCTGCCAGCTCTATCCCAGCACTGTAACACAAACGGGTCATTTCAGTACTTCTGGGTAATTACTTTGCTGTCTCGTTCGTTTTTCTGTTCTTTGGGTTCACCTGACCTAAGATCATGTGCCCATGTCTCTTGGCAATAAGGATGTCTCCTTCCACTGGGTTTGTACCTGTGTTTTCTTTGCCCTCTTTCACTTCTTCTCTGTTCCTCAGATCTTTCATTTGCTCTTTTCCTCTACAAACACTTCTCTTTGCCTCCCTCTGCTAGGACCTTTCATTGTTCTTGGCCTGTATGCCTTCCTTAAAAGTTCCTTGCAGCCTTTCACTGCCCTCTGCATTCAGACCTCACCTGCCTTCCAGATCCTTAGTCTTGCTGAGCTCTCTGGCTCTTCCTGCCTCTTTCTCTTTTGGCCACATATCTTTGCATCTCTGGTCTCTGAAGGATTACAGCACTCAGTTTCTGCCACACACTTGCCAAGAGCAAGTCCAGGGCACAAAATATCTGAGCCTGAGAAGAATCAGAGTGGGTGTGGGCTCACTCTATCTCAGCCCTCCACAGGCAGTGCATGAAGACAGGGCACATATTAATTTGCATTATCGGTGATAACAGATTTGCGTGGTTTAATAATAGGAAGATTTTGATAAGAGCTTCTCTGATGAGGTTTCTGGCAACTCTGGGTTCTTTTGGACACTTCCATCAATATGTTGCAAAGCTTGTCACTTAGGAAAGGGTAGAAAATAGTCTACTCTATAGGCCAGAAAAAGCAAGGGAAGGCTATTTAATTTCTTTCACTTGCTGCATTTAATTAAGAAACTGGTGTATGAGTTTTGTAGGGGAATGGCATAGAAAAGGAGAAGAAATACATCTATGGGGAACCAGATTTCTCATGAAATGTTTTAACTGAGGGGAGAAGAACAACCCTAGAAACTTTTCAAAAAGGAAGACCTATGATGGTGCAAACTGAGGCAAATTTCTGCTTTTTCAAGTCTCCTTGAACTCAGATTTTTCTCATCTGTGTATGAAGTAAAGTTTAGAGAATTTTCTGTTTTTCTGATCCTGCTTTCTAGTAAGTTTGCAAGTCTCCAACTTCTCTCTGAGCCTTTGCAGTGTTCTTCTCTAGTGGGAACCATCCCTTGGGTTCTTCCCCTACAAACAGTTCTTTGGTTTATAAAGGAAACGCTTTTATTTTGTTTTTGTTGCTGGCGTCCAAGACTGACAAATGGGTTTAGTCCCAGGCTCTTCTTTCAATTATTAATGAAAAATATTGTATTACCTGAGGCTAACCCAACATTTCGTTCCATTTCCAAGCCTTTGGCAACCAGCAATATCACTGCTGTCTAAAATGCAGAGAAGAAAATCTTTTGCCTGTTCCTTTTTCCTCCTCTGCTTCTGCCTCGCCTCCCTCCCTTAAGAAATTCACTGTAATTGCAGGATGACTCCAATGAGTGTGCTAAGAAAGCATTGTTATAAATAAAAGTGAACATCATGCAGTCTGATTGTCACTTGTTTAGGATTTAAAGTATCAATTCCTGAGCATTACAGAGATTTAGACATGGGTTAATTAAACATTTACATACATGTGTAGAACAATATATTGTATGGTGCAATAATATGCACTTTAATCAGAATCTGTGGGTGTTGTGTGTTTGCTTGTTCCATGTTAATTGGTATCGTGCTGGCTCCTGGCTTAGGTCTTTGGCTGGATGGAACAGAATAGACATGGTGTTTTAAATATTTTAATTAGGACCAGCAGTTCCCGGCTCACTCATTTCTCATTGGATTGTTTTTCATGCATGAATAAATTAGCTAGCATGGAAGTACTTTGCAGAAAGTAGTTGCCCTCTAGACATAAAATGAGTCCTGTTCATTAATACTTTAATGAAATTAGCTGTGAGCAAAATATCATTCCTTTTAACTGTGTTCTAATTTCTTAATTTTAATTAGGCACATAATTGTAGTATACTGAAATTATCTTAATGTACAGCAAGAAAAGTTCTATCACCATGGGCCTGTGGCTGAAACTTGAGCATACTTGCAGCATATTTCAGCTTGCAATTTTTCTCTTCAACATTTCCTAGCTAATCAAAATCTTTTCCTTGCTTTGTGTTATTGCAACATGAAGTCAGGAACTGACTAATGCTTTCAGATATCAGAAAAATTAAAAGAATTGCTGATGCTATGTTTTGTTGTTGGCAACATTCATTTGACAGACTCAATTTTAGAGTCCAACATAACCCAGGAGCACTTCTACGGAGTTATGGCATACAGGAAACCTGTTTGTTGTTTTGGCTTTTTCCCCTCAGATGTTTCATGCTTTGCTAACCTGGAGTTGCTCCATCTAATTTATAATTATACAAACTGAGGTAGGAAGCAGTAAGAATATATGCAAGCTGAGAAATTCAGATTTTAGCAGCACTAGCATGTAATCTTTAGTATAAAATTTAATTGGTATAAATTATTCTAGGCTGTTTTATAGTTGCTTCTTGTTTCTATTTTGGGAGATGCTGTTCTGGTGGATGCAATTTCCTTACTGCAAAGACAAACATGTTCTGACAAAAACATTGGTTCAGCTATCTAATAGTAAGTTTGACATGAGTATTTTGAGTGAATGTCCTCATCCTGATAGAGAATTGTGTGTAGAAGCACTAAACCAGATAGATTCTTTTTTAAGAGGAGAGCTAAGGATCTTCAATCCAAATTTATGTCAGGGGGGATTTAAACTTCAGCATTTACTACTTTGCTCAGAACTGCAGAGAACTGGAATAAGAAGCCAGGAAAGAATCTTGAAAGTTTTAAAATACTGAAAAAGGAACACATACTCAGCCCTAGAGTTTTTGCATGCAAATCCTTTGAAAACTAGGTTTTGTATTTATCACTGTATCAAGCAAAGAGAATTTCAAGCAGTAGTGACTATATAGATATGAAATGTGACTTTGACCAAAAGAATTCTAAGGTTAAATACTGGCACATGAATGTTGAATGTGGTGGATTTGTGCAGTGATTTCTCTCTCCCATACAGTGCTGTATTGAGCTCTTCTGCAGAGTTCTGCAGGTGTCTGTAACCACCTTTCCTGAACTCCCCAGAAATCCACGGTGCACCAAGCAGGTGAGCTCCATGCTCCTGCCTTCCCCAGGCACATCAGGCAAATTGGGGCTCTTGGCTCTTTTACGGGGTGACTGGGACCTTTGTCTTTGCTGAAATTGAATTTCTAATTGAAATCCTTTTTGGCAGCATATTTCACTGCCTCCTGTAATTGGCACCTGCTCTAAATAATATTGATATTTCTTATTTAAATAATGAATTATGGCTAATTGTAATACTTCATTATGCCCACAATTAAGTGAACTGAGGTTAGTTTACAATTAATACTAATACTAGCTGATGTGCAATTTGAATGTAATTTGCTGCTGTTAGCAGATTGCCAGTGGAAAGAAGAAAGCTAAGGGATTTCTTGTTTCCAGTGGCAATCTTGTTTTTCTAGACAAACAACCTTAAATAAAATGTGAGTTATATTCAAATAACCAAGGAATTAATTAGACTAAACATTCTGGTTTTATTTCGGATCAATCATTGTTACTCTTCTACTCTAAACACGTATTCAAACCCTCCCTTTGGAGAACTTAATTCCAATTATATCTATTAAAGATTAGTAAAATTAATGCAGTGCATCTTTAATAGTTTCATGTTACAGGAGACGAGTTCAGAAAATTCAAGTTTTACTTAGGCAATCTCCAATCTGATGGATTTGTATCAGAATGCTAAGCCTGTATTTGATCACAGATTGCTCTGAGTGCTAACAAGCTCTAAAAAGAAAATGGGAATGGGCTGGAAGTTCTGTGTGGAACTTCAGCCAATGACAACAAATACCACAGACAATGTGTGTTCTGAAGAAAGAAATACCACGGAATTTCCTTTCTTGTAATAAAATATGTCTGAGTGTGTTCAATGGCTTCCAAGCTATCTGTACCTTGAGGATTATTTGCTGTAGAGGCAGATGGACGTTAGTTGGTTTGCTCTGCTTCACCAGTCAAAATTCTTCAGGTCCTTCCAGCATCAGAAAGCATTTATAAAGTGGGCTTGAGCAGCAAATTCGAAATGCATCATCACTGTATTCAGTTTTCTGACTTGACAAATTAATATCAGGAAAATTCATAGACTTCTTATACACCCATCTGCAATAAGGCTTAAAGAAAAAGTTAAATTTAAAATTGCTTCCATCTTTTGTATGATCAGATAAGAAACTGTTGACCCAGAGCTGAAGTGATAGTATAGAAACTTAGGAATCTCAATCTTAAATCAGCATGGAAGCCCAAGTAAAAATCAAACAAAAAAAGTAGGGTAAGCTCTAAGGGAATTTGGGTAATGAGCGACATAAAGGGATGGATCAAAAGCCTGTTGCAACATTCAAGTGCTGACATGGTTGTAACTGGGGTCTCTTTCTTATTTCTGTGACAGCACAGTGACTTACTCTGCATTTTGGTGTAAGGTAGTGGACACTAATATGATATTCAGCTACCAAAAACAGAATTTAGGCAGTGAGGGAAGAAACACAGAAATGAGGGGGGAGTTGAGTCTATAATATTCTGTTATTCTATGATATTCTGCATCACAAACACTTTTCTAGCACAATGAAAATTTGTGTATCTGAACAGATGTAATGAGATTCATTTCCTCTGCCCATGTTCTGGGGTGATCAAACCTCTTAGGATGTAAGGATGGGGAAATGACATGGCCAGAGTCACTTGAAAGCAGGACATGAGAAGGAACTTTATCCTACAGTGGTGATAGGTTTAGTCATCTTATTGCCACATAATTCTTGGTTTCTTTTGTTTTCTCAGGTTTTTCAATAGAATGTTATGACTTCTTAAATAGCCATCCGAGTACATCACTGCTCCCTTAAAAATTATTTGGGGGAAAAATTGATTAGATACCTGGAATGAGGAGAGATATTGGAGTTGTGAAAGTCCAACTTAAATCAGGATCACTTAGAAATTAAAAAGCCATCTCCACCATTTTTAATTTAGTGTTATGATTTCCAGATCAGTCAGAAGCTACCTGAGATATGTGGAATAGAAAAGGAAAATGAAATAGAACGTTTCTTTTTCTAGAGGACCAAAAGCTAATTTGGGAGAAACTAGGGTTCCTTTACCAGATAGCAAATAAACCAGAAATTTCAAAGGATCTTGACAGAACATGGATCTGGAGTGATTTGGAAGGAGAGGTAGATGAAACATTTTAATAATGAACATCCTTTACTGAATTATTTTTCCTTCACTGATGACACTTCTTAGACAAAGAATTAGGAGATTTTGTGACTAAAAAGTCCACCCTAATCTTGTTTCCTTCTATCTTTCTAAATAGCTCTATGTCATAGAATTTACTTATCAACTGTAACATTAGCATTAAAAATCCTTTTAAGTTCCCTGCTGTTATCCCAAGATGCCATTTTTAAGGCACCAATCACTCTTTTCAGATTATGTCTGCCTTCAGTCAGTGGCGCATCTGATTTCACTATAATTATGTTATCATTTAGATTAATCAGTATTTTGCCATTTCAGTTGATTAGAAAATTAGAAGTTGAACACAGTATTCATAATAAAAATACAAAGTAGATGGTAAGAAAAGAGTGCTGGAGACAATTGGGTGTTTAACAGCCTGTCTCTAGTTTTGAAATCAGAGAATGTCTTCTTATTATTGCCACAACTTCTGTAAGAGTTTGATAACAATAAAGCATCAGTGCCTCAGAAACCAACAGCATATTGCTCTTCAGAGGATGGCTGTTCATTTATGCAGTTATGGAAAATTTCTTTTTTCATACAGTGTGTATAAATCCTACCTCTACCAATGAAAGAACTGCTTTGAAATTCTGTACCTCTCCTCACCATGGTGTTTTTCTTAGAAATTCAGAAAAAACAATAAGCTACTGTTTTCTGTTGTGGCTGACTAATCCTTATTTGTGGTCAGCTCTGTATACTTTGGGGTGACTTTGAGTCTGCAAATTATGGAATTGTTCAATACATTCAGAGAAGAGTGTTGTGGGGTTAGGCCTGGTGAGCCATATGGCAGACGATCTTTTATTTTAACTGCTCTTCGCCATTCCTTCTTTGAGAGTGGTGTTAATCTTTCCTTTATAAAAGGAAATAGTAAACATTAATATTTCTAACAGTATTAGTTGGACTTGTTAGAATGTCTGTGCTATAAGTTGCTCTTACAAATAAGGGGGCAATGTATTTTTGATACAGATCAGACTTATTTCCTGTATGCCATGAGTATAATTGTACAACCATAATGATCTGGGGCAGAACAGATTGAACTGCCAGATCTGCTGCTCCATGTGCACCTTTATCATCTGGTCTGACTGGCTACCTCCAGTTCCACAAAGCTCATGGGAAATTTTTCTTTTTCTTCCTGCTTAGGCATCCTCTATCAAATCCTTTTTGCTATCTTCCATGCAGATTTACTGTATCTTCTGAAAGAAGAAAGTATCAGGCACATCCTCTGCAAGCTCCAAGTTCTTTACAACCTTCTCCTTTATTTCCACCTGGGAATACAATCAGTTGTGCTATTTTATATCTGTTATGGAATCTACTAATGCCAAAGGGCTGACTGTGGCACACAGCATCCAATGCTTGGAAAAAATGTCTAACTCCTTGAGAGCTTTCTAGTAAATTAACCCAATTCAAGCAGATAGAACAAGGTTCCAGTACTGAGAAATTAAAAAAAACCCTAAGAGAATATATTTAAAGGTCATGATTTTGCAAAAGTGCAAAAGATGGCACTGGACATCAGGGAAAGATGCTTGACAAATATTATCCTTTTAAATACATTGAATTTTAGAAGGTATACCTTTTCAACATTGCCTCATTTATTAGCTTCTCTACAGGTTGATGTTCCATTGCAGAGCATAAATTAAACAAGAAAATCAACTCAGTTCATGGTGAGCTTCCATTGGCCTTAGATGTCCAGCCTTATAAAACCTAAAAAAGCAGTGCCTGTTACCGCTCTCTGAGGGTCAGGTCTGTTTCCCCCCTGTAATCATGAACACATTTTATGAACATATCTACTTGTTTTGTGAAGCCTCTGAAAACAGCCTAGGAAACCACAATGTCATCAACATTTTTCTAGCACATATTTTCAGACTTCACAAGAGAGACAGTGGCGCGAGTCTGCTACACAATAGCACTGGAATGAAGTACTCGTTAAATTTATGCAGATGGTAGTTTCTTTCCAAGAAGATGTATTGATGTTTACCATTATGAATATGAAATTGTTAATTGTGGATTTTGAAACTTCAGGAGGCATTTTGAGCATGCAATTTATCTTATGACAAAATTTATCCTAATAGAGTTGTGTTGAGCTCTCAGAATGACAAAAACAGCAGGGCAGTCAGGCAGACTGTCCCTGGGGAAAAAGAACAGTTTTGACATCTGTCTGAATACAGTATTTCTCCTGGTTTTTCCTGGACTAATATTACAGATGCTGTGTTTGGAGCCACTAAGGGTATGATGCTGCAAGCTGATGTCTCGTTCTGAAGGGGGCTCCAGGTCTGTGAAGAACACAAGCTGTGTGTGTTAAAAATCAGTTGTAATTCAGAAATGTAGGGATTCCTGATGTCTGGAATAGATATCCCTTCCAATCAGATTCCTTAGGTTAATGTGCTGCAGCTTTCCCCGGTGTGAAGCTGGGATGTGCTGGGATGTGGGTGTGGAGTTCCTGGCCTCGTGTCCCCGGCAGAAGGAAAGGCAGTGCGAGGAGGCACCGCAGCCTCTGCTGCAGAGAGGGCACCGTTCTTGCCCTGCTATGAAATCCATGAGGTTGTGGCTAAGGATAAATTGGTGTCTTGGTGGTGGCTGATTTCAGCTTGGTTTGAGTGGCCTCTTGCTGATCTCAGTCTCCCATTCTGCCTTCGCCACGTGACTTGTTCTTGCCGTGCTACAATGCAAACTGTATTTTTAAAAAAAAAAAAAAACAAAGGAAAGAAAACAATTCAAAACCCACAAAACCCAAACAAACTTTTGGGGTCTTGAGATTTAAAATGAACAGTAACGTTTTTACATCTTACAGACACTTTAAAATTTTAATTTTTTGTGATTTGGAACATTAGCTACTTTTTTTTTTTTTTTAACCTTTTTAGCTTACCGTCTTGGAAAGGAAAAATGTAACTTTAAGTCCCCCTGTGAGAGTGGACAGGGATCACCAGGTGGCGTTGGATCACACGGACTTCCAGTCAGTTCTGTGCCGTGCGAGCTGCTGGGCAGTTGAGGGAAGATGCACCGCGGGGCTGGGCTTGCCGCAACACCGAAAATTTGCACGCAGCCTTTCCTTTTGACTTCAGCAAATGTCTGAGGCATGGCTGCTCTGTTTGATTCAGAACATGCACAGCTAGTGAAAAAGTTCACAGAAAAAATGCTGCTCACACTTGATAGGGAAAACTGTATAAAGAAATCGTGGGGTTGAAGCACCTCTACTGTTTTGTCAAAAAGCTTTACACGAAACACTTCTTTTTCCCTCTAGAATAATAATCTTGAAAAGTTATTTTAATCAGGAGCTGGTTGACCTACTGAGTATAAGGAAGCACTGTTTTGGACTGAAGTGCTTGAGCATTTCTATCTAATTTTTTTTAAAAGTCCCTAGGAGGTCCACTTAGGTTCTACACTTATGGAAGTAGGACAAGACATTTACTGAGAGTTTTCTGCTTTACTTAATTGCTTTTTTACATTATTAAACAATGCAGTGAGACAGGAATTAAGCTAGAAGAAATAACACATGTTTAATAGTGTACTTAACCGTGGGAATCAAGTCTGTAACTCAGTTTTTCCGAGAGGAGTATAAAAATTCAGCAATGGACGTGGTCAAATACAATATATATAGCTTATCCATGACTCGTGAGCTGTCCTACCTTCTCCACACAGTTGACTGAGAAAGGTGGAGAAATTATCTTTTCTCATTGAAATTGTTTAGAGATTTCTATTTCATTGTCACATCATGCTCCCTTTTCCAGCTGCTGATTGTTAGCACATGAAAACCCATTGTGCTCAGCTCTTCTGTGTAGGTGCAAAAGCAAAGGTGGCACTGAGGATCCTTCTGTTCCTCAGAAAGCCAATCAGAGAAGAGGGTCACACTGACTCTGAGAGCACTTAAAATTAACATTTTTCACATGGATAGCGTTTTGTGGCAGATCATTCTCTTAATAAGAATCAATTACCTGTTGTTTCTTTTCTTTTTTTTTTTTTTTTTGAGAATCCAGTTGTATGGAACAAGTCTCACGGGAAGTGTAAGATTATGTTTTTAAACCATTAATTTCTTCTGATTATCATACTGCTTTCCTCATGCTAATTGCTAAACCCGGTGGGATCTCACTAACATGAGATACAGCCAGGAACAGACAACAAAATCGGAAGATAGCAGAGGTGGTGATTTTAAACCCCACTGCCAGGCTTATGGCACAGCACAGAGAAATGGAAAAGGCCAGTCCATCTCTCTTCCTGCTCAGCATTGTCCCCACAGCACATTGTGGATGTGTTTTGTCTCCTGTGTTTCATGGCTTTCAGATGATGTAGGGAGTTTCCACACTTCCCTGAAGAGATTGTTCCATAAACTTGTGCAATTTATTGTGAGATGCTTTGATGGTGTTCTGCTGTAATTTCCTCATTACTGAGATATAATTATCAGTAATGTAATTATATATACTGTAAGGGATTTCTTTTCTCTCTGTGGTATTTACACTGTCTTTTAGAATCATAACCATTTTTCTTTGCAAGCCTTTTAGCTAATACATGCATTTATGGCTTATTCTTTAAATGGTTCAGCATTCTTTATTCAACCTTTTTTCCTTTTATAAAAAATTTAATGCATCATGGTAAAATGTGACTTGTTTTGAGTCAAAAACTTTCCGCTGACCAAAACCTTGCCATCAAAATGTTGGTTTTTTTTCAAGGAGGGAGGATAACAAGTTCTCTGGAAATGCTTGCTTCCCTCCAAACCATAAGGTTTTTGTTGTTGAAGAATCAGTAATCCCCTGATTACTCAAAGGTTGGTAGTAAGTGTACATGTATACTTACTTTATATATAAACATGTATTTATAATATACATTCACGTACTATAAATTGCTTTCTTGGCAGTGTTTACACATAGGTGCTGATAGCCAGGTGTTCCTTGTGCTGCTCTGAACCTCCTGGTAGGGTATGGTTGGCATTATTTTCCTAACTTGGATGCTGTGAATCTCTCTTTTGTCCCTGCTCTCCCACCCCGTCTACAACAGTATAATATGTGCTTGTTTATAGTATTGGCTTTTAATGCTCTTTTTACTTTACTAATGAGAAACTTGCTCTTCTCTTTGGTGGCGGTCATCATGGGATTACCCAGCAAAAAAGGAATTGACAAAACAAAAGTTTCCCTATGACTTGGGGTGTTCCAACTGCAGGCTTGAAGTAATGAAAGAGAGTATTCCTGCAGGATTTGTTTGTCAGGGAAGGGAACTCAGTGTCTGTTGCCAAGAAACTGTCACACTTGCCTTAATTATGATTAACAACATACACGTGTATCTGAGAAGATTTTTTTCCTCATTGACTTTTGTAGGATGTCCATGTCATTGCTAAATATTATTTCACTAACATCTGCTATTGTAGTTTTTTATGATAAGAGCTGGTCTCTGGTGCATCATCCGTCTATGCCGAAAAATTATTTGCAGTGCCTGCATCTATTGCCAGTTTTAAACATCTTTCTCAGCAGGTTTCTGTTCTAGGTAGCATTGCATTTATTGTGTAGCTCTTGGCAGTTGTGTAGTCTAATCCTGGTCAAGAGGGGAAAATTGCTTTGAACCATGAGAAATAATGCTGGGGCTGTTTGTGAGCAGGGTATTTATCAACATATTGAGTGACTGGCTCTAAACCAACCAGAGTAGTTCATGACCTGTATTGATGAACTGCTCAGACTCACAATGAATGCACTAAGTTTGCATTGTAGAGTTTCTTATTCTGCCTTTTCTCTGTCTCATTTGTTGTAAGAGGAATTTCAATAATGCATGATATATTGTTAAACGAAAAGTACAGTCTAGTCCATACATTATTTGCTTACAAGGATGCTTTCGAAATTCCCGGATCATGGCTATTATTACAACCAAATTAACTGTGCTATCGGTTCTTAATTTACAGTTACTTTATATTCAAAAGTCATTGTATTTTCTAGGGAAGCCAAGGGAAATCAAGCAGAAATCAATAGAAACTAATTATGGTATATTCTAAAAGAAACTACATATTGAGGAATAAGCCAAGAAAATTTATACCCATAGTATTTCATAGAATCACAGAATAGTCAGGGCTGGAAGGGACCTCTGGAGATCATCCAGTCCAACCCCTCTGCCCAGGCAGGGTTACCTGGAGCAGGAATGCATTCAGGTGGGTTTGCAAAGTCTCCTGGGATATATAAATACACACATAATATATCTATTATGTGTGTTTGTATGTGTTTATATACATATATACACACACACATATTAAGGCTGTCCAGACATTACTAAACTAATTTAATTTTCACTTTCTCGTTCTCTTAATCTCATTGTGCTGTGCAGGTAGAGTTTTTGGTCATACTCCTCCAAAGTCAGCAGTAGAGAACTCTGTTTCTTGTTAATTAGCCACTTAAGCTCTAATTGGCAACACTTAAGACAGTCAGGGAGTGTACAGAGCATTCACTCACTGAGAATTGTATTGGCAATTGATCTAATCAATGCTTTGTACTCCAGAAGCATTTACTTATTCCCAGCTGAGTGGCTCCAAAGGACAGCTGGTTCAGGTACTCATACAGATACAGATATCCAGTAGGTGCAGGAGAGTGTGGCTACCATTTGGACATCTGACTGGTTTCCACTGGGCAACATGTATGTGGGCACATTTTGAGTTACAGTGTACATCTACATTTTCAATGAAAATGGCTTTGTAAATGAATCTCAGTGCATGAGGAAAATGGAAGAGGTGTTTCACTGAGAGTGCCAAGCCAGGTCCCAGAAAACCTCTTAACAAATACTTCTTTCTTCTGGGGAGTGAGTGAGGAGGGAGAGTTTCATTCAGACTTGAGGATATAAAATCAAATGCAAGTTAATTTGGAAAAAGAAGGAAAATTTTGAAAATCTCTTCCCTTTGGAATTACTGGGATACTGTTTTTTCTTCAGTAGTATTTACAATCTTTCTTTGTTTTGCTCCAAGTGATTTGGAAGCCAGTCTTGCACACTGTTTATCTGTCACTTCAGTTCCCTGGGAGCTAGTGCAGTGTCTATGAGGAATATTCTGCAGTGTTTATACATTGCTCTCACAAATCCATTCTGAAGCAGCAGCAATGGCATCTTGGCAGAGAAGTGCAAGTCTGACCTGTACTCTTGCTGAAGCTCTGAGCTGATTTGACTTAGGCATCCACTTCCCTGTTAGTGTTACAGGGTTTTCACATCCAAGACATAATTCTAAGACATTTTGCCCATTGAAACTAGAACTGACTTCAGTTGCTCAGGATCCAGGGTTGGATTCATATCCCAAAAAATGCTGATTCCACTCCAGGCACTTGAAGTGGTGACTGCAGCAAGGCAGGCTCAGCTGGCTGAGCTTCACTCCACACAAGCCATAGGTTACACCTGGCCTGCAGCTACAGCAGGGACCCTCTGCACCAGAAAGTGGGACAGCCCTACTCAGCCTCTTTTTCCTGAGCCACTGACCAACTCTTCTTCTCCTTAGCGCCTGTAACCTTTACTTGCTGGGGCTCATATTTTAACTAACAAGCATATTTCAATTCCATTCTTGTAAACAGGATTGTGTGCTACTTCTGTATACAGAAGGAGACGGTCCTTGGCAGTGAGATGAATGTTGAATGTTAATTTCTTTCTGCAGTGTTACTGTTCAAGGTTCTTTCACAGGTATCAATTGAAAATTAACTTCCCAAACTCACAAAATTTCTGAGGGTATTTAGCCTCTAAGTTGGGAGTTGGCGGTGCCTGATCTTTAAAAACCCTTCTTCTCATGATTCCTGCTGAGGCTCATAGCACTTTTCTAGATACTACAGAGAGCTGTGTTTGAGGGGAATTAATAAGTTAGAGAGAAGGTGCTTGTTGTGTCATAATCATACCCTACCCTAGAGCAAGCTGCCTAACTCAGCTTAGAGAGTTGAGAATCTGTGCCAGGAAACTCAGGCAAGCTCTGTTCTACCTGAATGGGCTCACACTGGGTTGTAGACTGACTTTGGCCATGGGTTATATCTGCACCTTTTACCAGGAGCGCTTCAAGAAGCTGTGGACAAGAACCTGGACAGAAATCAGCCTCCCCAGACAGATTTGTAGAGGATTTTTTGTGAAAGCTGTTCAGACAGTTACCTTCGTGGGCTTTGCAAGCTGAATGGAAACACTGAGCATGGGCTAAAGATTTTGAATCTAGTAATGTGCCTTTTAAAAATAAAAATAAATTCATATGAGTTTAGTGTTAAAAGCAGCCCAGTGGAGCTAGATTATGTCAATAGCTGGATTGTGTCAATTTAAGAGCTACCTTCAAATTTTGTCAAATAATGTTACTTTGGGTCATATCTGTAGAAACTAGATTATTTCATTGCATAGCACTGTAAAAATGCTATGAAATGAAGCAGAGATGGTCTTGCTGGCCCAAACGTGCTTTTATACCAGCAATAAAGCTGACAGGAAATTGGTTGGTATGATTCAGATGAGACCCGATCAGGGGCAGAAGTCCCACTGATTTCAGCAGGAAAACAGACTACATGGGCAGGGGAGGGGGACAAAACTGCATAGTGCTGAGATCTCACCTCAGCCTGAAACAGCTGCAGGGATGTGTTCCAAAGGCTGAGACACATCAGCTTATTTTAAAATAAACAGGTTTTACTTTTAAGTTTAGAGTTTAATTTTAAGTTTAGAGACAAAAGGAAAAGGCTTTTTAGCTTGAAAAAGAGATTCTTTCATCACAGTTAAGCTTTTTAGTAGAAAATTAACTAGAACCTAGAATTTGAAATGTGTTGAAGAGATTTTTGTAAATTCATGTGCTTAGGTGACTATGCCAGGAGTGCTGCCTTGGAGGGATTTTGTGCGCTTGTAGAAAGGTACTAACCATTTTAAATCTCCAAAGAATTTCCGTTAACTTGCAATGTTGAGGGTATTAATTTTACATTCCTGCTTTTTCAGTCTGGTTAAGTGTTTATCTGTGCATCCAGTATGGTAATTTTCACATGTGGTATTTCTTTGTACTGCTGTTCTGTCATCAAAACAGAGATGGAAAGGTTTGTGGGTGTCTTGGAGGGGTTTTATTGCAAAGAAGGGAAATAATTTTGTCTTTTTTTTGTGTACAGTCATAGTGTATTTAAGATTTTTTTTAATTAATAAGGAAGATTATCGGTGTAAATCTCACATTAAAAAAAAAATGAAAACCTTTACTCCTCACTAGGAAGCATGGCTTTTCAAGAAGTAATTTTACTAGTAAAAAAAAAAAAAAGGCTGTTGCAATTGTTTCCCAGGTGCTATAATTCCATATCTGACCTGCCATTGCTTTAGAGCTGTGAGAACCTGAGATACCATCCTGTTTGCAGTGTGACTGACACACACTGCTCTGCTTTGGCAGCTGGAGTGCTACAAGTGAGCTCTCCTTCAGCCTAACTAGACTTGGGTAAAGACCAAACCAGAACAACTGATTTTAGTCCCAAAAGAAGTGTGTCTCAGCTTCAGCTAAACTTACATAGTACCCCAAGCCTAGAGCTTTTGGAGAGCATGTTTTCCTGCAGGCTTCCATCTGATCTAACTTCTCCATTTCAAGCTCTTTCTCTTTTTTCTGTGATTACTGTGGTTTTATTTCTGCTGGTTCATTCCCAAAGTTCTAAAACCTTCAGAGGTACTGACCATTTTTTATTTTGAGTTGTGAACAAATTCTGAGCAAATGACAGTACTGGGCTGATCATGTGGAGACTGTGACCTGCACCCATCTAAGTCTCCTGCTGTGCGCTGTCCTGGGAAGGGTTGTGTCTCTGTGTTGGTATAAAGATTGTGTGTGCACACAGATGTCTGCAAAATCCATTTTTGTAGGGGGTAGGGACAGCTCCAGTTCCTTGTGCAGTGAGCAACATCAGCTATAGTACAGAAAGGGTTTGTATCTGGCTGGACTCAAATGTCCCACCACAATTTGTTCCAGTGAGCCACCCTTTTCTATTATCGCTCTCCTGAAAATGTGCCTGACAGGTCCTGCAGGATTAGTTTTGGCTGAGCTTTAATTTGCACCACTCTAAGTGTTTAAAATTAATGCCAGTTCTGAAAAATTCTAGCAGTTTGAGAGGCACTTTCTGTACTTAGGCTTGCAGAACTGGTATTGTACCTTTGAATGTGGCAGTGAGTGACAGCAGATATAAGTGATTCACTGGGTCCAGTGTGTTTATATGTTTAGACTATTTGGGGTTTATTTTTTTAAAAGTACCCACTCAAAGCAGTGTAAATTTATTTTTTTCCTAGAACTTTACCCCTCTTACTGTTGTAGTTGTTCTGAAGCTTTCAGTTCTGAGCTTGCAAGGGTTCAAGAAGTTACACAGCGTAGGCAAGATATCCTATAGCTCTGCAAAAACCTGCATATTTTTCACTATGTGAGTGCATACACTAGTTTTTTATATAATAATCACTGAAGTTGGTGACTGAGCTCCAAGAAATTCAATTGCAAGTAATTTAAACCATGCTCCTTAAGTAGCAGCTCAACTAACCTGATGTGGTGATTTTTCAGTAAGAAAGTAACTTGTAGCCACCATTTTTTTTCAAGTTGGTTTTCTTGAAAGAAGGCTGCTTGTGGCCATATCATTGGCATTAGTCCCCCTGTCCCTGACCCAAAGCCTTTTCTAAAGCTAATCTTCACAGAAACCCATGCTACATTTAACTTTGGTATCTCTCCTGTGGGTCTCAAATTTAACCAGACACGGCCGATCTGAATATTTCCTGCATGTTAAACAGACCATTGTAAGCCTTTTCCTCCAGGCTAGATTGTTATAAATGCTGTTTATGATCCTGCTATGACAACTGTGAAGGACATGGCAAAGAATTTATCACAGGATTATTCATCCACCATCAGAATACCTAATAAGATTCTAAATGACCCAAGATGATAATAAGATCTAGCTTGTAGCAATAAGGTATTAATAAACTGGTTTTTTTCAATAAGGAATTGTCCTGGCATCATTACCCTGACATATTTGTTTTCCTTCTATTTTGCTGGTAACGTAGCTCTGGTGCTTTATACAGCAAATTTATAAAACCCCATGATGTATGAAAAATACACCACACATGAAGTGGAACCCATAGGTTAAAGTCAAGAGCATTCTGTTTGCCTATGCCATAAAAGGACTAGATTTTTTAAGTCATAGATCCTAATTTTTCCATGCTCTTTCACTTTGTATCTTAAAATTTTATATAGAAGAATACATGCCCTACATACAAGGCCATAATACAGATGAAGAGATTTTGTCAAAATCATAAACCCAGAAAGTGCAGCTCGGGTGATTAATGACTGGCACCAGAACCCTGAAGCCATCCTGAGCTGGAATCACACCTGCAATCCTTATTAGCAATGTCTGAGACTTTAAAACCATTAGCTTCCTGGGGAAAAAAAAAAAGCTTATATAATAGCATAAAAAGCTGGGAATTTCTGTTGCTGTGGAAATGACAGAAGAAAAGTACATGAATGTGCAACTGGTCTGATTAGGCAAACAGTCTGGGATCTTCAGGAAGACCTTATGTCAGTACAACCTGTCCCTGTGCACAGCTGACTCTCTGCTCCCTGCTCCCCTCTCAGTGCTGGGCTAGGGAACTTCCAGTTTCAGTGGCCACCACTGGCCCCACAGGAAAGACTCTAAATGGGAAGAAAAGACTGTCTCAACACAAAGTTTCTGAGGGGGTGAGAGATGCCAAGTACAGGAATGAGCAGATGTGTAAAACTGCTACTTATTCACTAAACCTATAGAAGTGGTGATAAAAAGCTACACTACTCTTTGAAAATGCAGAGCTGTTATAGCTTGTATAAATACAAGTTTGCACTGGCTGATCTCAGACTCTTACAGGTTGGTTCCCCTCCTGCATTTATAGCAAGGGAAAGCATGAAACAGGAGGATTGTTTTGCTCAGAACTCTGACCTGAGGCAGTGATAGAACAGTAATTCCTGGTCTCTGTCAGTTACTCTGCCTATCGATCTACATCATGACCAAGGTCATTTTCTTAAAAAGCCAAAGACAGGTGTGTATCTCATTATCACTTAAACTTTTATCAAAAGTTTATTCAAGCTGGAGAAAAGTGAGATTTGGTGCAGAACACCTCCAGTTCCCATCTCCCAGCCTCTCAGAGGAGCCCTGCTGCTTCACCGACCACCAGAGAGAGCAGAAACGTCTTTCCCAGTGCCGCAGCCACGGGGCTCAGGAGTTCCTTGAGCAGCCCAGCTCAAAGCCAGGCCTTGCAGGCAGCAGCAGGAGGCTGTGCCAGTGAGGGGCTGAGAGGCAAGAAAACCCAACCTGCAGTGTCTGACATGGACAGAAAGAGCTGTAAATGTGGGAGGGGCAGGTCAAAAAACAGGTTCAGCTGCCCCTCCTTGTGCATCAATGTTGTTGATAGCCTGAAGATTTTGTAGGATTGTGGTGAGCCACAATTTATATTCTGGAACAGAAATGTGCTCTGGTCCCCAGTGCCTTATATTTTGGACTTTTTAGGCTGGTTCTCTGCTACTGCTCCTCCAAGGAGTCTTCAAATGTCATTCTTAATTTTCTCTAATTCTGCGTGTCTTGCTGTCAGCGATGCCAACACAATAGAGAAAGTAGGCTAAAAAAGGAGAGAATGTTGATTTTCTTTTCTTTAGGTTCTCAAAATAAATTAAGGAGAAATATTTATCTCTGTAGTATTTCAAATCCACTGTATTGCTTCATCTGTGTAAGTCTGCTTTCTCTGTTGTGTCCTATTTAGCTCTAGTAAGTCACAAGCATATTGAGGGCAAATAGTGGGTACAAATCTGACAGAAAGCTAATGAGCTCTCCTGTGATTATCAGTAAGGACTATGACTCATTAAATCTCATTTCCTGAGAAAGTCCACATGAATAGAGGAAATTACCTGGAATAAAGGTCTAAAAACCTAATTCAATCAGATTTATAGGTGTTCTTGTCGCAACAAAATAATCAATGAAAACAGAGGAACCTTCTAATTAGAGCTTTTGGTTACTGTTCAGGGACAGGGGTCTGTTTCCCTTTTATTCAAGATTCAGGCAAAATAGCTGCCCTTCTCCCAGAGTAACAGGTTGATACATGTTTTGATACATACATTTTCACTTTACATTTTAGATGTGTTAGAATAAATAGATGTGTACAATGTGACTTATGTTCAAAACTATGCTTAAAAATGAACCTGGCTGGCCCAGTTTTTGATAGGTTGTGATTGTCTTGATGAAGTGTTTTCTTCTTGGAATGCACATCTTTGTGTGGTACATTTTTGTACATTATTTAGAGAGGAAAAGCCTCTTCCCTGCTGCAGTGAAGAAGAGAAACTTCCATTGATTTTAATGAGCTTTGGCTCACCCTCTGATAGAGTAGCATTTAAAAGAGTTTTTGTTTTGACCGTTTCTATCTTTGTGTAGAGATGTGTGGACACAGTCTCCTGTTATGTTGCAACATTACATGGATGTGACAAGAAAGAGTTGGTGTGATGGTCTCATGGAGTGAATAGCAGAGACCCATCACTGCCTGACAGGTGAGGCTGTAATTCAGAGTGTGATCTGAAGGCCTCAGCAACTGAACTGACTTGCCTTCATAGCTAGGTTCTTGCTGCTGGGAAGGACCTCAAACTGATTGCAGCAGGCTCTGGGTTTGAACTGTTTAAATGGTCAGCTGTCTGGGATACTGTGGTGTGATGATATAGTTGATCCTGCTAGCACTAAATGATCTTGGAACAGGGAGATGAAAATAATATAACTATTTGCCAAACAGAAATGTATAGTTTAGTTTGATCTCACAAGCTTGGATCAGAAATGAGCCCAAGTTGGATATCTGTGGAATAAGAACACTGATGCCTTTCTGAGCAGCTCTGAGGTTTTTTTCCAGGGTTTTCATCTGAGCTTTTAGGTATATAAAAGTGTTATTTGCTTAATTCAAATCTACTTTTTCTAGCGTGAGAATGAGGAATATTGATGGTTTATCCAGACACAGTTTGAAGAACATGACATAAAAATGAATGTAGGAGACATATTTTTCATGTGGACACCTTAGCAACTCTATGTTAGGAATTGCATTTTTGTATGCATTTCCAGAGAGTTGAGTTTTTGTAGGAGGGTTGTTTCCCTCCACCTTGGCTGTCCCCAGTTCCATCCTGCTCATTACATGTCATCCGTGGGATGTGTCATTCAGGAATTAAAGATAAACCCTAGGAAAATGTGCTGCTCTTTATAACTTGAAAAAGCATTTATTAATGTGAAGATATAAGGTAGGAGTTGGAGAGAAGCAGTTGTTTATATGCTATGAATCACACTTTTCTGTTTGGGAAATGAAAGTTATTTAGAGGTTCTGTGTGTTTGTCAATGGAATTTGCTCCAGGACTGTTTTATAATGACAAAAGAAATTCTGTGCTATGTGCAATACAAAGATGAGAAAAATTATGAATTCTTACTCTACTGGGGAACACAGCCAGAGAAACAAAGGAGTTAGAGAAGTGTAAATGTTCCTCTGGTAATATAATCTGAAATGATGCTTCAAAAATGCCACTTTTAACCCTGTGGTGGGAAAGACTTTGGAACACCATCAGTGAGTAAGTTTCCTTCTCTAGCATGTGTGAAAGTCTGCAGTTTTATATGACATTTTAAGTTAAAAATCTGTAAAGGATGGGAAAGTCAGAAGATTATCTTGAGGGTTTTGCTGGTTTGGTGTTGGGGTTGGTTTGTTATTTCTTGGGGTTTTTTTTTTAGATTGGAAATTGAAGCTTAATACCTGAAAGACTAAAATGATAAAGCATTACAAAGAAATGTTTGGAAGGGCTCCAGAGTTATAATACTGCAGCCTGAAGGAGGCTCTTTAAAACTCCAGTGTCCTCTTAACTATCTTGATTACATTCTGCACCTAAACTGGCATCCAGGATAGGGAGCACAGCTTTGCATAAGGATGTATAGGACATTTTACATGGATCACACTGGGATTATGGCAAGGAGTGATGTTAAAATAAGTAAACAACCATTCCATGTATTTTCTTGAAAGCATATCCATATTTTAGCCTCATTGCTTTTGGGCTACGTAGAGGATCTTGATTGTTCTGTTTATTGGTGTCTGACAGCAATAGTCAAAGATCTTGCTGGTACCGGAGGGTAATGTATAATATCATATTAGTGAACAAAAGGTTCTTGTGCTAATCCTCTGAAGGCCTCTGCTTCAGAAAAACGGTGTTGAGAGCTATATTAAAGTCTAGAGAGGTTGATTGGTTGTGTGATGTGAATAACTCAGTTTAATGCCAGCACCACACTGGAACCAGACCCCTCCAGGCTGATTCGCTGCCTCATTTAGAAGCCAGTGAAATTCGTTCAGCACCAAGTAGTGTGTTTAGACATGTTTTGTTTTGCAGACACTCTATTTCTGTGTATAGTGTAGAATTTTCAGAAAAGTCTGCCAAACAGTGGACTACAAGAGGACAATCCAAAGGTGGCAGAAACATAGACCAGTGTCAGCCATGTGCAAGCAGAATTTTGGTCAAAGGCTGAAGAACATGTGATGAAGGGGAAGGGGCATTGATATATTAATAGCATTGAAGCATAATTAATTTATACACTATCTACAATTTACATAGACTTAGATAAGCATGAAATCCCTCAGATTACCCTGCCAAAAGCACACCCTGGATAGTTGTTCCACCTAATCCTCACTGGTAGTCCAGATTCCCCAGAAGGGATAAATCAGGAACAGAGTAAACATATAAGGTTACTCAATTACCATCTCAAAACTATTATTAAGCTAAATATGGACATCTTGCCTATCAGTCAATCTGCCTGTCATTTTTTCCACCTGTCATTGTGCAAGAGGACTGGCTTTTTGGCAAAGTGATAATAAAATTGTAACAAAGTCCAATTTTTCAAATCAAAAGCTAGAACTCTGCTTTGGGGCTCCATTTTCTTTCTTAGAGTCTAATGAGAAGGGACAGGCAATTATTATTATTTATTTCACTAATTAGCCGGATAATCATTCATTGTAAAACTCTTCAGTGTTAGAAATATGTTCCTTGTACACTTTGTTTAACAATTTCCTTTTTAGCAGACTGAACCACTGTACGACATCTATTATTAGTGGGGCAATGGGGGCCACTTGAAAAAAAAAAGGAAAAAAATAGAGGAATAATTTTTGATCTACAAAGATAATGCAACAAGAAGCAACAGTCCATAAAAACATCTCCTTTCAGTCTCTGAAGACATAATGCTTTATGATAACCATAAAACATTTTAGTACAAAATAAATTGCTGTCCTATTCAAATTCTTAAACGTACTACAGTGGATGTCACTGAAGACATACAGCTATTTTTTCCAATACTGAGATATATTTTATCATAATTTGTAGTGTAGGTGACAACCTTGCACACATGATTGCTTTTTCTTGCTTAGTTAGCTTGCCAAGGTCAGAGTCCTTTGGCCTTTTATGAATGTAGAACTATTAGGAAATAAACAGGATAACCAAGTAGCATAAAGACAAAACTTGTTTCCTTGACTGGTTAGTCATATGCCCCTAAAGATTTCATAGTGTTCTAAGTATGTACTTACAGGAAATTATTTCTTTTTAAATTCTACAGCAAACTCTTCTCACTTGGAAAACACGTAGGCAATTTTTCTCATTTTCTATCTTCCTTTCTAATTTTTGTTTTGTTTTCTCTTTTCCAGGTAATGAATGGCATATTGGTTTTGGACCTGCTGTGAGGAGAACAAGGAGTGGCAATTAATGGAAAACACTGCAGCTACAGTTCCACCCAGAAGCCTTGAGCCAGGTAAGCACCTCAATTTCCTCATAGCTGAATTCTTCTGGTGCCATTTCACATTGTGCCATTGGTGAGGTTCTTGGAACACACATTCTCAAGGAGCTTCTAGAATTTCATATTCACTTTTTGCATCAAAGCAGTGGAGAAGAGAGTTTATTCTAAAGTATTTTTTTGTTACTTCTGCTGATGATTATGCCTATGTAGGAGTGCATGGAAAGAGTCTAGGAAAATGTAATAATGATGACCTATGTAGTAAAATCATTTAGGAGATACAGCCCTACCCCATAAAAATATTTGTCTTAACTGGTTTGTTTAGATCTGATATAAAGTGTCATATTTTATTGCATAGAATGGGGAAAAAAAGTTGGTAAAGTCTCTGTGGAACCATAGAAGTATGTAAGACCTGTTAGTGACATTTCTGTAAGTTCTATACTAGTGTGAAGGAGTAAATGTAAAATGCATGTTATACTTTTCCCTTTAAAATACACGGAAGTTTTTGAAATAGAAAATGAGTTACAACAAAACTTTACCTTCTCTCTTGAGTTGTTGGGATGAAATGGTGCCTCAAAGGGAACCAGTAGGGTCTTTAACATAAGTAAAACTTCAGCCATGAATGTGGATTTATTTATGTGTTGATTTGTGTGGTGAGGATGTATTTATATTTTCTTTTTCCACTGTGGTGTGGAAGACCCTTTCTTCCATGATTAGTGAACACAGGCTGGTAGCATTCAGTGTCTTACCAATATCCTGGAAGGATGGGTGTAAAATTGTCTGGTAGTTTGCTTCAAATGACTGCTCCCCCAGATGAAGGATCCAACTTGAAAAGTTCAGAAATCCATAGAAATTTGGTGATTTGGAAGAATTATATTTGATTTTGTAGATCTGTGCAATTGTGTGAGCCAGCTCTTGTGAGACTCTTGGCAGGACAAGAATTTCCATTTTTTCTTTCACTGTTGCTTCCAATCACTCATATTCCTTTAAAAATGGCTTATCAAAGGTTTTTAATTATTTTCTGTGTTACCAGTATGGTAAGAAGGTGGTACTTAAATACAGAGTGTTAGCCAGTAACTGGATAAGAGGGTTATGAACAACCTTTTGGACTCAACCATAAATTACAGCGTCTGTAAGGTACATATCCCTTATTAGACTATTTAGAAATGTGCAATTAATATAACATGACTTTCTTGGTGTCTGCATAATGTGATTGACAACCCATGCCACATAAGAAAATAGTTACTCAGGGGATATTGAGGCTTTTATTCTTTTTAAATGTTTTCCCATTTGTTGTTCATTGCTTGTTGGCAGTTTATTTTAGATTTTGCAAATATAAAAGCAGCTGCAGTAGTACTGTTTAGCTTTTGGATTCAACAGACATATATTTTAATCTAAATGACAATATTTAGCAACAAAATTGCTTCATTTTAACATCACTGCATTTCTTAATCTGTGGAAACTATAATTTAAAAATAATGAATGCAACAGGGTGAATATATAGCTTCCATTAATTCCAAATACTGCTTATTTCCAGCACTTTTTAATTATTTGAATATACTTCTCAATATATTTAACTGAAATGGAAAAATCATTCAAACCTCAGACCATTTACGATTGCTGGTGTATGTGTATCTGTAACTTTCCTTCCAAATTACTGAACTTCAAAGTAACATTTCATTTTGAGTATCTATTTTTCCTATGTATTAGAAAGTGCTACAATAGTTGAAAAAGAAGTTGCGAAATATGCAGGTTTCATAAACAATTTACATCAGAGGATGTGAATTAATATATTGCAGCTTCTGCAGGGAAATTGTGTTAAAGGCTGACTTAAATCCTTAAAAAGGACAATAAGGTAACTGAGAGTCTGTGCTGCATCTTGCACTCCTATCCTAAAACAGCACTTTCTTGGAGAAACAGAGACCCACAGGCTGTGGGGGTTCCTTGATTGCCCAGAACCATCAACTTTAATGTCTCCTTTGCCCATCCTGTATGCAGGCACAGGGAGAGATGTAAGGCCAGGTCTCACATTCTGAACATTTCTTACCTGCATTGTGCAACTGGCATGAAATTTTGACTTCTTCTCATAGAATGGTGCTTTCTTCTAATG
Organism: Dicaeum eximium; assembly: GCA_013396995.1. NCBI lineage: Eukaryota > Metazoa > Chordata > Aves > Passeriformes > Dicaeidae > Dicaeum > Dicaeum eximium. The sequence continues at coordinate 1,969,353 of VWZP01009918.1, read as the reverse complement.
GCTGAGCCTACACATTGTGTTCCTTCCTTGTTGTTAACATAATCATTTACAAAATTTCATACTAGCATGGGCTGGAGACAGAAAGCATAAACCTGTTTGTCATGAGGCTTGTGGGTGCTGGACACTGAAAAAGTGGGTACAAAAACTGTGTCATCTTCCCTATGTTTTCCTGCCTGTACCCAAAACCTCTCAGTAAGGAGCTGCATGTAGCTCAAAGCTACATTGTGTGCTGGTAACAGGACTCTGATGTGGTGTGCATTTTAGAGCAGTGTCTGCACTTCACCTGCCTTATGGCTTGAAACTGAGCATGGGGAGTGTGACAGCAAGAAAAACACATCCATACATGAATGTTTCTCTTTTATTTTATGTGTTCTTGTGCACTTGTTTGTGTTCAAATAGACCTGGGCCCTCATGAAGAATTAGTTTAGACATTACAGTGTGTTGGTTAATAGGCATTTGAGCAAATAAACCTTACTTCCCTTGCTGCTTAAACAGAAAAAAATGAAACAAAAAGTTCTACTTGATTGCTATTGATTCTGGTCAGCAGCTGGGTTTGCAGTATGAATACAAGCTGTCTCTTCTTAGGCTATGATTCCTCAGTAAAAACCAAAATACCAATTAGAGTAAACAACCTCTTACAGCATCTATTGGTTTTTCATGAGACTGAAATGAATGAACTTTTTAAGAGTCTCAGGGCAGCCCGACACTGACTGTAGCAGGCACTTTGTATCTGTTTAGCCATCCATTTAGTCAGCTTGATCATATTTTTCCTGCCACAGCTGGAGGTAGTGAGATAAAACAAGCCTTGGGCCAAAGTCTTCTTGTTTACGGAGATTTGTGGTAGGGTTTTTGTGCTGCTCTGCCATCTGAGAAAATTTTGTCAGCAAGGGAAGGGTAATGAGAACTGGGAAAAGAGATGCTACTTGGTGAATTTGTTTCAAAAGCTTTACCCTACAACTGACAGGTCTTTACTGTTGAATTCCTTCGTTGACTTCAAGGTTAGTTTTTCCCTTTTTTTTCAAGGTGCTGTGCACTCTGCGTTCTTTTGCATTGACGCACACACACTCTGGCTTTTCTCTCCTCATGTCTCAAGCGGACACACCAGCTCTTCTTATCTTTGTGCTGACTTCTCCAAACCTGTGATCGTTTGGGGTTCTTTTCCTCCTGTGTGCCAGATCATTAGTTTCCTTCCATTGAAGTCCTTCCGATATCAAATCCTGTTTTGCAAGGCCACTCGTGTGAATCTCTCACAGGAGCTCTACTCCAAGAGAAGAATGTGCTTGTGGTTAAACTTTTGAATTCCCTGTTAGCTGCTATTTTATTCCAGAACTATGTCTCCCTGTGGTTGCCAGTCCATGATGTATCTCTAAACAAGTGGCAGCTGCTGGTGACGGTCAGTAAGGGACAGCGTGACCACAGTGGATCAAGTACTAAAGTCTTTGCTCAGTTTTCATTCCAGATACTATGAAAATTTCCCATTTTGGAGTTGAAATGGGCAAATAAACCATGAAGAAGCTGGCTTGTGTAGATAAAGAAACACTTCATGGTGGACAGTGGTTCATGCAGAGGATATCTGACCAAAATGACTTCCCATAGGGGAAGAGTAAACACTCATTATTTGTCTCTGGTGGGCCACAGCTTTTCCTTTTATGTTCCCCAGGCTGTGCTACAGGCAGCTGGTATGTAGGATACATGGTGTGGCTCTTTTCTGAGAGCTGCCAAGACTTCTAAGATGATAAGAAGAATGCAAGTAGTTCAAATCAATCATAGTCATAACAGAATTACAGACTGGCATGGGTTGGAAGGGACATAACAGAAAATCTAGGTCCACCCCCTGCCATGGGCAGGGGCACCTTCCCAGGCTGCTCCAAGCCCCACCCAACCTGGCCTTGGACACTGCCAGGAATGGGGCAGCCACAGCTTCTCTGGGCAGTCTGTGCCAGGGCCTCACCACTCTAACAGGGAACAATTTCTTCCCAATATCTAATCCAAGCCTGTGTCAGTTTGAAGCCATTCTCTCTTATCCTGTCACCCCATGCTCTTGTAAATAGTCTCTCTCCATCTTCCCTGGAGATTCTCTGCAGGTACTGGCAGGCTGCAATGGGGTCACCCCAAAATGTGAAGCTGTGCTCACAAAGTTCAGTCTGTGCTCAGTTCAAACAGCCAGGAGCTCCAGGGATTTACTCCTTAATTGGATACTGGAGCAGTCACTCCAGCTGGAGATTATATATGTGAAATTAGAGGCACTGGCATTGTCAGAAGCTTGTGTAGGTATAAGAATTGTTCATTCTATGAAATCCCTTTCTTTCATAGAAGTTAGAGTTGCTAAAAACTGCAGGCCAGCTACTGAGATTTTGCCGTCAATGTCTTCAGAACATTCCAGCCAATTTACAGGCAACTGCATGGTTATTTGTGGGCTCAGGGCCTGAAAACTGAGGAACCCAATAAATAAGAAATGTGTATAACTAAATATAGCACCTCTACTTAATCATTTCATTCCCTTCCACCTGCTTCCAAAGAACAAAGTTTCAGGCAAAAATCCCTCATGTCAAGTTTCATCTCTCTTACCATATTTCTGGGTGAATTGCTGCTCCCCACTGCCCCTCCCAACAGGAGTTCACAGAAGTGCAGCAAGACCTTATTATTCTGTTTATGATAGGATGGTCTATTCCAGTCTGATGCAGTCCCTAGTAAATCCATCTACAGAATTAATTCTGGGCTTGTGAGGAAGAGATGCAAGTAAAAGCTGTAATGATTTACAGTTTGAAGACGCAGCTGATATGAAAATAAACATTGAATCAGTTTCTTCTATATGTCTTAGTTCCATTAGAATAATAACAGTAGGTGGCATTTTTCACATTTTAATTGGTGTTTTGCTGATTTTATCAGAATTTCTGCTGATCAAAGCAAATTGGCTATTTATTTATTTTGCAGTGATGCTAACTAATCAGTGGAAGTTTAATGTACTGTAATGAATTTTAAATATCCTCCTAGTCATTACAAGTGTGTGAATCTAGACTCTCTCGTAACAGTCTGAATAATTAATTACTTGAATAGCAAAAAAAGGTAACATTTAATATAATAACATTTTCTTTGAAATATTTCACTGCATGTTTTATAGTAGCATCTCAAATTAGCAAAGGATAATTCTGATCAATGTATCACCCCTACATGCACACAGCTCACTTAACCTAATTCTGACTACATTGGGTTAGACTGATAGTAAATACCTAAACTACTAGTTTATTTCAGTAGCTTGGGAAATGGTGGGTTTTATATTATTTATACTTCAATGTCTTTGTTTTAGTTGGCTTCTTTTATGTTATTTATCTATACAGGCTCTTAAAAAAGCAGTGACATGCTTCATGTCACTGTATTGTTTCCTACCAATCATGGCATGCTATAAATTGTCCTCATGAGCATAAAAGAAAAAGAGAAGTTTTAAACAAAAAGAGAAGTTTAAAACAAAAAGAGTAATAGAAAAATTCACATAGTTGGTTAACTTCTGGATACAATTGTTCGCATATCCTCTTGTCCAAGAAAAATCTTCAGCATTCATTCATATATTTAGGGCTAGAGCATGTTCCCTGAATTAGTGTTAGTCTTTGAGGACCTAATGCCAAGCTGAAAAGAATTTGGTTTCAGTTTACAAACTGTTCCTGCACATCTGTAATCAGGCCCTGGCACACTTTTGACACTACGTTGTGCATTTCCATGCTTTGCTCAGAACTACTCTGCATTCCAATATCTTGGCAACTGCATGTGAATTGGGAGAGGAGGGCCTGGGATTTCATGTGTTTGTATTTCTGGATTTTAGCTGAGGCAAGGCAAACAAACAAAAGAACCCTCCTCATTCTTCCCGTTGTGCCAAGAGTTAGCCCAGTTCTGCACTCAAAAGAGGCATATTCAGTTCTCAGAGTGCTGGGGGTTTGCAAGGGACTTGATGTCATTTTATCTTTGGTGCACACTTTGTTCAGCATGCCCTTTTTCAGTGGGATGTATGGATGGAATGGATGAGTGGCATGGACGAGCTGCTCAGCAGATGGTACCGGCTCATCCTTTGGACTTGGGAGAGGTGACTCGTTGTGCCTGTGCAAGGAGAACAAAGTGCAACCAATCAGTGCAAGAAAATCTGCTTTACACTGCCTCTACAAGGCATGAGCCCTGTGAGGGGTCTCTGAGAGAACAAAATTTGGGTTATTGTAAAATGAGAGAATCAAGAGGAGATTTGTGCTGCTCAAAAGAAATATTTTACGTATATTATTAAAAACTCTTCAAAGTATATTATTAAACACTCTTCAAAGCCAGATCAGATGTAGATCCTGCTTGGGCGGGGGGGGGGGGTGGATTTCTTACATGTCTGTTTGGATCATTTTGAGTGTCCAAATAAGAGATTTTAACCTTCTTTGAGACCATCTAAATGTGAAACTGTAGAATGATTTTGAAGTGCAAAGAGTAAATGCTTACATTTCAGCTAAAGTAAAAATTCTCTTAAGGCTTATTTTATTTATTTTTTAAATTTTGGCTTCTTAGACGTATGTGGAAGCAATTCATGAATTTTGAGGGGTTTCTTGCAATGATGTTTTAATAAACAGTAATGTTTTAATAAAACAAATTATAAAGTAATGAGTTGGCTACTATATCAGTGATTAGATTCTGAACTTGCATGTTAAAATTCATCCTGCACTGTCTCTAACTGTAAAATAAAGACCATTTAAAATGAAGAGTGAAATAGTGCAACAGAAAGCATCCAGGCTCATACAGAATTCCTGTCTTCCACTAAGACACTGTCAAGAGAGTCCACCTGATTCCAGGAAGATTTAGGTCTAGTTTGAGAAGTAAATTTAGTTGGTCAGCAACTATTGTGGATTTGAATGAAATGACACAAACGGGAATTATAACATAAATATCAAATTAACTGACAGGCACTAGTTCCTCTCTGTCTCTGACCATTGAAGATCTTTAGGCAGCCATGGCTGGCCTTTCAAGGAGCCTGGGGAGGGTTCTCCATGCACAGCTGGAGCTGTGCAGGGACCGAGCCTGGTGCCTGCAGGTCCCTGAGGTGGCAGGGATGAGCTCCCCAGGGTGACATTGTTCAGGGCCACTTGGGCTCTGAGGGACAAGGGGCTTTCCCACACTTGCTATGACAATGACAGAAAACCAGCAGAGCTTCTACCATCATAAAAAATAATGGACAGATGAATATGCGTACAAAGTTTTGATTATTATTTACTTCTAGAATATGCTGAGTTTTACCTCTGCTATCCCAGCAAAATCGATGTAATACTCCCAAAATAATACTACTAAAAAGCTGACTTGAGGGCATTATACAAAAAGACTTACAAATTAATGGAAAAACACTGATATATTGTGATTTTATTTGTTGTCTGTTGCTTCCTGTAGTGCATGTAGCATGTAAAAAAGACAGGGCTGCAATTTGTGGAATGAGACTGATTTTGTACCAAAATTTTTCCTTACTTATCAGTAGCTATGCTGGAATCATCTGGTCTGTTGGGGTTTAGTAGCTTGAGGAATTAATGAATATTCATTCCTTTTCCCTGGGTACAAAGTAAAATAACTAGTAATTAGTATAATATTTAATACTCCTATTCAAAATAAATAAATCTTTTGTGAAAAAAAATCTAATTATTATAATGTAGCAACTTCTGCGTGTGCAACTGGAATTGGATGTGCTGTTTTGAAAATGCTTTTAAGCCCTCATTTACATGTTTCCAGATCAGTTAATTATTCCCCTTGTATGCATAAAACAGAACTCTGGATTGTACTTGCATATATTATTCATTTTGCTATCTATCTTCTAAGTTTAGCTGATTCTAATATTTTAATTTTACATTATTATTATACCAGTGATATTTGTCTTCTGATATGAAAATTATTCTTGTCTGCACTTAGTTTTATGCTCATTTTTAAATGCACTGGCTTACATGGTAGTAAGTGTGACTATTACAACTTGGGTCTTGTGTTTTGCTTGTTGCCTTACACCAGTCACATCGTGTGCTTCTGAGGAAGGGGACAGTTCTGATGGGGACCTTGGCTTTTGTCCTCATGAGCCAGAGGAAAATGGAACTGGTGAAATGAAGGGCAGGAGCCTTGAACCTGGTCACCAGAGTCAGAGCTTGGGAGCTGCTCTAATAAGGCCCGACTCAAAGCTTGCTGGAATCTGCAGAAGGATTTGTGATAGCTTTTAATAAGGCCTTTCATGTTTATCTCAACATTAGTTGCTGAATTTAGTATTTCTCTGGTATCCATTTAGGCTGTCATTGCCACAGGCTCTAGATCAAGGCCACTGCTGGCTATGAAAGTGTAAATGGGGGTGTTTGACAGCAGTGGGCCCCACTGGAGCTGTACAATTCCCTGGTGGGACTGTACAAACCAGCACGGCCGCGTGTGCGCCGTGGCCCCTGGGGCTGCTCCTGTCCTTCAGAAAGACACGAAGTGGGGCAATCTCTGTGTCAGTACCTGGAAGTCCATGTGTGGTGCATAGCTTGGGAATCATTGGTGCCTTCTGACCAAGCTAATTAGTACCTTCTTGTTCCATTTAGTATTTATTTCCTTCCTCCCAAGAAGGAAATCTCAAAGGGGCAGGACAGGCTGTTCCTGTGTGCCAAGAGATGAGCTCTGGCTGCTGCTGTGGTGCCTCCTGGTGTGACAGATGCAAGCTGAGGTTTCTGCCATCTACATCCCAATCTTGATAATAAACAAAAATAACTTCTTACTAATGTAAATTTTTCCCTGGTTTGTTTTATGTGTCTTATAACTCAGAAAGAAACTTGAACAAAACTTGTAGACATGAAGAGTTGTACTAACCGTGTCATGTCACATATTTTTCTTTCTTTTTCGTGAGGCATTAGAAGTTTCAGTGAGCTTTGGTTAGGTGGCAGGGCTTCAGCTGGAGCTAACAGCCACAGAGCATGAGAAACTGGGAGGTACTGAATGCTGCTTTTGAACAAAAGTTAAGGTTAAGGATGTCTGAAAGGAGGATTCAGGAAGAACGGCGTAATGCAAGAGTGGTGGATGCCAGGGAGGAGTTCAGGAGCACAGACAAGTAGCTGGTCCATATGAGATTAAGATACCACAGCATTTTATGGACACCCACAGAGAAAGGGTTTAAAGGATGCTGACCAAACAGGAAATTGTATTACATAGAGGTGGAAGAAAGAGGTTTGTCACACAGATGATTTTTTGCTGGCTCACAAGGTACTACTCTCCTTTCTAAGCTTTTTCTGAGAATACAGAAGGAAAATTGGTAGAACCATGATTAGCAAAATGTAGGTTTTTGCTCTGTATCTTACACTCAGGAAGTCCCATTAAAAGCCCATGACCAAGCTTACCAAGTCAAACCCTGAATGCTGACTTCACTTACCTGTAGGACAGGTAGTGCTAGCTTTAGATCAGCATGCATATTAAGGCAGGATTTCTTTTTCTACAAGATCCTGATCATTTTCAGGGCCCAGAACATATGTTTGTCTTTTAGTAGGTTTTTTTTGTCCTTATTCAAACATGATGCATTTATCTAATACATGCTTTTCAAACTTTGCTTTGAAGAGCAAATGACTAATTTACCTGGGGGTCTATTCAGTTTTTCAGACATTAATGAAATTGTTTTCACCTTTATGAAGTGAATGAATAGGATTATTCCCAATATAGCGATTACTAGTTGAGGTACAGTGTTGAAAAGTAATCTCTAAATTTGTGTGCAACATTTTTTCAAGATGCAACATTTTTTATCCTCTTAGCTTTAAGTACCATGTTTGTATTCAGACACAATGCCTATTGATATGGGGCACAAATTAAGATTTCATCAAATAAGATTTTGAGATATCAAATTATGAATCTAGAAATGAAGGGTTTCTATGAAAAACTTCCATGGTTAGTTCACTCTTATTTTGATAACGAACTCAGTGGTGGTTTGGGATAGATTCCCAATGCTAAATAACCTCTGAAGGTTTGTAAGCCTGAAAGATTTCCCCAGCACCATATTTGTTTGTCCTCTCTGATTTTACTTCTCTTTCTCTAGTGGCATCCTAATCACAGAAATCCTTTCAGCCTGCTCCACCCTGGTCCTACCGTCATGTGCCTGTCACCTTTGTGCCCACAACCCAGGACTCTGCTGCCTGTGGTACCACTGCAGCTGATGTGGGAGCAAATTGTCTCCCTGTGGCACGTGGGAGGGAGGCACTGCTGCCAGAGCAGAGCAGTGAGAATGTTTGAGGAACCTTGGATTCCATGACAGGGCTGTGGGATGGTGAAAATTCTGGTCGTTTCTTTTGCCCACATCTTGGGGATTGCTGCCTGCTTTCTGGCCTCTCTGGTCTGTCCCTGTCCCATCTCACTGCCTCCTTAGCTCCTTTTGCCCCAGATTCATTTGCTGTCTGTCCCATCCCAAGGCTTCCTCCTCATTTTTCTCCCACAAGATGAACTCCACTCATGTACATTGCAGTCAAATGGGGTGACTGCAGCATCACAGCATTATTGCATTAGCTCAGGCTTTCCTATGGAATTTTCTGTAAAGTGCATCTTCCTCTGTCTTCCATGTTCAGTTTTTCCACCCTTAGAGAAAGACTGTGCAGGCCTCTGCTCTCAGAGCCATGTGTCAGGCTTTGCCAGAGGCTGGCAGATCTTACTGACTTCTGCTCTTGGCTCAGGTTTTTGAGGCTTTCACGTCAACTGTCATGACTTTGTTTTTAAGTGAAATAGTAAATTGAAAAGAAGGAGCATGAAGGATGTGCCAGCCTGCTGTTTTTCATGTGCTGGCCCAGAGTTTTGCCTGCATACAAGGAGCTAAAGAATTGCAGGGGGGTAAAACAGGCTTATTCATAACAGTGAAATTGAGAAAGCCTTTTTCTTTCTTTTCAGTGCTGAAATGACTGAAGGCCAGTTCTCAGTGTGAATAGTTTGAAGCTCTTTGTTTTAGTTGTATTGCACTGTACATTTTGCTTCAGGTGCTTTGAAGTTTGATATCAGTAAGTTGTAACTGAACTGAAGGCAAGAATATTTTAGATATTCCTTGAACATTAAGAATTTTTGGACAGTATTGTCAAAACTGTTATCCTTATTTAGAATCTGTAAGTAGGTGATTCTTGGTAGTTTGCTTTTCATTGTTTCACTTTGCTCTTTCTTACTAATTCCTTTTAAAATTTGCATTGAAGTATATGAATGTAAAAAGTATAAAGACCTTATTTAATAACTAACACAGGCCCTTGGGGCAGGAACATACCTTATCAGTTTTGTAAACCTTTATGCATATTTGCAATGCTGCAGGAAGAATCATTGATCATAATACTATAAATTGTTTTCTAATAAATTTATATGGAAAGGTTGTACTGGAAAAGTTGAAAAGACAGGAGCAACAAAAATGAACAGGGTTAGAAGGTGATCTTATAAAACCCTTCTACAAAGCATTTTATTGAGTGGAAGGTAAGAGAATTTACTGTGCTGCTTCCAGGTGGGATAGAACTATAGTTAGGGACAAATAAATTTTGATTTCTAACATTTAAGTGTCTCCAGTTGTCCTTCAGCTCAGCTCTGTCCCTGCCTCTGTTGTGTCAGATTTATCACAGTAAATTAAAAAGATGTGATTCAGCTGTGTTTGTGTTCATCATCTCTAAGAAGTTAACAAACACTGTATCGCTGAAGTTAAAAGTCAATGGACTCTTTTTATCCCTCTTGTGCCGTAACCTTGATTACAGAACCAGGTCCTTGTTCCTCTCATGACTTAGCAGTTCCAGTTCCCCAACAATCATAGAACGGTTTGAGTTGGAAGGAGTCTTAAAGATCACCTCTTTCCAACCCCCCTGCCATGGGCAGGGACATCTTCCACTGGACCAGGTGGCTCCAACCCTCACCAACCCAGCCTTGGATGCTTCCAGGGATGGGGCAGTCACAGTTTCTCTGGGCCCCACTTGTGAAGCCCTTTTAGACACTGAAAGGGGCTCTAAGGTCTCCTCAGGACCTTTATTTCTCCAGGCTGACCAGCCCCAGCTCTCACCCTGTCTCCATAGCAGAGCTGCTCCATCTCCCTGATCACCTCCATGGGCTCCTCTAGAGCGGCTCCAGTCCATGTCCTCGCTGTGCTGAGTGTCCCAGAGCTGGGTGCAGCACTGCAGCTGGGCTCTGGCAAGGGCCAGGCACCAGGGGATGGATTAGATGGGAAAATGCCCTCCCTAGCCCTGCTGGCCACACTCCTTTGGACACAGCCCAGGACACAGCTGATTCCTGATGCTGCTGGGTGAAGACAAGGTTCTCATCCACCGACACCCCTGAGTCCTTCTTGGGGCTGCTCTCACCCCATTCCCTGTCCAGCCTCTGTTTGTGCTCGAGACTGCCCTGACCAGGCCCAGGCCTTGCACTTGGCATTGCTGACCTTGATGAGCTTTGCAGAGATCACCTCTCACATGTATTCAAAAGGAGTGAGTAAGTAAGAAAGAAATATTTTATTCTGCTGATATGTTGGCATGTGTGCCATTTCTCATTTTAACAACATAATTAGACTGGGTTTCACAAAATGTATTGTTGAGATTAATATATTTATTTAAATGCTTCCATTTTATTAAACTTATATTTTGAAAGGGAACATTTCTGTGAAAATCACACTAGATGCAGTGTTTTTTCTAACTGCCTTGCATTTTTCATGTATATCTGTTTTTCACAGAGGCATGCCAAGATTTATCAGTAAATTTCTGTGCTTAAAAAATGTTAGCAGAGATAATAGCACAGCATGTTACATAGGAAGCCCTTTGCAATCTTCATAGAGTTGTACCTCCTTCCCCTTTGACAGGAAAAAAAAATTAAAAATACAAAACAAATAAAACATTTGAGATTAAGAATTTTTTTGAAGTTTCTACATCCTCTTTGGCCTTCTAGGAGAAGATGCACCTAAGAAACAAGAAACTGTACAATGCAAAATATCAAGCATTCTTTGAGCTTCCAATATTCCAGAAAGCTTCTCTGGAATAGGAAGAGGAACTATTCCTAATAGGAGCTATTTGCACTTGTGTCAGAAGACTGGTGTGCCTTACTGCACTTGCTTGTGGTGTATTTTTTCAGCACTTTATCTCCTAATAAGCCCAAGGGGCCTTGAGGTAGCTATTCCTTTGTATTAAAGTAGCCAGTTCTCTGAAAAATCAGTTTGAGGTGGGTGCCTTTACATCTCCAGAGAATTCTGGTGGAACTTTCCTGGTGTACTTTGGGTTGCATATTAAATTAAATTGAAATTCATGTCCCATTGGAATATGTCAACTATTAGGTCATCTGTGAATGTTTTAACATCAGTGAAGCCACATATTTGTGACTTCTGCTTCTATGAATCCAAACCTTTCACACCAGGGAATTAGCAATGCTGTCTGAGTTTGTTCCATAAAAACAGCTCAGGTGTTCAGTTATGTGGAGAGCAAAAGCCTCTGGGAATCATTTTGCTGCTGGGCATGATTGCAAACCTTTCCCTTTTCCTTCCAAACACTCACTAGTCAGGTAACTGAGATGTGCTATTATTGATCTGCAGAGGTACCACTGGGCTAGTCACTTGTCATACAAAATGTGTCAAAATTTGCACATCAATTGCAGCAGTTACTTCAAAAATCACACTTCTCTATGAAAATAAACCAGAAAATCACACGCCACTTAAACACCTCAGCAATAATTCTCTTGCTTCAGGCATCTGAGCTGTAATAAATGTTGGCATTTTCACTCCAAACCTTTTTTTGGGGGGGAGAAATTTAAAAAAGCAGTGTCAATTCATGCCATTTTGAAACAACCATAGTGTGCATGAATGGGACAGAAAGCTGCAATTAAATCTCTCAGCTGCCCAGTGTTTGCTTTCTTCCTGCATTTGCCATCCTGCTTCTCTTCCCTGCTCTGTTACTGTAGTTTTGCAGGATACAATGAGGTATTTTCTCTGCTGCATATATAAAGTTCTTCTAGAATACTGCTTTGGCATGTGTTGTTCCACTATGTGCCCAAATCCAAATCAATACATGAATTGTTCTTGTTGTTTGGAGATAAATAAGATGAATCAGTAATATAACTGGTCCTATTGAAGTTCACTGTTCAGTAATATCAGTCTCAGGGTGAACTCAGCCCACTTTTCTTCCTGAAAATTTCTAGCTGAAACGTCTTTCTCTAAAGATGTCTATATGTTTTTCATCATCTAAAATTACGTTGGTGGGACATGGAAAATTTCACTTGAAAGAGAATTTCATTTAAATTCTTAAATAGAACAAGTTTTTATATTATTTCTTCTTCTTCTAAGATATTGGGAGACCTTAAAAATCTTCCAGTATTTTGTATTTATTTTAGATCAATGTTTCATCAATGCCATAAAAATACTTTTTTTTTTTTTTTTCATTTATAATTACAGGCTTTTCAGGGTTTCAGACATTTCTCAGAGGAACTATTTTGGCTACTAGGTAGCTGGAATTCTAGATAAAACACAAAATGTAAGTGAAATATTTGCACAGAAAAGTATTGTTGACGTGCACCTTACAAATCAAAAGGAAGGCTCTTGTGTCTTATTGTAATTAGAGATCAGTGAAGTGGTTGTTTTATTAGAAATGCAGATTATCTTGGAATAACTAATTTTGTTCTACATTTATTGAACCTAAATCAAGCTATTCCTACTGAAAAATGTTTTGAATGCAGTGATGGCCCAAGCTGTCACCTGGTAGAGCAGCCTTGCTGATTGCAATGGGTGCTTGTTGCATTTGTGACAGGCAAAACATTTCCACTGAGATGCCAACATGGAGTTCCATGAACAAGGCTGCAGAATGAGGATGGAGGATGCATCCTGACTGGAGAAGAGAGCTTTTCCAGTACTTACTGACTCTGGTGTTCCCATCTTCTGAGCTCAGCCAGGGACTTGGCATCATTCAGCAGCTACAGGATAGAATTCTGTCCCTTACTTTCTTCTTTCTCACCTCACAGGGGGTTTTGGTTTATTTTTTCCTGCATAAAAGAAGCCAGTAAAGTCTGCCCAGGTGTGGTTCCCTCGCATTGTTATGCTCCTGAACTTTGGCAGAGGTGCTTCATCAATGCTTGGAGGAAGTGAAAAGGAACCAGGAAGCCCAAATGCTCAAAGCTGTGTGCACAGACATAACTGTGAGACTAAATTACCGGAATTGGAGTAAGCTAGTATTGTGGAATTGGAGTCATTTCATGGGAAATTGTCTACTAAACAATTTTCAAAATTTGGGTCTGTACCAAGCAATCCATATGGTAAATCCCTTTGGGCTTTCACCTTAATATATTTAGCCAGCTTAATGTTTAAACAATTCTTTTATTAAGTGAAAAAATTCTTGTCTGTTCATGGGATTCTGAATGCAGATCTTTAGGTGTCATCAGGAATTTCCTCAAAAGGGCTTGATTCATGGGATCAGGGACTGACCTTGGAAGAGCAAGTACCAGTTATTGCCACAATTATTCTCATAAAATATACAGTACAAGTACCAAGCAGGAGTTTTCTGTCACAGCTCTGTAATATAATCCTTTACTTGCCCAGTTCACTGGTGGGATTTAGTCCTATCATGGAAATTCATTTTCTATTTAATATCTTAGTATGTGTGGCTGTCCTGCTGTCTTGGGACAGAGAATTTCCCATTTTAGTTTGTCCTTACCAAAATCTGAATGCAACGTACTAGAACACAGAGTAAAACTAGCAAGACTCCCTTACTGAGTACATGGGAGGAGGCCTCTGTTAGCATTTACTCTGTTTATCTGAGCACACTTACACCAGCCAGACTCTCCCAAGAAGTGTCTGTTAAATCTTCTTTTTCTGAGTGCCAGCTTTCCCTGAGTGATGCAGCCTGCCTCCCAGCAGAACTCTGAATGCAACAGTGACAATCCTTTGCCTCTCGACCAACGGCACAGTTCTGTGCAAGTTTCTCTCATGACTTGCTGCACAGGTGCCCAGGCATGGAGCTGGCTCTGAGAACTGGCTGTGTGTGGAGAGAGGACTCAAACTCGTGTGGTGGGGGTTGAGTTTGTTGTGGAAATCATGCCATTACAGAACTTAGTGGGATGATTGCTACTTTGTGGCTGGTGTGCCCCACATTGGCTGACTGAAGCACAAATGAAATGCTACCTGGACAGGCCCATACTGCATCCCAGTTGTGCCATTTTCTGGTTTTGTTATTATCTGCTCTCTGAAAGGGAATTATCAGGCCTGGTGTGCTTGTAAGAATCTGATCTTCTCAACATTCTTTTTCAGTCTTTTGGTTGCTTGGCTGACCTTGTTTTTATGTTAGTGGGGTTATTGATGGGAGTAGCCAATGAAATGGGTAGTGAACATGGGAAGCATTTTCAGAATGAGTTATTAAACTCCTGCCAGAGATTGCATTTATTATAATTATCTCAAAACTGTTATGTGGCCCCATAAACCTGCATGGTGATTTATAAACTTATGCTTAAATTTTGCTAATGCATATATGCGATTTTTTTCACTCCTATGAAGGAAGTTATACTTATGCTTTCCTATAGATAGAGTTTCTATATTCAGAAGGTATTTATTTAAACTGAAATGGCTCTGGAAATAAATCCCAAACTAGCTTGCTTACATTTCTAAAGTCTCAGTGAAATTTACTTGCAAAAATAGTATTGGTCTAATCCTGCAGGGTTCTGAATCCTTTTCATGCTTTTTATACTACTGGAAAAACAGTGGATTGTAAAGCAAGAAAACTGGGCCTACAGAAAACTCCTTTCCTGTTTTCTTAGTGTGTTAGCCAGGAGCAATAGCAACAGAAGGTCTTTACATTGTAGTGGCAGATGGTTGGATGCTACATCTCTGTATTGTTTAAAATTCTTGCAGCTTTTCCAGCTTCTAGAGTTTGTCTAGAAAAGCTCTTAGTAGCCTCATTTGATTGTATTTTAGATCTTTATTAAATTGGATTTACAATTACAGTTTTATTTCTTCATTAAATTAGATTTTATATTCTTAAATCCTTGAGTTTGCAGATCTGTTTGCTGGAGGGCAGGACCTGTGCTGGAGATGGAGGAGGCTGAGTGACAGTGATTACCAGGTGTCCAAGCTGCTTGTGCCCAGCTGAGAGTCTTAGTGAGGAAATTGGGTGAGCAGGAAGTGAGTGCCTCATTAGCTGCTCTCCTCCCACCTTGAAGCACAGGCAGTGCTGGTTTTGGCAAATGCAGTAACACTGATTGCTGGCGGAGTTACTCAGCACTGCTCATCAGCACACCAACAATTCAGCAGGCTGAAGTGCAAATAACATTCTAAGAACTGGTGTAGACCCTCTGTCCTGTCTGCAGCCAGCAGCAAGTGTCTGAGGTAAGATGGTGTTTGAAAATGCTTGAATCATCCCCAGATTTGGATTAAATGTCAGACATCAAAACAGGAGTCATATTCTGTATCTGGATATAAGCAGGGAAGATCCTTTCCAACATACTAAAAGCAGAGCAGGGTAACAGGAGACCATTTGAAGTTAGGACTTTGAATAAGCTGACCTGAACCAAGTTCACTTTCCTTGCAAGGGCACTTTTACCTTCAGGGATAGGCATAAACCACTGACTATCAGCTGAATGAGGATAAAATGCTCTCAGTTTTTCAGTTTATTACAGTTTGAGGAGCACAATAAGTTGCCTAGAACGGTTTTGACTACACTGTACCAAAATAATTAGTGTATTCTGAGAAGGATATGGTTTTATTTAACTTATTTTCTGAACTCTATGTGAAAAGATTGTTTGTATTTATGGGAGGCTCTACTTAAATCATACAAAGGGAATTTTCAGGAAAATAGCTACATAAATCTTAGGAAATGCAAAACTAACAGACATGTGAAGGATTCGTATTTAGAAAAGAATCTCCCAGTGGGTTGTTCTCAGCAGAAAATGAAAAGGTCTTTTTTGCAGTCAGTTGAACTATTAGTGTATTTTTTGCTGATATAAGCAGTTGTACAGGTACGACCACTGTCACAGTCCCAGATCTCAGTGCTGCAAATTAGCAAGGTTTTAACTTTGCTCCAAATATCATGCTAGCTCATTTTCATTATGAAAAAGGTGGGGGGAGGAGAATGGGACAAAGTACTATTGGCAAAGCACATTATAATTGTTTAAGCAGGCCCCACAAGTCATGCATTTCAATTATTTGTTCAAAGCTGTCTGCAATTAAGAGTTGCAAACAAGGTTTTTGAATGCAAAGTCAGACAATTAAAATGTTTCATGAGTGCTTTAGAGAGAGAAGTTCTGAATTAGCACTTTGAATACTCAAGACCTCTTGTTTCCTAATCTCCTTTCCCTTTTACTCTGTGGAAGAGAGAGATGTATATTTTTCCCAGAATTTTTCTCTTTAAGCCAGGCTGATCTTAGGAAAGATTGAATCATCCTGGTCTTTGACTTGTACATTTGAATGTCTTTTGCTCCTTGAGAGATCATCCTTTTTGCTTCATAATGGTCCAGGTGCAAAAAAATTACTTTCCCCAGGTCTGGCTTGTTCTCAAAGGGGGGCTGTAAATCACTTTGAGCATCTCTCCCTCTTGTTTAAACACCCAACACACACACACAGAGAAACACACACCACCCCCCAAATCTCTTTCTTTCCCCTTTGAAGAGGCAGAACTATTTTAGCTGGTGATTTGTTGCACTGAGAGTACAGCCTCTGTGCTGGATAAGCTGACAGACAAGATGTGGGAGCAGGGATGTTAACAGAGTTCTGTGGATGGTGGGGTTGTAGCTGCTGATGGGGATCAGCTCCCAGGGAAAGGACAAACTTCTTTCTCTTTAGGCATGAGAAACAAACTTGAGTTCTGTGAAGTTACTTCTTCAGGAGAACACTGCTGCTCAGGGTTGGGGTCTTCCTCACTAATTCCATTTGCATGCTGGTTGTTTCCATTTAGAACTTGCATTTTGGGAGTTTTTCAAGGTGATGGGGGTGTTCTGTTGTTTTTTTCTTTCCCTATTTTTTATGCTCAGATGTTCACAACCTGAAAACACTTGACAGTCTTTCCCCTTTCACTCCCCTGGTAGTGTCTGTCAGGAGCCATTTCTAATGGTAACCTTTTTGATGCAAAGAAGAGCAAACTGCTGCATAGTTTTAAGTTGTGTTAAAGGCTAAAGTTAAAGGTGCTAACCTGTATCAATTTTTAAAAACACATCTGGGTAGTGAACTGCAAAAGGAAACATCAGGTTAACTAATTACTGTCAGAAAAGCAAAGACCACACGACTTGTGCTATGACATGCAAATTCAATTGTCATTGAGCTTTTCTGGGGTTTGATGATTATTATCTAACAGCCTATTTTTTGTGATCCTGTAGTCTGTGTTCTGCATTGCTGGAGTGGGAACTGAGAGTCCAGCAAGCAAACAAGGTTTGCTACCGTTAAGGCTGAGTGATAAAGTTTATTCTTGTGCTTGGGGTTCTGGGCTAGAGAAAGCAGGGGGAAGGAAGGGAAGAGCAAGGCTGCAGAGGGGTTGCCAAGGCAGAGCAAGTGCTGCTGTTGCAGTTGTCTCTGCCCATTCTTTGCTCTGAGTGTGGAGGTGTCCCACTGCACCAGTGTTGGCTCAGGTGGGGAGTTTGCCCTGCAACAAAGAGCAGCGTGAGGCACACAGTGAGATGGGACAGAAAACATTCCTTATCCTGAGGATGTGACTGTGTTTGTGGCCTCGGCTTTGTTGGGTTGGACTTTCTTTTTTTTTTTTTTTTTTTTTCTTATCTTGTTTTTGGATTGTGTTTTTCTTCCCCAGTTAATTAGCAAGCAATTCCTAGATTCATGAATCAGGGATTTTGCTGGAAATTAAGGAGTGAGGTCACTATGTCTTGCTTAGACTGGCTATTGTGGAAGTACTAAAACTTCTTGGATACTGCTGAGAACAGCAGCGATTTCCTCCTCAATGGTCTATGTTTAAAGGCAGAAGTCATGGAGGGAAACCAAAGTTAGCCATTATTTGTGATGCAGGGAATTACTAATTTTTGCTGGAATGCTTGTACTGAGCAACTTTCTCATCTACCCAAGACTTTAATATACAATACAATTTTATCTTGGGCAACAACGAAAGAGGAGGAGGGACACATTTGGAGTGACGGTTTTTGTCAAGTCACCTGTGACAGGGCCCTGCTCTCCTGGGGATGGCTGAACCAGTGCCCAGCCATGGGAAGCAGTGAATTGATTCCTTGTCTTGCTTTGCCTCTGTGCATGGCTTTTGCTTTCCCTATTAAACTCTATCTCCACCCATGAGTTTTCCAGCTTTTCCCCCTCTGATTCTCTGCCCCATCCAGCTGGTGGGGGTGTGAGCAAGTGGCTGTGTGGGGCTGGGCTGCTGGCAGGGGTTAAACCTTGACACTGGCCAGTGAAATGTCTGGAGGGCACCAGCTAATTCTGCCACTGATGTCTGAATAACTTCAGCTAAAAAGACCAAATTATAGCATGGACAATAATAGAGTTAAGGGCTTGCTTCTAGAGCACAGAGCTTAGCTAGTGCTGCTTGTACTGAACTGTCATCTAGAACTTCAGGTAGGTAGGATCCATCAATAGTATTATTGCATATAATATTTCTGCCAGGCATTTTTACCTGCCAGGGATACAAAATTACTAGCCTAATTTTTTCTCAGTGCAGAAAACTTAAATGGGCACAATTACTTCTGTTTTATCCCAGACAGGGCTGAAGTTTAATCAAGAGACAGTTCTGCATGAAGCTGGATTGAAAAACGCAGTTAGTACATTAATGGCCTCATCAGGAGAGTAGCAGCAGTCATCTGCCTGGATTACTTTGTATTCTCTGGGTTGGCAGCATTCATTTCAATCGCCCGCTTTGTGCTGTGCTTCACCCCCTCTGCTGGCTGCCCTGCCCAGCTTCAGTTCCCTGCCCCAGGTCCTCTGCTGGAGAGCACAGCCACTGCTGGAGAGGTGGCCAGGAAAAGGCCATTTGTTCTGTCCCCTCCCACCTTTCCACAGCAATGCCGTGCTCTCCTCCAGCACATCAATTAGAAGTCATTCTGGTCAGCACCCATCCTCACACTAGGCTCATTAGATCTTCATAACACTGTGCAAACATTAACTAATTAATCTCTCCAGCAGAGATGGACGGGTAGGTGGAAGTTTTCACTGTCAGCCCGGGAGTGTTTCTAAGGTGCTGCTCTCCGTCAGTGGCTCTTGACTTAGCCCCAGCTGTCTGGGTGGCTAATCAGGCTCATTGCTTGCACCGAGCACAGTTAATCACCTCGGGCAGATGCCTGCTTTCCCTATCACCCTTTGGTCGCTCCAGTAAAGTAGGATTATTCCAGGGGTTTTTTTCAGATGTATTGGGCTGTGAATTTCCAGTGTGACAAGAATTACTGTCCCAAATTGGTAAGCTTTTGTTTGAAAGGCGCTGAGTATGAATCTGGCCCTTTTTTTTTTGCATGCAGCACTGTCCTTAGAGGCCCTGATCTCCCACCTTCAGGGAAGGGATTCAGCCCAATTTGGGAGCACCAATGCAAATACTTGTACTGCTCATCCAGTGCAACAGAGAGGGCCCACTGCAAGAGCCCCGGGAAGTTTCCCAGCTGTGGACACACACATCAGTTAAACCTTGCTGCTCTGCAAGGCCTTCATTTTCTTTTTATTCTGGATGCAAAACACTCATTCTTGGGGGTTTTGTTGTTTCTTCTTTGTTTTT
Source organism: Dicaeum eximium (assembly GCA_013396995.1). Taxonomy (NCBI): domain Eukaryota; kingdom Metazoa; phylum Chordata; class Aves; order Passeriformes; family Dicaeidae; genus Dicaeum; species Dicaeum eximium. The sequence continues at coordinate 1,949,740 of VWZP01009918.1, read as the reverse complement.
GCTCCACACGTCACTGTGTTCGTCGGAAAGCACCAGCTCCCAGGTAAGCGTTGGCAGGTTCTTGAAAGACCTTTGAAAGCTCTGCTAGTGCTGTGAGTTTTTGCACTTGAGTGAGTAAGGTTTTCCTCACCTTGTAAAAGGGAAGTAGCACATTCAGTGGTGAACTTTGCAAATAACAGGGCCAAATGCCGAGGGGCAGCTGCACCTTTAGGTACCTTTGTCCTGCGAGCAGACCCAGAGGAGAAAACCATGAAAGTCTCACTTATCTGTTTATCTAGCTTGCAGCAGTCTGATGCTTTCTGCCACCTTTACTGATAATGGTCCCTTTGAAGTTGAATACAAGTGTGAATTAATGGTTTTGTAAAGACTGGATTCCAGAACAGGTCGTAAATTACCTTGTTAGACAAAGGCTTCTGGGGAACAGTGTTGCCTTACAGTCCCTCCTTGTGTCATTATCCTGATGCATTTCTAGCATGGCAAATAATTGACCAGAATGATATGCTGACCAGTTCTCCAGTCAGCTTTGAAAGTTGTTTGTGTAAACTCTTCTAGCAAGAACAGCAAATTACAGACCTATAGCAAATTCTCATCATTACTCTTAAAATGAGTCTGAGTCCTGGCGACCATCAATATTCCGAAGCCAAAGAAAATTAGGACCTTTATTTGCTTGAAGTAACATTTGTTTAATTTGCTGCTGCTGCTTCTTAGAAACACAAGCATTTTGAAATGCCAAATGCCTTTTCCAGACCTCCTCAGGATGTGAGAGTAAACAGCGAAAGGAGGCAGGAGAAGTAGTGAATACATATTTTAGATATGCATGGGTGGGCCAGATCCTGAAGATTGCCTGCTTTAGGGAGAGCAGAGACCTGATCTGCTCCTCAGTGAAGCTCCAAGTCGGGTAGAAAGGCATTCCACACTCAAGAGCTCTGTTTGAAATTGATGGCTGTCCTTGATACTCTTCTGCTTTACTGAACTCAAGCAAAAAGGGAGTTTGTGTTCAGAGTGTAAAGCAGGCGAAGTTTTTTTATTAAGGAGGGATGCTTAAAATAGTTTATCCTCTCTATTTAGATGTTACAGGGAAGTATCTCTAACAAGACAAAACAAAACCACCAAAAAACCCCACCAACAAAAACTCCACAATTGCTTTCCTTAGAAAATAATGACGTCTGTGGTGGAGGGAGACAGAAAACTGTCATCATCGTGATGCCCATGGGATTTGTACCATGGCTGCCTTATTCCTGCTCTGGTCTGTGAACCAGCTTTCTCAGGAAGACCTCATTCCCTATCATTTATCACTTTTAAAAGTTGCTAGTTCTTTTATTTTTTAAAGTCCCCTTTGGATATGTAATTATGATTTTACAACTCAAAAAATAATTTGACTCCTGTCTGCTTCACTAGAGAATTCCAGAGTTCAAAAACAGACACAAAGACCCACATCCTTTTGAGCATTTGAATTTCATACTAGTTGGCCCTCATGATCTGAACTTCCCTGGGCAGTTGTGGTTCTACATTAAATTGTTAAATATACTTAGATGCACTTGTCTGTAGCACAGCACAAAGGGATTCCTTCAAGAGAAAATTAAACTGCATCATCTCTTAATCATAGTATTTTTATATTATGTTAGATTTCTTTAGCTTACATTCATATGTATCTATAGTTATTTGTAAATATTTATAGTTAGCTATTAATATAAATTGATTCAATTATGTTCCTGTCTTAGGCCAAAACAGGATTTAGGATAACCTTGCAGTGTTGCAAAACAGAATCTAGGACAACCAGGTGGGGTTTGGGGCTTTCTTTGTTTTCTGAGGTGTACAATGCTCACTCTGCAAAGAGCCAGAGAGTGGGCACACTGGAATCTTCTGTTTAGGTAGTGTGAAAGGATTTGTATAAAAATTCACAATTGCCTTGCAATCCAAGTTTGCTCTCTTCCCACTCTTCCTTGAGTCTGCAGTGCTGGCAGGATTCTCTTGTCATCTGCTACTAAAAAGTAACAAAAAACTTGGTTGGAAATTACACTTAGTTCATCTGTGATAAAATCCATGTTTAAGTTTTCTGTTCCATTTTTCCTTCCCTGTTGATTTGATCCCTGGAAATGGTGACTGCACTAAACTGAGAGGAATGACAGACTGTCTTTACAAACAAACTGTGGGTCTGCTGGTAGACAGAATTAGCACTGAGAGATAAAAGAAACAATGGGAAGGGTTCCACTGATTGATGAATGGGAAAAGATATTTGCCTTTACAAACAAACTGTAGGTTTTGCTGATAAATAAAATTGGATGTTGGAAGATGAAAGGAACAATGGGGAAAAGCTCTAAAAATTCCAGGAGAATTAAAAATTAAAAAGTGGGGTTATACATTATAGGGGATCAGGCGTTCCGGGAAGTCTGTACCTCTCAAGTACCTCAGCCAATGGGGAAAGAGAGAAGGGAAAATGCGGCCGGGAAATTAGGATAAAAAGGAGGCTGCGTCCTCCAAAATTTTGAGAGACCCCAGGGGAATGCCCCATGGCCTCTCCCTTTATTCGAATAAAGTAAAAGGGACTCCTCTGTCTCCTTTTTGGACATAAACCTCTGATGTTTGTGGATTAATTTTCCTGACAAAACTGAGGGCTGCTGCCCCTCTTTTCTGGCTGGCATCCCAATGTGCAGTTACTGAGCCTTGTCTGGACAGGTCTTCTTACTGAGGGTTGAAAAGGAACTGTGGTGTGAAGGGAAAAGCAAATAAACAAATAATGGAGTAATCACGAATACAGATACACTAGGACGTGTGAAAACTCTTTCTATAGATGTCCCCAAAAATTCCTATTGAATTATTCTCACTCACTGGCTAAATAGGTGGCTTTCCAGCATAAAAATCTTTCAAAGCCTTTCTGAGGCATTGCATTGGATTGCTCCTGTGCCAGCACTTTTTGATGTCCCAGAATAAGGTATGTCTTGATGTATGACACACAGTAAGAAATTTGAAAAAAATAGATTGCATCAATTCCCTTTGACAGTCTGGGTTCTGTCCACTCCATATAGATTTTGACAGATAATTAGCAGGGCAGATACAGTACATTTGAGGAGCAAAGGCTCTTACAACCCGTGGACAGCTAGTTTGCCATAAAAGCCAGATTATGCTGTTAAAAGAAACTGCAAAAAGTTAGATTGCTAGAACTTTGACACTTCTGAAAAGAGATCATAGAAAAAGGTTGAATTGGCTTTAAGGCAGGAGCTAACAAATGGCTAAGCAGTTGTACAGTGTGTGGGATGAAGTGGTAACCTTGTTATTTTATCTAAGAAAAGACGGACTATTCAGAACCAGCATTGGACATTGTTGACATTAGAACAATTAGGAGAGGGTGACACAATTGAAATGCAAAGCACCAGTAAACCTCGCATTGAAGTGTTTGTTTCCTTCAGTGAAGCTTAAAAGATCCTTAAACGCTGGATCTGTGGAATCATTTGCTGTTAGCTTTTATCTTGAATGCATTTTCTTAATTTACTTTCTTTTTTGTCTGACACTAATATTGTGATCTGTGTAGACAAAATACAGAGCACAAATACTGCAATTCACAATCCTGAGTCAACAAATTTCTATCTTTAGAGACTGTCTTCAGTGAGAGGCACAAATGTGGGACCTTTGCTGAATACCAGTAACTGGAACCCAGCTGCTGTGGTCACCTCGAGCCATCAGCAGAGACACTTCAGCTCTGCAGGGCTTTCTTGTAATATCAGAGACAGTGTTTCAGGAGGGAGTGTTTTATTTTTCATGTTTATCCCAGTGGAAGGATTCACTAAGCAGGTTGTCCTGTTAGTCACATAAATGTAGTAGGTCTTAGCTTGTTTCATGTTTGGGGGAAATGTGGTGACATATTTTCACTGAAAGACTTCTGGAAATAACTTGGGTCCTCTAGGATGACCTTAAAAGTAAAACGCAATTCTGCCAAGTTGAGATTCAAATGTTTCAAATTATTGTGATGTGAAAGTGTGATTCCTAAAAATTTTGTATAGATTTTATTTTTATTTTGTGACTTAAAGTAGATAAATATGGATGTTGTTAATTTTCAATTTGACAAAGGATTTTTAAAATCTGGTCTATTATAGCCATTATTTAAAAGTTTTAAAAAATTGAGCTTCCACTCTGTGTGCTGCAAGTCCAGAGAACTGTTGCACAAACACAGACTGAGCAGTTCCAAGAAGAAAGGGAAAGAATAAAATTATTGAGACTGAATGTGCCAGGGAATGCAAGAGATTGTGCTTGCTCCTTTACTTGGGGCAGGGTGCTGTTGGTTAGTCAGAGCAGAGGAGAAGCAGATTTCTGAGCTAATATTCTCCTCAATTAAGTTCAAGCCCCAGACAGGCCTATCTAGGAAATGCCCCAGTAACTGTGACCTACATCAAGGCGGGGAGTCAGGCTTAACTGATGTCCAGCAAGCATTTTAAAGGGTCCATCAGGGAGCTGTACAGCCTTTCTCTGTTGTGTTCCTGTCAATGAATAGTTAAAGTTTTTACCATAAAATTATTGTTCTTCAAATTTACTGTGATAATGACAGGCTTAATTTTTTTCTAAGTGCTGCTGTGTTGTTTGAGCTTGCAAATCACTGCAGGTATTAAGGAGGTAAAACTGAGGTCAAGTCAAGTGTTATTGCTGTTTGACATCATTTTTGCTAGAAAGTTAGGGAACTTCTAGTATGCCATCCTGATTTTTGTATGATGAATGTCAGTAATAATGAGACTGAAGGGCCAAAGCCATGCAGCCTTGTCAATACCTGCCAGACACATATCGTTTGTTTTATTACAGATATAGGCTTTGATCTTTCTTATGTTTGAAGACTTGATTAGGCCTATCTTGTTAAAGACATAGCACATGAAAGCTGGGAATTGGTTCCTTAAATAGCAAAGCTCTTGAGAAAGAGCTCCTCAAATTAAGGAGTAGAAAACACCTCCTGAGGGCTGTGTAAACCCTCCCACACTCCGTATGAAATGTAGCTGCAGATGTTTCTGTGGCAGAATGGTGTTTCTTCCCCAGTCTTTCAGTGGTGCTCAGAATTCTGGATTTGGCTATCGAGGAGTTGTCTCTTGAGGCAACCTGCACACACCTGTCTGTGTCCTGAAGGAAAAGGTCATTGTGTGTGCCCTGGGTGCTGATGCAGAGGGTGGACATGGGCTGGCAAAATAGTCTAGATCAGAGTCTTAATAGCTACAGTGAAAAATATTGTTGTATATCCTTTCCCTTAAGGCTCTATTAGTGTGTGTGACTTGAGCTCAAAACTTTTTGGCACTTGGTCACAGTTATCTCTGTTAGGAAAGGAGTGATGTAGCTCATAGTGTTTCTTCTCTGTGAGAGTATTCCATCCTGGCAAACATAGGCAAGATGTTGCTGGTGAGTACTGAACAGCAGGCCACATTAAGGTGTAGCCTAATCCTGTTCCCAAATATTCCATTTATTTAATGTTAACTGCATTTCCTTTTTTGGTCCAGGGCCTTTCAGTATGAGACAAAAATAAATTTACACGTAGAATAAGAAATAATGATTAGCTTGAAAATATAATTTCTGTATTTATAAGAAAAGGCTTTATTATCACACTTTTCTATTGTTACTTTTCCTGTTGCTTGGTTACCGGGTCATAGAGAAAGCTACATTTTGAAGAGAATATAAGTTAATTATCAACTGCTCCTAAACCAGCAATTAAAATCTCACCTCCAGATTTTCTATGTTTTACATTTTGTAAGTAGCAGCAGAAAGGAATAAAATATTTGGTTTCTGCTCCCTACCCTGCCAAGAAAGTGGGTGCAACGTAATGGTCACCCTTGCCTGAAGCAGTTCTCACAGTACTCTTGGATAAACAGTTTCTAGCTGCTGCTTGTGAAGCACAGTTTTAGAATGGCTTTTTGTGGAAGTAGCCAAGAGCCTTCCTGCCTCCCTTGTTCTCCAAGTCACATTTCAGTGTGTGCTGTGGTGGTGACAATTATTGTAGAATCAGATGAAGTCTGTGTCTCAGTCATGGTAACTTGTATCTTATTTTTCACCTCGGCAACAATTTTGTGGTACTTCTGACCCTCTTGTTACTTGGTTCTAGCAAGTGACCTTCAACTTGGCTGAAACATCCAGGCCTTGCTCTTTATTAACAAAATTTTTGTTGAGCCCAAGTGGCCACGGGCAGCCTGGTGCTTGGTGGCAGCTCTTGTGCAGGATGAGCAGGTCCTGGGGCAGGTGCCCCTCTCTCACCCTGACCCAGCGGGATGTGGGAGTTGGGCATTGCCCTGCAGCTTTCATCACTGATGCACCTGCTCTCAATGACAGGTAACATCTAATTACACCATGTTGTGTGGTTTGCTGTATAGGGTGATATGTAGATTTATTTGTTTTAATAGCACAATCTGTGCTGTCCACTAGTTTAGATAAAGAAAGGTTTTAACTGGAAGGCTTAAGATTTGATTATGAGGTTCAGGTTATATTTTTAATCCCATGTCTGTTAATCCTGCTTCTTGAATTATTGGCTTTTCACACACACAATTTCTATGGAAATAAGAGTAAGCATTTAATTATTTTCTTTGGACAAGAGGAACCACTTGGTTCCTCCACAGGAAATACAAAGTGGTTGAAGAATAGATATTCAAGGAGAAGAAATAAACAAAGAAACAAATGATCTTTTGATTTTAATCACTGACTCATTACCCAACAAAACCATTTGAAGTATCCACTGCAAAATCCTAAGGCATTTAATATTTGCTGGGAGTCTTAATTTTCTTGAAAACGAAAGAAAATCTCTTGAAAATTTTGTGGTTATGAAAATTTAATTTAGACAGAGCAATTTGTCACTAGCTAAATACTCATTAAAACTTCAGTGTACACCCATGCATAAATTCAGTCAGTCTGCACTTGCCTTGGAGCTCTGGGGATTTCATTGCAACTTGTGCTCTTTGATGGGGGTGATGAGGTTTGAGCTGCTCAGTTGCTTGCAGAACTCCTGACTGATGCTGTCAACTGTTTGGGGAAGTGTCTCAGATGCTGTAGTTTTAAGGGTCTCTTTTCCTCTGGCCTCAGGGGCAGGGGTTTCGTTTTCAGTGTGCATTAAGTGGAGATTTGCAGCATTTGAACCCTCATGTTAAACATTTGTAGAGAGCTTTTATTTATAGTTTTGCATTGAGGACAATTTGTTTACCAAGGACAGTGATATGATGGAAAAGAACTGTATATTGTACTAGGTGGCATTTTGCTGTGGATCTTCTGTGGTTTGTGGGGAATTTCTATTTTCCTATTAGTATCAGCAGTGAGGGATGTAGTAAAAGGAAAAGAAGCAAGCTTAATGTAAACTGTGTGTTTGAATAAATGTTTGCCCATAGGAATACAAATATTTCTTACTTTTCTGGTCTGATTTTTTTTATATATTAAAAACTCGGGGTCTTCCTGCATCATTAGTTTTATATCTATTTACAAATAATAAAAATCTTCATTTGAAAGAGGTTCGTGGTAATGAATTTTGAAAACTATGTTATTCTTTTTAATAAACAGGAATATGAAAGGTCTTGAAGTAAGACACTGCAATCACTGCATAATTACAGTGGAGGAGTTGCCCTCCTACACACCCTCCAGCCTAGGTAGGACCCAGATTCCAGAACCTTGCTGACTATTCCTTTGGTAAAGGCATGCAAAGCATTAGGTATGTCACTTCATCAGTTTGGATTGCTAGCCTAGGGTTGTTTAAAAGCAGGTGCTAAGAATAGGTGCATCAGTTAAATGCTCTGCAATGAGGGTGATTTATGATGGGAGGCTTAAGCAAAAAAAGGAAAATTAAGTCAGATGAACAAAGGGTGGCTGTAATTAAGCATGTATTAAACAGGAGCACTACAGACTCTCAGCCAGGGACTTGGTGTTTGCTGGCTTCCACTGGTACCGTTCTGCACTGCCTGCTTGTATTAAATCCACACAAAGGGGCACATTCTGTGTTCCTACCTGGTTTTTCATAATGATCAAGCTGGAATGACCTTTAAAAAGCCAGATAATATTTTATTTACCTTTTTTCTCCCATTTACTGCTAAATGTTAATGAAGGTAAGAGATTCAAATCCTTGCAAATAAAACATTTTAATTGACTTAAGTGTAACCATAACAGTAAATTGGCTACTTTATATGGAAAAGCTTTTTGGTATTGTTGAAACACACTTGTACAGTCCTTTCATCTGTCCATAGACTCAGAAATTGGAAGCAAACATTTCCTTTGTTTCCAATGACAGGGGGTTTGAGAATGTTTTGAGGATAGATTTCCCCAAGACTGGTTGCTCTAATCTAGTGCTGGTCGAGTGTTGCCTGCCCTTGCACAACTTGAGTCCACTTCCTCTCTTCCTGGTACTTGGGAGAAGAAACCAACCCCCACCTGGGTCCACCCTCCTTTCAGGAGCTGGAGAGTGATAAGATCCCCCTCAAGTCCCCTTTTCTCCAAACCAAACATTCTCAGCTCCCTCAGCTGCTCCTCATCAGGCTTGTGCTGCAGCCCCTTCCCAGCTCCATCCCCTCTGTCTGGACATGCTCCAGCAGCTCAGTGTCCTTCTCATGAGTGGCCCACAGAGCTAGGCATGGCCTTAGCAGTGCCCAGTACTGAGGGACAATCACTTGATGGATGCTGGCCAGCTCCTGCTTCCTTTCATCAGCACTTCCAGGTCCGTGGGGGTCCCTGCCAGAGGGCCAGGTGTGGGAACTGTCGTCCCTCCTGTGGGGCACCATTCATGGGGATTGAGAGACACAGCCCATGCTATGCAAGCAAAGCCAGTTTATTACACTGATCACTCGTATTTATGGTTCTCTGAGTTCCCTACAAAATGTTCCACTCAGACCCCTTTACCCCTGTTCCCGTAGCAACACAATCTTTTTGGTTATCAGGTCCTTGTTACATCTCCTCTCATCAGAGCAGTCAGAGTGACAGACATGATGTCTTCACTTTTGTTCTTGCCTTGAGTTCATCTCTCCCACGGCTTCCACTGTACCAGGGCCAAGAGGCTGGCAGCACCAGCCAGCTCAGCTTCTGCAGCTCTCTGATCTTCCACATCCCTGGTCCTGCTGTCACACCATTGCAGGTACGGGCCAGGGCCATTGCCCTTCTTGGCACACACCTACCAAGGGCACAGATGTACCTGTAAATACTGAGCTCCAAGGCTAGGAGTGGTGTAGTGAAGCAAGTCTTAGACACAGACTTCTAAAACAAGGCTTGGAATGTGTCATTTGACAGTGACAAGTAAACACAGGAAGACTTGTTTTTCTAATTTTGCACCAAAAACTGTTGTTAGATGAGTAAAACTGTTTCATCCCAACCCTAACTGAGCTGAAGATATAGGGAGTTTATTCCCAAATTATTCTGGGCCTGATGTAACCCAGAGCCACCTCTTCCAGCAGCTCTGATTTATGGCTTGTTATTAGAGGAGAATTGGCATAAAGAGGTAGGATCCTCTGTTGTCTTTGTGTCACACAGCCCAAGGGTCCTGGAACCAGCAAAATTCAGGCTGGGGTTTTACACTCCTTACACAGCTGCAGGTAGTAGCAGAATTTGCCCTTAGAAGAATTTACTTTGCTGCCAGCATGTGAGGTGCTTCCCCAGACTGTGTGTGGCTCAGAAGTAGAATCTGTGCTCAGCTCATTTCCTTCATTCTTTCACTGGAGCGGTGCTGTGTTTGCTACGCCGCACTGACTGCTGTGAATGGCATCAAAGCTTCGCTACACTTGTGGGTTGTGCCTTTTTCTCTTTTTTCCTTCTTAAAAATTGTTACAAAAATATAGCACAGCATATGGGAGGAGAGGAGGGGTTTACTGGGTAATATTTTTACCAGTATATACGGTCAATATTCTAATTTAAATTTTTATAGAGGGCTTTTCCGAGTAGAGTGGGAGTTCTCTACAGGGTAGACAAAGCTTTTTGTAGTTATTTTCCAGGCAATCTGACAGTTCATTGAAGATGAACATAAAATTCTGCCTAACTCAGTAGTTTAATTTTATTTAATACTGATAAACTATTGGAATATTTTGATTCTAGTAAATACACATTACTATTAAAAGATAAAGCTTTCACAGTTAGTTTTATTAGGAATCAGATCTAACTTATTAATTTAAATTCAGTTGCAAGCTGATTGTATAAGGAGCTTAATTTCTACTGTCCTCAAAATTGTCACGTACCCAAGTATATTGTCAAAATTAGAATTCCAAAATTCTCTTTATTGACTTGGTATATTTTCAATTTAGAAATCCAGCAACCTGACTTGTTTAGGGAATGATTAGTGACACAATTCAAAACCAATTATCCTATCCAGGCTGAAGTCTGCAAGTGCTTTTGGGAAGCCGAGTCTTCTGAGTAGATCACATCTGGTTGTGTGTAGCTCAGAAGCACTATAACAATCTTCATTTACCTGAACCCTAGGTAGCATTTCAGAACAGGTTCCCTCAATAAAATGTTTTCCCCTTTATGAAAATTCCTCTGAAATAGGTTAAATACAAATCCCTTCAAAGAAGATACCTCTATATATTAATAAAAATTATCCTTTTGAAAGCTCAGGGATTTACAAACCTATCTAGACCTGTCTGATACATATGAGTTACCACTTCTGTCACCACAGATCCTCACTTTGCCCCGTACTGTCAGGAGCAGCCTGGTGAACACAGAGCTCTGTGATATCTTGTAAAAAAAAAGTGAGTTTGGGAATTGTATTCCTCAGAAAATAGCACTAATGATCCAGCAAGCAACATGTTTGGTCAAAGCTTTGTGGTCTCTGAGGAACCTCTGAATATGACAGTAGGCTGAACTTTCATTGCAAGTGATTTAGAGAAGCTTAGGGGATTGGACGTTTTCTGTTTGCTGTGTGCAGCTATTAGAAAAATAAAATTTGGCAAAAGACTGGATTTCTCAGGATTTGTTCTGTAAATCAGACCAAAATCAGATTGAATCCTTAGAACAAAAGCAGATGTATTTTGCATTTGAATATAAAACCTATCAAGTGGGTGGTGGGCAGAGAATGGGTAAATAAATACAAAACCTCTTAAGGGTTTCTTTCTGGGTTGGTTTCAAGAATGTCCCACAAAACAGGTTTTCATGGTTGTATGGGGCAATGTGATGCCATTCAACTTTCTTTCCTTTCTTTAGAAATTCTGAAGAATCTGTTGAAAACAGCTTCTGGGCTTTTACTAAAATAGTTTCCAGAGATGAAGAAAATGAGAGAATGCATATACAATCTTAGACAAATGATCTGCTCATATATTGAAGCCTGGATTGTAAAATGACTGCTGTGCCTTCCAGTGAATGAATATTCAGTGCTTCCCTGCTGGGTTGGCTTTTCCTATTTGAACCAGCTACAGCTCTGCGCTGTGATTCACTTGTTACCAAATTAAACTCTTTACACACGTGGGAGATCCAACTTTATAAAGTCAAATTTTTGAAGTGCTTTCTGGTCAGCCACTGTGCCTGTCACAATCTTCATAACGCACTGAATTAAGTTTAAAATATCATCCATGTGTGTTGTTTTCTCCTGGCTGTTGAGCAGCCCTTCTGTACATCACGCATTTTTCTGTTGACACTACATATCACTTAGCAACCCAGTGAAAGGCCCTATATGCATTGATTGCACACAATTGTCTTTATGGGGTGGAAGTGTTAAGTGAATAAACCCCCACAGGTGACCAGACGGTCATTCCTCTCATGTTGATAATCTGTTTACATCAAAATATTGTTTACTCAGCTCTCTGATCTTCAGGAATCGACACGAAGCTGAAAGAATACAGTTAACTCCCCACACACTGACACACAAGTATGAGCTGTATTTACATTCTCAGAGATGGATAGATTAAGAAGAGAAGGATTGTTTTGTCTTTAACTTAGCTCACCCAAATAAAGCATTAAAATGCATTTGACAGTTAACCACAGATGATAATGCAATCTTTATGCTGGGGTTCCCATCATAATGGAGAAGTTACAAGGCTGTCACTGCACCATAAAGAAAGAATCTTTCCTGCAGTCTTACCGCTGTCTTTTCTGCTTTTCTCTTTGTAAATGCTGTTACCAAATTACCTTTGGAGAAGTTGGATTGTTTACACTTATTTTTCTATACAGGGGCAATAGCTGAGCTTTTAAAATGAGCCACAGTGTTCTCTCCAGACATTTGCTCTCAACATAAAGTATTCCAAAGTGACAAAAATAGTTTTCAATTCCCCAGGTTTTGTGTACTTTTTTCCTTCTGTTTTATTTGACTTATTATATCCTTATTAATTACTGGGTGGGGGGATGGAGAGGCGAGTGTGCTGAACTGGAGAGAGACATTTCCATTGTTTTGTTTGTTTGTTGACAAAGATGTAACTTCTAATGAAAGCAGATTTTTTTTTTTTTAATGAAGGCTTTGGGAACTCAACAGTTTATATTACAGGGAGAAAAAATCAGCACTTTTAAACCTCTTTTGCCAATTTGGACAATTCTGAAAGAGTTGAATGAGAAATCCTCCCTTTTGTAAAGATTCCAAAAACACATACCCTGAAGTAGGTGAATCAATAGGAAAATTGCAATCTCCTACTGTCAATTTTTCCCTTTTTGTTGCTGTTGTTATTTGTAAACGTCACACTGTAACATCTGTTAAAAATACAATAAGTGTAATTGAATTAAGGGAGTCGGTTATAGCTGCATTTTCTGTTAGGTTTTTTCCAAGTAGTTAAATATTATAGTCTGAGTCCTTATAGTCCCTCCACATAAACCTAGTTTTTCAAAGACTCTACTGCAGAAACACGATAAGGACTTGAACTTTTAAGGCTCTGGAAGTCCATGTTACACTACATAGTAACTGCACTGGCAGCACAGTTTGACTCTTGAGCTTGTAAAATGATAGCTGGGCCACACACATGTATGTGTGCTATTGCAATGTGTGTTTTCTGACGTCAGTTTAAATCAATCTTTGCAAAGTGTGGTGGATAAATGATCTGGGTTTTCATTATGTTGCCCATCTAGCTCCCATTGAAGTCCATGCACCCAGTCCTGGTGCACTGAAAATTCCTGTTGAATCAAATTGGTCTTTGGTGAAGCCCATGGAGATATGGCAGTGATTAATTTGGCACATCACCTTCAGTGGAATTTCTCAGGTGAGGAAGGCAGTGGGAATTTGTCCCAGTGATGAGATTTTCCTTGGCTGCAGTGAGAGGCAGGCTGAGCTGGGCATGGCTCTGGGCTGGGGCACAGGGACAGGTGTGTGACTGCTCTGGAATACACAGCACAGGGTGATGGGCAGTGGAGGTGCCTACACTCCATTTCCCTCTTCATGACTTTTGGATAAAGCTAGTTTTTGTAAGCTGGAAGATCAAGATTTTTAGTAGAATCACCTAAAAACTCTGTATTTCTATACATCACCTAGAAAGGTGATTGCTGATCCTTAGTTCTGCTGCTGAATGAGTGGCTGCTTCTACAAACATTTCACTGTTACAAGGAAGATTTTTCACAGTATTAACTTTAACAACATGGCTGTTTGCTATGGAATAAAACCTTAAATTGATGTTCTGCCATTTTTCTGGTTAAAACAAGGGAGGAAAAAAATGAAGCTAAGATTATGATAACTTCTGTGGTAATACTGTCTTCTGATACAGGCACTTTTTGATAACTGAGAGCCAGAAGAAAGTAACTACTACTTTGTCTTAGGATATCTTCCACCTTTACAGCCTTGTGTATTTCTTCATTAATTCTATAACAAACCCAGTTACTTTTAAGTAGCCTGTATTGCTTTCAAATATGTTTTGGGGTTTTTTTCCAAAATCAATTTTACTACAAAATATTGACTTCACATCTCAAAAACTGTTGATTTCATAGTAATGCACTTGGAAGTGCTAGGAGCAACTAAGAAAAACCTGGGTTTTTTTCTGTCTTCTAAAAAACTAATTTGTATTCCTTTGTATTGAAAAGAAGTCAGACTTAGAGCTTTATTTTCATGTGTTCAAAAGTTTGGTTGCTCAAGCCAAATATTTCCAAGGCTTTTTAAATAAAAAAATAATTAGTAAATGGCATTTCTTCCTTAAAGAGGCAATTTTTAACATACTGTAGGTGATGTTGTTTGCCATTCCATTCTACTCTGTTCAGTCACTGTTCTTGAAATCTTTAAATGGGGGTGGGTTGGAGCGGAGGGGGGTGACAAAATTTAAAGACTCAACTGTTCATAATGAAAATATGTGGTAAAGGAGCAGTAATGAAATTGCTGAACCTCTATCTGGACTGTGCTGCTTGTGCTTTATCATAAACCTTCTCTCAACCTATAATATCTTTCTTTGTCTCCATATTTTTTCCATTCTGACAAAATTCCAGGCCTTCTAAGTCTAATGATGTTGACATATTAAAATGGTAGAGAGAAGAATGTGAACTGAGCCCCTCCTTTTAGCTAAATGTTATCTGCTTAGACTAATATTGCAATTGCCACCCACTGACATAATTTGTTTCACAGTCACAGCCTGGCAGCATGAATCAAATGTTGACATTCTAATTTCATGCACACATGGGTGTTTGGCTGAGCAGGCCTCAGCCTCTGAGCCATTCACACCATACCTGTGTAAATCAGGGAGACAAGGCCTTTTCACAGCTGCCCAAAGGGAAGTTCCTACCTTCCAGCCAAGTCTGGGGCTGGATAAAGCTGTCCAGCCCTGCCCTCTGCCCAGGAGCTCACACTGCTGTCACTGTTCTAGGAGCCAGGCATGTTTACAGAAAACTAGCAATTAGTTGTTTTGTTGGAGTTTTTTGATTTTTTTTTCAGTGTGTTTAACAGATTTTTCTCATAATTCCTGTATGAAATAGATGGGTTTATTCTCAAAATTGTTTCACTATTTCTGTCTAACTGGCTCTAAGTTTAAAGATGTCACAATTTTGCTCCTGGGGACTGATGTCCATTAATGATTGTTGCAAAGATGTTTCACCAAAGTCCTCACTCCAAGCAGCCACCACTGGAGCTAAAATGAAATTCAGCTTCTGTGTGCACCTAATCTTTGAGCACACTGGCTAGAGAGAAAACTACAGCCAGATTCAGAACCCCCTTGCCAGACACTGGTCAGAGGCCATAAGGCTCAAATATTCTTCTCCTTTTAGTCCCATAACTCTGTCCCTGGGAGTAGTGCAAGGCTGTCATTGTGAGAGGGAGAGAGGGTGTGGCATGGCTGGGGTTGAGCTGCCTTTGCCACAGGAAGGGAGATGTGCAGCTGGCAGAGTGTGAGGTGAGCTGGGGCATGGCCAGGGAAGGGCTGTTCCTGACAGGGACTGCTGCCTCCCATGGCCTTTGTCCTCTGCCCCAGCAAAAAACCTGGCTTCTTGTGGCTCTTGCAGGGCCAGAGAGGGCTGCCTTGGGGACAGCCCTGGCTGTCTGCTGTGCCAGGAATGGCATGGAATGGACAACTTTGCCAGCTGCTCTCTCTGAACAGAGCTACTTCCCACTTCACTTAGTGTCAAGGGCAATCCTGAGGCTTCTTGGGATAATCATGGCAAAGTCAGCCTCAGAAATCTAGCTTTTCACTGCAAATACAGTAAAAGTTTGCAAGTATGAACACTGTGGATTTTTCTGTCTCCTTTTTGTAGTTTTGTTTCAGTTTCATGCAAAGTGCCGTTAATTGTGGTGAAAGAGCAGATTTATTTTGCTTTGAAGAAAGTCTTTTGTTTTTCTTGAAAGGCACCCAAAAGTCATGGCAAAGCCAAAAGAATGGCTTTGAATAGTTATTCACAGGTCTAGAGGCACTCTCCAATGGCACATGGCAGTAACATTCTCAAAGCTCCATAGTGGAATTGCTGAGAAAGGTGCCAAGGAGTTGCTGTGGGGCTTGGTGGCACCTGATCATTGAACAGAGCAAACTGTCAAACATAAAAATACCTGCCTGCTGCTTTCTCAGTGTTGTGTGAGATTGGGAGCTCTGAAAGATCTGGATTGTTATCAAGTACTGATGAGAATAATGGGTAGTCATGAGCCATGTGACATTCCACTCTTTTAATTCACTGTGGTCCAGAACTGACTGTGGCTGTGATCCAGTGCTTCAGCTTTGGCATGCCTGGGTCTGACAGGAGTGCCATGGCTGAGCTGTGTGAGGACAGGAACACATACAGATCTCCTGTCCTCTGGAAGGATTCCAGACTCTGCATGCACAGCCCATTAACGGGCTGTCCACACTGAGCTGGGAGACAGGACCTAGCTGGCAGTACTGCAGCAGTGCAAAGGGAAGAGATTTCAGCTCAGCCACTTGGACAAGTCCTTGTGTCTGAGATGTGACAGATCTTTAAAGTTCATTCAGTATAAAAAGGAGCTTGGGGGGTTTTTAGTCCTGAAGAATAACACTCAGTAAACTGCAGAAGCAAATTTATTTCCCTCAGAAGGATGGAGAGCTGAGCAAACCCTACCAGTATCAGATGGGCTGTTTCAGGGACATGTGAACATTTCAGACTGGAAGTCTGCTGAAGCAGTTTTGAAACAATTATATTAAAGCTAGCAGAACCAATTATCAAGTACAGACTGATGTTACTCACCTACATGAAAAATCCTGGGCACATCTTCACTCATGCTCCAAGAATAACCTTGAGGGGCATCCCCACACAAGGGAGAAATCTCCACACACTCTCTGAGAAGGGATATGTTACAAGACACTGCCATTAAAAAGTGGGACTGGGCTTTGATGGTATGAAGTGATCAGCTGCCAGTCTGCAGGCTGGCTGTGTCAGCGCAGCATCTGTAGATAAGTTGTCAGTAGTATCACTTGTTAGTTCCTTTTATCAGATACTTTGTTTTCTGAAGAATGTTTAACTTTGGGATTGATGAGTCAGGTTGGTTTCTGCATTCTTCCACACCAAAAGCAGCAGGGCACCCCCTGCTCCATTCAGCACTGAGAGTTGTGCTAATCAGGTATTGCTCAAGTTATCTTACCCCACTCTAGGCTGAACATCCTGCAACAACAAGTTTCAAGAACCTGCCAAGATTTGCTATTAGCAGTTAGAGGAAAATAATAATTTGATAGGAAAAGGAAACAAATTGGATGTGGATGGTGCAGTGAGTCTGGCTGATAAATTATTGTATTATTTATCAGCTTTCTGTCATTGTATTTCAGACTCTGAGCATGTTGGATGTTTTTATAACAACCTACAATTTCCCAATGTCCTTGCAATCCGTATGTGTTTAACGTAAGGAAAAACCCCCCACAGGTTAATATTGTTGATACTCTGCAAGACAATGTGTCAGCATTTGTATTTCTCCCAGGAGGCATTAATGAGGTTTTTTGGACTCCCTGTAGTCTCCCTTATGCTTTGAAAGAGCTCTCTGGCTTGCCCTCAGCTCTTCCTTTTCCCAAGTAAAGGAACAAGATATGGAAGAGAGCCACTCCTTTTCCCTACACTCTCTACATGCCAGCAGGCAGGACTCTCCTCCTGCCTGTTCAGTGGTCTGTGCCTAGACCTGCCCAATTCACCTTGGCCTTGAAGGAGGTTTTATCAACTGGCTACTAAGCAAAAAGTAGTCAGGATTTATTTTGATTTGGTTTTGCTTTCTTTCTCAGTGTTTTATTTATTTGTTTGTTTGTTTTCAGCCATCTGGTTAGTCCAGAAGGAGAGAGCTGGAAGGGAGAAATTTTTAGTTTGGATATTTTTATATAATGAGAACCTGGCAGTGGAGCTATTTAAGCATCTCATAGAGAAGAAGCCTGATCAGCTGGCACTGGGCTGTGTAGCTCCTGATGCTGGCTGGTGCCTTACCAAATTGCAATCAAAATAATGATGTGTGAGTTTTAGATTGAACTTTAAAATTCCTTCAGAAAACCAAACTGTAACTTGCAGCTTTTCTGCCTGCTTAGGTAAGGTAAACAGAGGGAAAAGAGGGTTAAATAATGTGTTGTGTAGTGATACTGCTGTGCAGGCACAAGCAGAGCTCAGCAGGGACACTGGCTGTGGAGGGGTCTAGGAATAGCTCTGGGTGTCATCATGTCCCTTGTGAGGAAGCCCAGGGCCAGAGGGATGCAGGCACAGACACCAAGAGTAAGGTTAGAGCACATGAAGCCTCAGAGTTGATTAAAGCATTTCAAATCTCTCCAAAGGTTTCTTTATTCCATCAGGTCAAACATATAGTGTCTGGATTAGAGAACATTATCAGCTGGGCCAGCCTCCTAAATCAATTAGGACTTGAAGGGCTTAGTAGCACATTTAGAGGGGCTTAGTGATAAATTCTGTCTCGTTATTTCCACTGAAGTGGCAGTACCTAATGTGAGAGTAACCAAGGTGGTGTCTGTGAGAGAAGGAAAAAGCATCAGAAAGCAGTGAAGAAGAAGGTAGAGAAAATAAGAAAAATATGTCTGAGAATAAAAACACACAGTGATACTATTTGCCCATCTCATTCATGAAAGCTTATGTCACTAGAAGCAATTTGAATATCATCTGTTTGCCTCAATTTCTTAAGAATATGGGTGTGAATATAATCACCTCCCTTCATAGAATGCTGGGTGGGCTGTTTTATTGTGTGAGACACTTTGTGCCATGACTGAAATGAAAAATCCTTGCTATTGCTACAGAAAGCTTCATGTGACTGTGCCTCTCCTGTCAGGAGCAGAAGCCAGGCCTTGTTTGTAGGTCATGTTTGCTGAGTTGTGAGCTGCTAAGGGCAGCTTTACAGTGATGGGAAGTGATAAATGCCCTTGGCAGGCTCCTTGGCTCGGCCAGCATCCACACTGCAGCTCTATTTTTGGGCTTTAGCTGAGTCACAGAGAGCCAGCTCAAATGCATCTGGACTGATCCCCCAAACCTTTGGGTGCCAAGGTTAGCGCTGGCAGAACCATCTCCAGTGTCTATAGCCTAAGTCCAGAGGCTGGTCATTTCCTAATGCTGATACATCTCTTTCAGAAATAGAGACTAGCTCAGCCTGGCAAGGATGTACAGAGGGACTATTATGAAAATTAAAATGTCACAAGGTTTTAAAAAAGAGTGTCTGCATCTCAGCATGAATCACATGGAGATCATAGTCGAGGAAAAGTGAGTGTATGACAGAGGGCTATGTTTGGCACTGTCCTTTATGCCAGTGGGCTTGCATATTTTATTAACCATGCCCACTTTGAGGGTGGTTTCTGCAAGGATTTGTATTCTCAAATGCCTGGGGGTGAACTTACTACATCCTCTCTAATCCTTTTTTCTTAAGTGTGTAAGACTCCTCAAGGCCTTCTTGTGCATTAAAATAGGCTGTCGCTGGTTTCTTTCCAAGTAGCATGAAGCCAAAACCCCCCGAATATTCAGATGGAAATGTAGTTCTGGTGTAGTTAAGAGTATGAGTGAAAATATTTCTGAAAGGAGTGATGTGAGATTTGAGCAACTTCACGTGCCTTTGACAGTGGCAAAGGATGTCCTGGGAGAGCCAGGTCACTGTGACTTCTGACCTTGTGTTTCTTAACTGAAACTTAATTCTTCTTATAAAGGTAACTCGTAGCAATTTCACAGGTGCTTTCTTAGGAATGAGTAACGTGGCCTCTTCCCCCTCCTCCCAGCTCTAGCCAAATAAATCTTTAGGTAAAAATAACTCCATCTCTCCTTTTATGTAGTCTCCTGTTGGGAGAATATCTTTCATTTTCATGTGTACTTTGAGTGTAGTACTTACATTTAAGATGGCAAACAAAAATTTCAAGCAAGGCATTAAAAACCCCCTCGTTCTGCATTCTATCCATTTGTCTTCCCTTTGTCCTTAATCTTGATTTGCCCTGTAGGTTAGTCTTATCATAAAGACAGTATGAATGACTGTCTCAGCACCTTTCCTCATTAATGCTGCAGGAAATTGATGAGTAGATCTCTGGAACTGTGGATTTTTTTGGCAAGAATTATAGCCCCTATTTATTTTGGAGGGACCCATGTGGCTTTCTAAGTAAATATATGTTAAAATTTTCCCCAAAAATAAACAGTACAAGTAATTGCTTGATATATGAAATTGACATTTTGGCTTTGTGATTTGCTATGATATGTAAAAATCTAATTTCCTCCTTGGAAAGATGCTATTGCAAAATTGCAGGTAAATTAAAATCAGTGGTTTATTCAGAAGGTGAGTAATAGGCTCTGTTTTAATATATCAATATTTATTCTGCAGCTTCTCAGGTCTGCCCAGATATGTGCCATCTAATGTTAAATGTGTGCTGGCTGTGATATTACCTTTGTTGGTAATTGAAATGGATAAAGATTGATGTAAGTGTCTTGCACACGCACTCCAGCCAGGATTTGTAAATAGCATTGCTCCAGATACTAAAAGAGCATTACAGGAGTTTCACTCTGAGCATCATATTCATATACTCTGTTTACTGACTTGCTGATAGGCACTTCAATAATTATACTTGAATTCTAAAAAATCACAGGATGGAGCGTTATTTTGTAAGTTTAATGAATCTTTGTCTGCTGTTAAATCTCTGCCTTGAAGGAATTTGTTGGATAAGTACTATATTCATAGCTGCTTCTATTTGTGCATCCTTTTCTAATTAAAATTAAAAATAGAGTCCAAGAAAGAGAAGTAAATGGCTTCATGCACTGAGGACCTTTTGACTCGCTGAGGTGACCAGTGAATTGACGCTGATAAAGCTTTGGAAATGTGCCACATTATTAAAAGTAATGGCACTGAGCTGGATGGCAGAGCTGTGGGGAGGAGGAGGGGCTGGCCAGTTCTTTAGAAGAGCCTTATGCTCCTTTAAGGGCAAACCACCTCAGAAAAACAAGCATTCCAACACAAATAGATTGAAAACAACTAAGTTAATGGAATTATTGTGATTTTTCAGGAGTAAATCTGGCTACAAAGCTGAAAACAATAAAAACCCTTTAATAATAAAACTAATAAAGTCTGTCATGATTTTATGTCTTGCAGTTCATAATAAGGTTAAACAGTATAATTATATCCATGCTAAAGAATTATAGAAAACCTGTTCCTCTGCTTTTGTTCTGTAGTGGATGATTTTCCTGACTGAAACTAGTTAGTTGCTTCCCCAGAACCTGAAAGTCTGAACAGCTGGCTTTGGATCATACTCTGAGTTCTGGGATTTCTGAGTACCATCCAATTCAAATGGTCTTTTATTGTATGGAAATACAAGAAAATTCATTTAAATTTGTCTTTAGTTTTAATCGTATTTTATGAAATTGGAACATTTGCAGTTTGAACCTCAGCTCTAGTTAAATTAACTTCTGTCTGTAATGCTGTGATCTCTTTGCATAATATGATGGATTGAGCAGGACTCCAGTTTAACAGCAGCAAACTAGACTCTTCTTTATAAAATTTGCTTGCTCACTGACCTCTTTTTTTTTTTTCCAAAGACCAATTTTCACAAATGTATTTCCAAGGAAGTACACTTGAGAATTTTCACATTTTGGGGGGGAAAAAAAAGTGGGATAATTATTCTAAAATACATTTGTATCTCTTGGTCACTACTTAGTCTTAGCAATGTGAGTTTTGTTAGGTGGTGGTTATTGGTTCTAGAAGTTAGACTCTGTGTTTTGGTTCCTTTTTTGTGTGGCAAAAATTCATGCAATTGAATTTATACAAACATGTGCATTTGTTACTGAGAGCTATTTTCTTCCACCATTTTGTCCTCATTAAAATTTAGTTAGGCTGAGTTATCTGAATGTTGACAGAAAAGAGGATAAAAGGTCAGAAATGTGTAGCACAAATAATACATTAATTTGCAGTAATTCTCTAGCTGGCATTTCTCTGTTACTACATATTCTAGAAGATTTGAAAGAAATCGTAATATACGCAGATTTCTGCAGATTGTTTTTTTTGTGATTATGGGACAAAGCCTTAGCTGAGGGATACTGGCAGAAGCTAAAGGATTCCCATGTGAACAGAGTATTCTGATCCAAAGGAAAGTAGATTTTTGTTGGCTCTAAGAGTTCGTTTCAATCCACATAGATTCAATTTTCTTAAGAGCAAAATATAAGCTGTCTTTTGCCAGCACTTTCAGTAAGATTGACACCTGGCCTCCTGTACTGTTGTACAGGACAACTCTTATTAATTCCTCTTCCTGCTGGGAGTGTGGGAGTGGGAGATGTTTAAGCCAACCCTTGGGTTGTTGTTTAAAGGCATGGAGCAGGGTCCCTAAATAAGAGCTAATCCTGTACAGAATGTTTGCATATGGCTATTGATACAAATAAATAAGAGAGGAAGCAACTAAGGATCATTTGGTGATACAAACTCCAAAATAAACATTTGATTTGTGTTGTATTATACCTATGTTGTGGAGTGAAAATCCTGCTGCAGATAACACTTCAGAATTACTCAAGAGTGCAACTGAAAAAAAAGCATCTGGAGATTATTGCATGATCTACTATAGCAAGTCTCTCACTTGTCTGTCCAGGAAAGAAGGTGACATGAGGACAGGATGGTGCACAAAGACCTAGATTCACTTCCAGCTGCAGAGTTCCTGTGTTAGACTGTTCCTGTCTCAGACTAATGCCTGTAGCTTTTGTGCTGTTCTGCAACAGGCAGGAGAAAAAACCAAATGTAAGTTCAAAGAAAAGAAAACATGCACTCAGTATTAGGCCTAATCCAAACCCCTTGTACTTCAAGGACTTTCCTCACTCAGGCAACAGACGACATGACCAAATCCAGCACAGATTTTTTATTGAATGCTGGAAATATGAATTTCTTAGAGTGGGTAGAGACTAAGGCAAAATGCGAAAGCAAACAAGTCAAACATGTTGACAAGACAAAGGCAGTTGGGGGAAATAATCTACTTGTGTAACAGCTAGTGAGTTTCTGATTAACAGAACTTTCTGCATCTAAGTGAAATTTGTATTTCAGGCACATTAATTCAAGTGGCCTTAGACAAGGATAAACATTTCTTATGCTTTCCAGTGATAAATAGATCACATCCAACCCTTCTCCACCTGGAAAAAAATGATCAGGGGAAAAAAAAGTGGCACACAGAGCATTTTTCAGACCTTTTGATTTCAAATCTCGCAGAGCCCTGCAGCTTTACTTCTGCCTCCTGTCACCCCACAAGGTCTTTCCACTCCACCAACCCACATGGCCTCACCCCAGTGCCTTAAGGCTGAACTTGTGCTGCAAGTCAGTGCAGATGTGAAGGTGGTTCCTGTGGTGCCCCTATCCCACCTTAAGCCATATAACATACAGCTAGTCCTGAGGCGGCTTAACTGGCTGTTGTCTGAAAGAGGATCTGTAGCTGGAAAGGTCTTTGGTCAACCTTGTTTCCTTGCTCTTTGGGAAGCAAGAAGACTTTGGGGCCTTCTTTTCCAGCACTCAACTTTATAATTTCTCTGCTGGAGTGACAAATCTGGCATCTGAGGATCTTGCCAGCCTCATATCTCTTCCCCCAAACACTGAGATCCTGTTATCGCAAATCTGCCTGACACCTCTGGCTTTGCTCGTGTGGAGCAGAACTCTGTGCCAGGAGCTCACTGGAGCTCAGGACTTGACCTTCAGGTCCCTGGGGTTTAGCAGAGATGTCACTCATGAATAGCAGTATAGCTCCAACACAGTAATTTGTATGTAGGGGGGCAGATTCGCTGTGCTCCGTGGAAAAGAGACTTCTAGCTGCTCATGCTCAGGGCATTGCAGCAGGGTTACTGAAGTCTTTGGTAGCAATAGCAGCTCAAGGCAATATGGATCCTCTTGTGGGCACCTCAGTAGTGATGGCACATGAGGGCTCACTGAACTGAATCCTGCTGAGAAGAGATCAGAATAGGGTCTATGGGGTGGTTTTGGGGGTTTGGTCACATCATATTGCTGACTTGGTTGGCAGGGAGTCAGGAGCTTGGATAAGTAGGGAGTGGAAAAGCAGTAAGTCAGGGTGCCATGGAATCCTCTGACTGTGGATTGTGAATTTATACTTTGTGGATTGCTGTTTTGGAAACTTTTGTTACATTTGCTCCTTGGTGAAAATTTTCAGGGGAACTTTCCTTCAAGTTGTATCCTTGCAAACTACACATATGTGATAAGTGTATTCAGTGTTCTGGTAGCTGATGGGAACCAGAGACATTTCCTGGATTCCTTTCTTAAGAAAAGGAAAAAAAAAAATCTTTCTTCCTACTGGGTAGGCAGCATTTTATGAAGAAAATTTAAGAAATTAATTAACTATAATAAAATTTCACCTCTTTAACCTTAGCTCTTGAGCAAACCTGAGCTAAATAAACATCTGACCATTCAATCTCTCCCACTTAAGGTTAACTTGAATTTATTATTCAGACTACTGCCCCTGTGTATTAGGCAAAACATAAATTATGCATACTAATTACCTTGGATGGGGCATGACTTTAATGAATTCTTTTAATTAAACTGCAACACAGTGGTTTTGTAGAGGATGGTCTATATTTCATCCTTAAACTATGTAACCTTCATCTTTGTCTGGAGAGATCACACATTTGAGTTGGTTTAATTCACTTAAGTAGTAAATACAAAGAGCAACCTACCCTCGCTATCACTGGGAAAATTGAAAAATGTTCATGTTCTGTTGCAGTGCTAAGAAATGAGATTCTTCACTGAAAAGCTGTGATTCTGTCAGGAAGGCAAGGGCCAACACGCAGGGAAAGGATAGGCATTCTTGAAGGAATGGAGCTAAAGAGTGGTGTAATATTGGTAATTTCCAAAACAAACACAAGTAAATCATTTCCCAAGACTTCTCATTTACTTGGTGTTTTATATTAGTGGTAAACCAGCCGAATTTTCTGAGTCCCCAGTATGTTCTTTCTAAGTGGCTTTGGCTTCTCAAAAATGATCAGGGCACAACAATTCAGTTACACTGTTCCCTGCAAAGGATTTGTCCACAGTGGCAGCACCAGTAGCTTACACTAGCAGGAATAGCAGCAGAGACTAAATGCTTCATTGGAGTCTGATTCTTGAAAGCAAAGCATGTATGTGCCCTTTCTCTTTTGCCTTTTGCTGGAGTTTGCTATTTTGTTCTTGTTTACCTGTTCTTGGCAGTTTTGAGGCCTCTGTGGCTTCCCAGAATCCAAATAAAGAAACTGTTCATTGAATGTGCTTCAACTGCCAGAAAAGTAACTGCTGGGTTAAAAAGGAGTGTTGTGGCTGACAAGAGTGTATTTGAGAAGGAAAATAGCAAAGATTGCCCATCTTGACATCTCTCCCATCTATCCAGGTCACCTTCCTTCACAGTCCATATAACAGCAAGGTGTGCTCCTGGCCAGTCATGCTGGCACCTTGCTGTCCTCCTCTTTCCCTGTCGATCTAACATGGTATCCTGCCCCTTTCTTCACAGCTCCCTGTTTGGTTCTTTGCTGCTTGTGCACTGGCCAAAATGCCCATCCACACAAGTAAATGGGAATTTTGTCTTTTAAATTTACTGTTTGTAGACCATTCCATCCCTCTGATGCTCGCCCTTTGGTCCCACCCTTATGATTTCTTTGGTGTTGTTTCATTGTTGTTGCTTTGTTTGAAAGGAATAGCTGCCCCATACAGCTGTTAGTGTGGTTATGTCCTACCACAGAAACCACTTTCAGTGATACAGGAAAAGGCTTGGTGAAGGCCCTTCAAACCCAAACCATTCTGTAATTCCATGGCAATAGGAATGATTAATTCAGTGCATCCAAACTATTTTACTTGTTTGCACACTGTTTAATCTAAGGTATGTAATGAAGAGAAATGAACAACGTATTGTATATGTGGCATCAATCTAACTTTTAAAATTTATTTAAATATTTGGTGCTTGACTCTGTTCTTAGGTTTTTTTCTGAGGTCTTCTGTGGCAACACCTGAATTTCACATTTTATAATAGAAAGCAAAGTCTTCAGTTACAATGAAAATGAGTTGAAAGGCTTGTGCTCATAGTATGTGACCACTTTATCCCCTGTAGAAAGAGCCAGATTTTAGGAAGTTGAAAACTTGCTGGCATGCAAATGTTGCATCTCTCTCTATCTCCTGTTTGGGGAATGAATTTTAATATGCACTTTGGAACAGATTTAATCTCATCTGCAGTTCCTTGGGTGAATCTGCAGTTTAGGCTTTGCTCCTCATTGCAGCGATTCCTGTGTGATTTCAGTCATTCCTCGATGCCATTGTTTGCCATGGGCTTGTCTTCCTCTCGGTGCCTGCAGGCTGTGCTCTTATCTAGCATATGTTTTGACAAGCCATCTGGTTTCAGTAGGTTTCCCAAGTGCCTGCCTTCTCACAGCCTGTCTTTTTGGCAGCCACCAGTGCCTACAAACCCTCTGCCTGTCTTTCTCCATGCATCAGAGATTCTTGTTTTAGCATAGAAGTGTTAACATTTGGGATAAATAAAGAAGCAGCTTATAGAACCAGTGGGGCTTTATTGGTGTAGGGAAAGGGACTGAAATCAGAGGACTCAGCCAAACTCCCTTAAATGCCCCTGTCTGACACACAGGGGTGAAGAAATGGGTTTAGCTGCCTTCTGGCTGGGCACAGTGCCACACCAGAAGGGTCTCAGCACCAACAACCAAGAACCTATGCACAGCATGTATATCAAAGGTATTTGAAGACAACATTGCTCCAAGGGGTGAATTCAACAGCTGTGTATCTTACACTTGCACATCTAATCATCAGAGAACTTGCTCACCACTCCTGCAGCTTTTTAAAGCCACACAAAAGAACAGAATTAGCAGAATTGAGAAAAGAGCAACCCAAGTGTTTACCTTCCCTCTAATTGTCGTGGGGAATCAGCTGAAAGGTTGTACTGCTAGGTGACAAAAATCCAAACAGCAAATCCAAAGATTAGGATCTATAAGCAGAAATAAAGAGGCATTGTTATATATACACGGTTCTTTTGAGGTAATAAAAGATTTATTTCAGTCATTATTGCATCTCTACAGCAGTTTGTATGGGGAAATAGTACTGGGGGGTATTCCTCTGCTTTCTCTATTGCAACATGGCAAAATGACATTGGTTAGTGGTGTTTATGTGAATTGAAAGCATAGAAATGCTACTCACATCTGCCTGCTGTGACATATCCTAAAACAGTGCTGCAGTTTGGATCATCCCACATGCTGAATATATGCTTGGGCATATCCTCTGGATGAAAGAGATTTTGCATTCTTCTTCTTCAATTTTTGAAACTTCTAACCCTCTTCTGATCATAAGTTAGTTGGGCTATTCTTTGACTTGTACTGATATAGTAAGAAGATTCATGTAAAGATTCATGTGAAGTTGTAGTATCAAACAGTTTCTGCTTTGCCTGTAGTGAGAAATAAAACTAAATCTTAAAACACCTTCTCCCCACCCTTCCCTTCTTGCCAGAGGGGGAACTTCACTCCTGGTCTCACTAAGGATACTGAATATCTACAGCTAGATTATTTACAAGGAAGTCTACTTGAGATTAATTTGGGGTAAACAGAAGCAGGAGACGATAATAACCCCATCAATCACTTGCTGTTTCACAACCAGTTTCAAGCAATACCATTAGATTCTTTTTTAAGACATAGAACAAGTTTTCCAGAGCTCCTGGCTGCCAGACTAAGTAACCCCCACCAAGGCAAGTGCATCCCTTCTTGACTGATCACTTCTATTGAAGAGCATCAGAAACAAATAGGAGAGCTGTGAATTAGTTTGGAAGGACTGGCTTTTAAATGTTCCATTTCAGTGATTATTGTTTGCTCACTGCAACCAAAAATAAGTTTCTGGAAATGAAAACCCTTTGGTATTTTATTGCAGCCTAAAGAAAATGAAGATTTAAGGAAAATGCATGCTTGGCAGACAGAAGTGTGTGTGCAATGGGTGATGTGAGCAGGACCTGGAATACTCTGACGTTGTATGCTTTGTTTAGGTTATACCAGCATGCCAAATCTGTCTGTAGCTTTTCCAGCTGAAGGCAACACATAAAGCAAGTTTCATTTTAAAAAGTAAAGTGAAGATCCTGTGAATTATTTGCTGTGTTTAAATGCCTGTAGCAACACAGAATTTAATTTCAACAGGAATCTGCAAAAGCATAGGGGTAATTTCATTTTGTAACACTTGAAGGTGCAGGGAGTAAGTGCATAATGTTGGCTATTATTTTATTCAGGTTCTAAGTACCATACTAATTAATTTGCAAAACAAAGCAGTAAATAGAAACTAGATTTTCTTTTGCTCCAAATACATAACCAGGAAAATTCTGAATTACATTGGAATAGGTTAGTATTCATACAGTTCCTTGAAACTCTTCCTTGTCTCCTCAAATTTCCATTCTTCTGTAGGTATATGGCCACTCCAAGTCAGGTGTCACAATAAAGCCTGGCTTGTGGATGTGAAGTGACAATCACCTTAACTGTATACTTGTACCTAGGGGAACTACTCATGGAGTTTTACTGATTTCTTTCAGGCCTGCCCCACTGCAGGTAAAAGATTCTTTATGGCAGGGGGGATAAAAACCAATGTGTGTGTGGCAGCAGTTTCCCACCTAACTCTCTAATTTAGTCTGGCTGATCTTCCTGAATCATACATTTCTTGTGGTGACTGAAGAAAAACCTGCAATGCCCTTAAAATCCAACTTTATTAATTTTCAGAAGGTAGAAAGTATGTGGTATGTGAAGCTGTAGTGACATGATGGCAGTTCAAATGCTTTCACAAGCTCAGGCTGCAAAAGCCACTTTCTCACTGCTGCAGATGCTGAATTTGGTGCCAAGACTGAAGTGCTTCCCAACAGTTGTGTGTTCTTGTGTACTGAGCTCCCTGGTTTGGGGCTGTGAGCCTTTAAAGGATAATGTGTAATCCTGCTGGAGATTTCAATAGGACCAGCCAGGTGCTTAGAGTGAGACAAGAAATTCGGTGTTTCACCAAACTAAGGAGCAAAATTTTTGAATAATGGTGCTGCAGCCAAGATGTGACTTACACACAGAGGTGCAGGCCTGGTGATGTGTTTCAGCAGACCCACTGATGTACTTGGGAAAAACAGGGAAGTTTGAAGGTTATTAAGGGTCTATAGTTTTCATTTAATTAGTCATAGAGAGGTAGATCAATTACTCTTTATTATTTTTGTTGTTTGTCAAAGTTTTTTCCACACTGGAGCATGAAAATTTAGCTTGCAGTGGACTTTGTTATTGTATTCTCTTTAAATCTCTATTCTTAGTTGAAGTAAATAAACCAACAAGGTAAAGAGAGCTGATAGCTACTCCATCTGTATTATGGCACACAATGATGGCTGGAAGTTAAAGGTTTGATATATAGATCTATTTTTTTATTGCCAGCCCCTGCCCCTGAAGAAAGTATTAAAATTTCCAGATGAGTAACCAAACAATAAATAGATGAGACAGTTGCTGTGAATATCTGATTTTTTGCATAATAATGAGATATTGCTGGATAGTATGCTTTGCAGTCCACAGTTTGTCTACATTATCATTTTGATTGGACAAATGCATAAGAAAGATATACAAGTAAAGCCATGCCAGGTCTTCTATTTTAAATTGATTCCATGTGAGAGTTCAGTTAAATTTCTAGGACATCTTAAAAACAAAACAAATTCTAGGAATATCCCTGCACACATACACACAGACACATTCATTTGCACACATCCTCACATACAAAACATACAGCCAGTGTCTGGCCTTACAACTTCTTATGTGCAGCAGAAACATTGTGTGCAAACTGCCAATTCTTTCTCAGGCCAGTTAGGTTAGAATTAAGGGCATTTTCAGTGAGCATCTTCTCTCCTGCCTTGCAAAAGGCTCATGGAAACACATATAAGGGGGTCTTTCAGCCCACTGCAGTACCTTGTTCCATCCCAGAACAGACCAAAGCAAAGGAGGCTTTGGGCTCATTCCCAGATGGTGGATAGACAACACAGCTACTGTACTGCAGCTCTGCTAGGACATGTATGATTCAGCTTACAGAAGGACATTTCTGATTTCTTGATGTCCCCCCATACCAGATTTATGTAGCAGTAGTTTCTGACCCTGTTTCTTCACCAGAGCATACTCACTGTATTGAGAAATAATGCAGGATTTTCCATGAGTTGTAAGTGTCTCTCAGCATTTCTGTCATGATGGATATCCCAAGAAGAACTTCCATGATACACAGCTATCAATGTTGTACCCAGAAGCCATTCAACCACAAAAAAGAAGTGGAACCAGGTTTTGGCCTAGTTACTCATTTCTGCTGGTGAAATGTCCCGCACTGTGAGTGACACCTGGCACATGTCCTGCTTCACTTTCTCATCATCCCTCATACTGTAACCAACAGGAATTTTGTGGCTTCCTTTTCCTCAGTCATGCAGGTCCAACCCATATCTCCAAAACACAGAGTCAAATTCAGCCCTTAAAGCACAGCCTATTTTCATCTACACCATGACATTCCCTGTCCTGGAAAAATTCCAGCTTACTGCATTTGACCTCAGAAACAAGATGCATCGTGCTCCTACTATGCTGTTGGAATTATGCAACTGACCAATTAATTATATTTTAAAGATTATAATATGGTTAATGGGCAGCAAACTTGGTGAAGTCATCAGACTAAGTGTACTGCAGGTGCAACATCTTTTTTCACTGGAATTTGATTCATTCACAGAATTATTTATCTATTCAAAGCAACTGTCGTGCTTTCTTTGTCCATAGATAATTAAATAAGCTTTCTAATTTATTCATGTATTCTAATTTACATAGGGTACCGACCCAAAAAGCCTTTTCTGCCTACCCAGAGAGAAGACATAAAATACATAGATAAATCTAAGTGGCAGCCAGGGCACAAAAAGAGCAATTCTGGCTGGTGAGGGCACTGTTGCTGTAGCTCGGAGCCTGGCCCTGGCTGGCTCAGCAGTGGGAGTCAGGGCTAGAGTGCTGCCAGGGAGCTTTCTGTCTTCTTTTCTGAGGTCACAAGAAAGTGCAGGTCTGAGATATTGAACTGTCCCGTGCAGAGCTTTCATACTGTGTTTACTTGCACCTCCTTTAACTGAGCTTTCTAGGGTACAGGCAGGTACTCTGAAAGTAGAGAAAGTTTCTCGAATTCTATTTCACTTCTTCCAGGTGCTGGTCTTTCTACAGGCCCTCTGTGATAAGAGAATTCCATCCAAAGCTCATCAGCTCTGTGCTGTGTTCTGAACCTGAGGCTTCCTGCAGCTGAGGTTCACATTTCCCAGAGGCTCCTTATGTTCAAAGTTTTAGATACTTCTGTGATTCTTCCTACCATAGGATTCAAATCCTTCACAAACATTTGTGCACACAATTGCACAATATTATTGTGAGTTTGGCAAATGGCACTGGACTCTTTATGGAGAAGAGGCAAAGTGGCCCAACATACAATATTTGGAGCAAAGAATATATGGGTCATGTCTCAGAAACATGACCAGCTACAAAGATACTTGGATACTGGAGGGTGTTGTAAAAACCCTTTGCAAGTTTAGAGAAGAGAATATACAAGTACTTTCAAGGCAGTCTAGGCCTGTTTCAGGCTATCTGTGACAGGAAAATGATTGTATGGACAGGCTGGATCAGTGTGTGAGGTACAGCAAGGCCCAGGGCTGGGTCCTGCCCTTGGCTCACACCAACCCCTGCAGTGCCAGGCTGGGGCAGAGGGGCTGGAAACCTGCAAAAGGCCCTGGGAGTGGTCGTCAACAGGAGCTGAACATGAGCCAGGTGTGCCCAGGTGGCCAAGAAGGCCAATGGCACCTGGCCTGTACCAGCCATGGAGTGTCCAGCAGGGCCCATGCACTGACCACCTCCCTGTGCTGTGCACTGCTGAGGCCACACCTTGAGTGCTGTGTCCAGTTCTGGGCCTCTCATGAAAATAAGGACTCTGAGGTGTTGGAGCATGTCCAGAGAAGGGTGGGACTCCCTAGAGTCCAGGGGAAGGTCTGGATCACAAGTCCTGTGAGGACTAGCTGAGGGAGTTGAGCAGTTCAGCCTGGAGAGAAGGAGGTTCAGGAGGGACCTTATTGTTCCCTATAACTCCCTGACAGGAGGTTGTAGCCAGGTGGGGGTTGGCCTTATCTCCCACGTAACAGGTGACAGGACGAAAGGAAATGGACTCAAGTTGTGCCAGGGGAGATGTAGGTTGGATATTAGGAAAAAATTCTTCATGGAGAGCATTGTCAAGCACTGGAATAGGCTCCTCAGGGGAAGCAGTGGAGTCAAAATTCCTGGAGACATTGAAAGATGTGTAGGCATGGCACTGAGGGACATGGTTTAGAGGTGGGCTTGGCAGTGCTCTGTTAAGACTAGGCTCCATCTTAGGGGTATTTTCCAACCTAAAGGATTCTACAGTGTCCTGAGATTCCATCTGCTCAAATATTTTTTTTCCACTGAAGACCTTATGGGGACTTCAGGAGTCCATGAATGAGTTGGAGTATTAACCTACTTTTCCTAAGCTTTAGGAAGTACATTTCTGTTTTGTTTCTCCTGTCTCTGAACCACAAAAGCAGAGATGTGGTAGCTGTGAGCAGACACCTTTTAGCCAACACAGCTGGGCCTCGGGCTCCCCAGCAGCCAGTCCTGCTCAGGCCCTGGGATCACACGTGCTACAGAACCCAGAACTGTATCCACAGCTGGGGCAATGCTCCACTTGGTAACTTCAGGGATTGTGTGTGTGGGCTGATTTATCATCCTCAAGTGTGTTGTGTAGTAGCTCTTTTTTTTCCCCCAGATAAGGAAATGCAGCTTCAAACATATCTGTCTTATTTATAAGCAGTTTAAACTTTACACTCAAGTTATTTTCTTCTCTTTCCCCAAGCTCATAATTTAAGGGAAAACCATCAAAAATAAGTACATAACATAGCAGAATACAAACCCTTAAAAACTAGCAGAACCTTCAGTCTCTGCTTGTTTTCTTTTATGGTATTTTGTTTTATTAATAAGGCTGCCTCTGTATTCATGACAAAATAAGAAAGCTATTTCCAATGAAACAGACAAGTCTTTGTTAGACATCAAATATAACTAATATTTGATGTCATAAATATTAATGACTTTCATGTCTTCAGATACTTTAGAATCAATTCCAAACATTTTTGTTTTGATTCACTCTTGTTTATTTTTTCACATTGAACTGATAGAAGGCATTTTCCCCTGTTTTTCCATGGAAAATGTATCAACTTTTGCAGCTTCTTTTCTGTTTGAATTAAGGTGTTGTTCAATGTATCTACATGGCTGTATCTGTACAGCCAGGCAGAATTAGCAGTTAGGGTCATGTAACAGCAGTGTAGATATGATGATCCTGGGATTTCCTGGCAAAAGAGAAGGGATTGAAAGAGGCAGGCCTTTACCTGGAAACATTCAAGAGACCACATTTTCTTTGGGCATAGCACACAGCACAACCTGTCCTTTGGCGCCTGTTTCCTTTGCCAATTCTCCACAGGTACTGAACAATAATTAGGATCTCAGCAACAATAAATTAATATTTGTTGTTCCTTAAAAGCAGGAGATTCCTCTTTCTGAGTGGAATAGTTCTGTCTCTAATCACAAATGTACAGACTCAGGTTTAGGCCACAAATTGAAATTTTTCTGTCCTATAAATAAATAATGAATAATGTTACCAGTTCAATGAGTGTTGGTGCAGAGAACAGAGTCTCCCAGAGATGAGTTATCTGAACCTGATGTACCTATAACAATTGGGGGCCAAGTTAAAACATCCATCCACAAGTGGAGGAGAGGTGATTCTTTGCCTGTGGAGGGTTGGTCTATACTCAGATCAAAGGGAAAAAAAGATGCAAGCCTGTGATGGGAAATGTAGGAAAACAGTAAGTAAAAAAGAAATCATACCTTTAAAAAAGTCTGAATGCTTTCAGAGCAAGAAGGAAAGAAATCCCGTGTTCTTTCCAAGCTGTGGAACATCATAGCTGTTGTAAATAGGCCAGTCCCAAAGAGAGCACACATGTTCCAAATGGGAGGAGATTATTTGCTGCACCATTTTAGCATTTATCCGTAATTAATGGAAAGTTGACAGGGGTTTTGAGCAAAATAATTCAGTGTTTCATAAGCCCAAGATTTGGCATAAAACGTGTTTTACTTATGCTATGTTTATATGGTGAGAACATAGCCAAGTTGTTAGCATTAATGAAATCCATCCTAATTTCTCTTTGTAAGATGCAATATTAATCTGCTGTTATTGAACAAGGAGTTCAAAGCAGTTAAGACAAAGAGTAGGACAAAGAGAAAATACATCTGAAAATTGCTTCGTTCAGAGCATGAACTAGAGGCTGAACAGAATCATTTCAGTTTGGTGATGAGATTGATGTGTTACTTGGCTTTTTTAGATGGTTTTGGAGGTAGAGAATATTTCCTAGGCAATCCTAGTGACTACATGGGATGTGGCGGTATTAACTAAATTTGAAAGTTTTATCCTGGTTTGCTGAGGAAGTGAGGCTTATGAGACCATATTTTAGTCCTGTTTTCTCCTCTCAACCCCAGCAGTGTTGAATATTTTGGCCAGCTTCAGTCAAAATTGGTAGGAGTGGAACTCCTCTTTCTACTAATTGAGTTTCTTAGTCTTTTAAAGTGACCTCTTAAATGGTTTCTTAAAATGTTGACTAGGTAGAAAAGACAGGTTCAAATCAGTCCCAGGGAGAAAGCCAGTCTGAACTCGAGCACTGTTCATTGTGCATGGCAGTAACAAGCCAGCCAGCAGTGGTGCCTCCTCTGACAGGTCAGCAGGCAGCTCTGTTCCCTCTGCTCTTGTTGGGTAGGTTATCATACAGAAATAAGGGAGGAGGGCTCTTCAGGCAGGTATAGTTTAGGGAACAAAGACCATTATCTGTAGGGTATCAGGTAAATTTATTCCAGTGCTTACACTACAGTGTGCTTTTCAGTACTGCTGTCTGTCAGCCATCCCCACTGAGATCAATGGGAGTTGTACTGTGGACTGAAAGGATAACAGCATAAAGAATGGGAATGTACAATCTGGAAAAGCCTCTGTGTCCAGAGAAAGATCCCCGAGTGCCAGGACTAACAGCTCCTTACAGAATTTCCAGAATGAAATCCTTGTGCTGTTCCCAACAAGGTCATGGGGAGGGCCTGTAAGAACAAATTAAAGTTTTCTTTATGTCTTGGTCTGGATGCTGCCCCTAGTTGAGAAAACACTTAACAGCAATATTTTAGCAGATCTTTTTCAAACTGATGATTTTTCCAGTGATTTTGTGTTACTTACACAATGCCAGTAAGTGAAAGATTAAATGGGAACATCCAAGAATAGTCTGAACCCTTTGGTTTACACAATTGTATATGCTGCTTTGCATTGCTGGCTGCCTTGCAGGAAACAAATAAATAGATGGCACCTTATTGCCCAAAGTTTTGAACTGTCCACAAGGAGTGAGAAATATGGTTTTATTTTGAAAAGAAAACAAAATTTGTGGCATTTTCATGCCCATTTGCTTGAGCCTAATGAGCTTGATGCTTTCTGTGCACATAGTGGGTACTTGCATACACACCTTGGCAGCACAGGAACTTTGTACATGAATTTGTGTTTGACAGTCTTGCTCTGCACAACTGAAATGACAGCAGCTCTGCTGGGCTGAAATAAGGAGCACACAAAGCAGGCTTTGGTAGCTTGCAATAGAGATTGGTGTTTGTTCAGTCCATTTACTCTAGATAAAGCAGTGTATTAGGTGGGTTTGCCTCCATACAGACAATATAAGTCAACCATAATTCCATCAGAGTAAAGAGAAGGTTTAGGCGGAGTGAAAAAAATATTTGTAACAAAGAATTTTTTTTCTTTTCAAATTAACATTTGCCATTTACTAATGCAAAGAGAGAAAGGTTACAGTGCATGGTGTAGCATGCTTGGAAGAGTGGAACATTTTCTAAGTCCCAGTGAGAGGCCATGGTTTGGAGCTTTTGAGAGATAAATCAGCCTCTCTGAAGCCTCATGCTGCTACTGGTACATGAATTACCTGAGCTAACACAAAACAAATGACCAAACCCACTGCCTCAAGGTCTGCAGTGCAAGGGACAGCCTTTCCTCATCTGACACTGTGAAGAAATGGACAGGCATGATTTGCATCCCCCACTCCAGGGAGAAAGGCTTTTACCATTGCTGTTCTGGGATACAAGGAATTCCACCTTATGCCAGGATACTCCAAGGATCCAGGCTTATGTAATGATGCTTGCTGGTTTTCTGCAAGATCAGTTCCCAGCTTTCCTAAGAAGTATTTCCAGAGCTCAAGTGGATGAATACTGACAGCTTCTGCTTTGTATCCTCAAAAGGATGAAGGAGAAGACAATGCTGAAAATAGTACTTAACTCTGTGCTGTTGACCTCCTACCCAACTGTGCCACATCCACATTCACAGAACCATAACCTCCCTGACTTGCATTGAGAACTAAGGAACGCATTGTTACTGACCCAAATTCATCCTATTGAGTTTCTTTGCAGTGGCATTTGACCCCAAAATTGTCCTTTTAAGCAGTATATCTTTACTTGGAAAGAAAAAAATCAGAGTTTGATCGTGGAGAAACAGTTTGGGGTTTGGCTTGTTTTATTTAGTTGTAGGAACTGACAAAGGAGAATGCTCAGGAAAATGGAATAATGTCGAGGGACTTTCGATATTCTGAACAAAAGAAAAAGCAGCACTTAGATATACACAGTCCTCAGTGCAAAGGGAGGGCTAACGAGGGATCGAGAGTGCTAGATGTCTCATGTGCTTTCTTCTTTTCTAATGTTCTGGGTGGCTGTGTGATCTGATGGCTGTCAGACACTCTGTGGTCTGACAAGGCTTTACTTCTCTTTAGAAATGTATTTTGTTTTATAATTTATGCCTGTGACCAGTTAGGAGGAAAATGCTGTTCTCTGAAATACAACTCGGACACATCAATGCAGATAGAGAAAGAGGAGCACTTTGATAGAGTTTGAGTGCTACAGGCAGAACTGGGTTTATTTTCCAATGGAGAGCCTTCATTTGAACATGCAATAGGTGCCCCTGGTGATTCCTGTGCAATGACTTCAAAAGAGCCTGATCTTGAGCTTATGGAAAAATCTCAGAGTAATGCCAAGCTGATAAAAAGACATATCTTTGTATATCTTCTGACAGGGAAAAAAAAAAAAAAAAAAAAAAAAAAAAAGAAATAAACCCCTAACCCAAATTCCTCAAAAGCAAGGCTCTGCAAGATGAGCCTGTGTTTTCAAAAGACTTATCCCAAACCATCTTACATTAAAGGGGTTTATAATATAGAAGTATGTATAGGCAGTAAGATAAATTGTACTATCTAACTATGTACAGACAATGGAATTTACTCTTCATTGCCCTTTCTTTTGTTCACTGAAGGAGTGAGGAAGAGAAGGAGATAATTTCAGAGCAGTCAACCCCTGGCTGATTGCAGCTGGTGGTGTCTGTTCTCCAGATTGTGCTGGGCAGTGCTGGCTGTGTGGGGGCAGAGCAGCAGTTTCACCCCTCTGGTGCTCTTGCTGCTCCTCTCTGGCCCTGCTATCTCCCCTGTGTGGGCAAAACCAGTCCTATGGCTCTGATTTAGCTAAACCCTCTCTGCAATCCTCACAGGAATTCCTCTACCAGCTCTTTTAGTCATGCTTTCAGAAGAAAATGCAGTATTAGACTTTATCAAAGGTTTTACAGTGCCTGATGCTTTGCTTAACAATCCTG
This sequence comes from Dicaeum eximium, assembly GCA_013396995.1. Classification (NCBI taxonomy): domain Eukaryota; kingdom Metazoa; phylum Chordata; class Aves; order Passeriformes; family Dicaeidae; genus Dicaeum; species Dicaeum eximium. The sequence goes on along the minus strand of VWZP01009918.1, from coordinate 1,912,311 downwards.
GAGAACCTGAATGCTGGAGAATTTCCAGTGATTTATTTGTTGTTAGAAAAGGAGGGAGGAAATCCATTTGAGGTATTACTGATGAGAAGTGGATAATGTGGTTTTGATGCAAAAGGATTTGAAAAATTCCTCACCATTGAGAAGGTGGAGTCAAAACATAGAAAATACAATTTCTTAAAACTTTCTAGGGTTTTATCAAAAATATTTAAGACTTTGATTTTATTAATGTGCAGATAGATGAGTCCATGTCTTGAAAAGTACCCTAGCATCCTAGAAATGGATGATGAGCTGTCTTTTCTTCCTCTAAGGGTTAAAAATCAAACAACTCAAACTAACCAACCAACTTAAAAACAAACAAACAAACAAACCAATAACAACAATAACAACGCAAAAACACCCAAACCTTGTTATAGGCAGAGAGGAACATGGTTTGGTCTGGGTTTGGCCCTTCTTTGGCAAGTTCTTTTGGATGTGAGGCAAAAAAAACCCAGCTTCTGGCTTATGGTCTGAAAGCACTGAACTAAGAGATGCAGAAAAAATGACAAAGAATGTGGACATTTTCCAAGGCTTTCAGAGTTGCCCATGACCATGCAGCATTAGGGAACCTGTAAACAGCTGCATGTGACCTTCCCTATCCGCTGAATGGGACCCCAAACTGAGACAAAGATAAATTAGGTAATCAGAAAATCATCTGAATGCTCTGAAAAACCTTGATAGCAAAACTCTTACTCTATTTAATTCACTGAATTTTCTGTGGATTTTCTGTGAATTTTCTGTGGATTTTTATGCAGTTAAATTTTACCCTGAACTTCACCCTTAGTGTGTAAAGCATTTGCATGCCTGAATTGGGTGAGCTGTGCTGGAACTACAGAACTCTGTGCCTGAGAGATGAGAAAATTCAGTAGTGATAGGGCAAGCAAGAAGGGACAAGCCTCCCTTCCTGGGGAATTGTCTGTTGAGGGACTTGTGTGTCTTCCTTTGCCATACACAGTACTTGTCATTTTTAGGGAGAAGCTACTGGTGCCAGTCTTGAAAATCATGAATGGCTGAATATATGGTACTTTAAAAATGCATCCTTTGGCTAGTGAGGAGAGCAGCTCAGGGTGGTCCAGCTTGTCCCCATCCCCGTGTACATTCAGGAGTGTCTGCTTCCCTGAGCCTTTGGATATTCCTGACCCTCCTAGGTCTAGCAAAGATGAGGAAGCTCTAGCTCAATAAGGAAATGAGTATGACTATTAACAACTTTCTGCAGGTGTAGAAATCATTCAAATCTGCTTTCATGTCTGCTAGAATTCATCTCTCTGTTAGAGTTCTCACAGATCCAAACAAAACAGCAATTTGGAGCCAAATTACATGTAACAGGGATCAGCTCCCTCTTGATCCTCTTCCCTGCTCTCCAGAGAACCTCCTTAACCTGAAAATTATATGAGCTAATTATGAAATTATGTTCAACAAGAGCTCAAGTGCATTCAGCACAAATTGAGAAGAAACACAAACTGTCTGTGGTCTCCTTCAGCAGGTCCGTGCAGGCCTATTCCCATCCTTCTGTGTGTGAGCAGGCTCATTACTGGTGTGAATAGCCCAGCTCTGGGAAAAGCTAAGGAGAGGTAGGAGCACAGGCCATGTTTCTGTGGGTCCAGCACTCCAGTGGGAAAGACCTGGAGGAACTGTTCATGCCCCATTAACCTTCAGGGAGGGATGTCTCCACAAAGCAAAAATGTTTTAAAGACCTGGGATGCAGACAGCACCTTTCAGCTTCTCAGTGTTCTGCTCCCAGAAACACGCATCATTAAGCTGAGGTGAAAATTTGGTAGTCAGAGCCACAGAGAAAATGCCCATGCAGGAGAGAAATACAGGAAGAGGTGGAGAGAATCTGATGGTGATATTGCTCAAGCTGGTAAAAAATTGCACTTCTGTGGTGTGGAAGAGATGAGCTTGCAACCGTGTGAAGAAATGGTTGCCATCTGTGGCTAGCAGTGGAGAATTGTCTTCCCTGATCTGAACTGCATACCTTGTCCACCTTAATATTCTGCAGCAGTTTCCTGTCTGACCTAAACTTTAAAGCAGCTCTTTTTGGCCAGAGCTGGATGACTTTGTGTGCTTTCGTGTTGAGGTATTCCAGAAGACAGGCTCTGGTAACTTTTTGCTTGTTTCATTTGAGTTTGTATTTGTGTTTAATTTGTAATGCAGTGGCACTGCTGATAATAGGAATAAATGTACCCCCTAATTAGTAGCTTATACTGTTAAAATATGGAACTAATATGTGGGCCTGCTCAGGAGAACAGCCTTGGGAGCAAGAGTTCCCAGATCCTCTGGCAAGAAGCAGTTGTACTAGAGGTTTTTAAAATCTGAGAATGCACCTAAAGCTGTGAAGGCCGTGGCTGGTGAGCCCACCTAGGAGTAGAAGCAGGTCTGGGTTGTAGACTCAATCCCTCCTTATTTATTGTCTATCTAGTAGTCATTAAAGCAAGCAAGGAGGATGGAAGCTGCAAACCTCAAAGTGCCTTGATGTCATCCCTGGGAAAAATGTCTACAGGTTAGTGCTTGCAAACAAGCCCAACACATGCAGGTGGTCTGTGCTGTCTGTGGTAACTGGGGGCAGTGGAAATGCTGAGCATTTTCCTGTGGTATAAGATTAGTCTTGGCTGTAATATCTCTCTAAGGAGCTGCTCTAATTAATGCAAAATACTCTACTTACTACTTAATTAATACTGAGGCCCTACGAAATAGTGCAAAATCAAGAGCCTTTATTGAGTAGTGCCTGCAGTTGTGGTGTGAGTTAGCCTATTGGACATGTTGGTGTGGCCATGTTAGGGACATGTAAAGGAGGAGGTGGCGAGGCCCTCCCTTGGATGCCAAGGTGCTCTGCCCTGCTCTGACTGCCTCGGTGCTGAGGGCCCCAGCAGAGGAAGGATGGCAGATAAGGCAGATAAGATACCTTCACATGTAAAAGCTGCAGGAGGAAGGGCAGGGTCACCTAGACCCGATAGAGCAGTTGGCACCCTCTGGTCCAGCCCTGTGAAAAGAGTGGCCGGGTCTCTGGGGTCCATTGCGTGCTCCCGGTGACACAGACGAACACGGCTGTGCTGCCATGCGCTGGGATGTGCGGCACGGGCACAGTGCCCGGCCTCGCCTGAGGGCATAGCCAGGGCAGGGCCAGCACAGGATAAAGGGGAGGATGTCCCCGCACTCCCCCGGCCGCAGCCTGGCCCCGCACAGTGCGACAGCCCCGTTGTGTCCTGCGTGTGGCACTCCCGGTGTGTCCTGAGTGTGGCACTCCCGGTGTGTCCTGAGTGTGGCACTCCCAGTGTGGGGGGTGTCCTGAGTGTGGCACTCCCGCTGTGTCCCGAGTGTGGCACTCCCGGTGTGCGCGGTGCCCTGAGCCCGCAGCCCCGGAGAGCAGCCAGGCAGGAACGCTCTGCCCAGGCGTTTCGAGAAGGGACTGAAGGGGCTCCGATCCTTGGGGCAAAGGGCGGCTCTTCCTGCTTTTTCCCCTTTGCAAATATAAACGTCACCTTCCAAACTGTACTGTGACTCCGCTGGAAAAATCTGGAACTTTTTTTTTTCTGGTTGTTGTTGTTGTATTATATTTTTTTTCCAAGCAAGGGTGCCAGTGCAACTCACCCTGTAGCGCAGAGGGACCCAGAAAGAGAGAAGAAGATAAAATGAATTTAAATTCCAAAGGGGTTTCAGTGCTGGTTTCCTAGTCCCCGAGTCAGCAATGTGTTTGTGAAAATTCAGCCTTTTTGTCTCTCAGAAAAAAGGGCTAAATCTACATCGGTGGCCCAGTCTAGGTTTGCTATTCTTTGCATTTTCTATTCAAGTGAATGAGAGTGAATGAAGTGGCCTGGGACCCTTTATTTGATCTACTCAATTGCATAAAGTGACAGAATTCTAATATATTTGTTTAATGCTCTTCAATGGGGCTTTCACTTTCTAGCTTGCAAATGAAGCCTCGATCTGCAAAGTTTTGTCCTTTTTTTCTTTCTACCTTTTTTTATTTCCTGGCAGAGAGACCATATTTCATAACTTGGGCTACGGTTTGAAGTGATTTCAAGAGGAGTTTTAGACTCGAAAAGTGGGAAATAAAGAAACAGATGTGAAGTTATTGTAAATTCTTATAGTGGGCTCTGGGGCTATTGTAAACCCACTGCAGGCGGTCCAAAGCCTCTCTTTTTCATGCTGTAATTGAAACATATTAATTAGATAATTTGTTGTTAGTTTAAAAGAAACAAATACAGCCCCTCCAAGGCTTCACAGCCTCGGTTTCTTTTTGTTAACAAAAACAAAACAAAAAAAAATACAACCAACCCACAAAGTGACATTTATATTAAGATTCCGAGATAATTCGGCACTGGAGTTGATGAAGCTGCTAAGTTTTTTCTGCCTTTCCCAAGAACCACTTTTGAAAAAAAAGTCTGGCTCATAAAACTCCCTCTCAGGGGTCGCCGGGGAGTTCTTTTCTCCCTACCTGGCACAGACCGCCCTTCCCTGCAAGGCGCGGTTCGAGAGAAAATAAATATTCTGAGTGAGAAGGAGCTGGCTGTCTTCAATAGAGGATTCAATCCTGTGGGGTGGTGTCTTGTCACATGTCGAGGAGAGAGAAAACAAAATAAAACAAAACAAGACCACAAAAAAAAAAAAAAAAAAAAAAAAAAAAAAAAAAAAAAAAAAAAAAAAAAAAAAAAAAAAAAAAAAAACAAAACAAAAAAAAATACAGCGACGCGGCCGAGAAGGGATTCACATACCCTGCGCTGACATGGAGCGAACCCCGAGCCGCCAAGCCCGGCCGGGGTCTCGGGCTCACCTTGCACAGCCGGGCTCCAACCCATCCTTCGGAAGAAAAGAGCTCTTGCCTGAAATGAACGGTGGCTTTGCATTAAGTACGCCTAGCTTATAATGTCTTGCTGGCAAATAAAATAATAATAAAAAAAAGGATCCCCCCGACCCCCCACGAAATGTCTGAACACCACGAAGGGCTCGGCCGCGGCTGATTCCCTCTCCTCCCCCCCCGCCCCTTCTCTCCGCGCTGTTGTCTGTTGCTGCTCTATTTCAGATCTGTGTTTATTGACATTGGACTTGAGCCATTAGGGAGATTTAACAAGTCAAAGCAGTAAATTCAAGCGACGCGCTGAGCCGCGTATTTGTTTGAAATCGGCATCACAACATTTGGGGAAGCGGGCGGAGATGTGCGCGGGAGCGCGGCGGCTCCGCGGGCTGCGCGCGGAGGGAAAGGGAGCGGTGGCCAGGGGGGTCCCCGGGCCGGGCCAGTCTCGGTAAATCGCACAGATAAAGAGCAAAATGGCACTTTAAATGTACGGTGGAGAGTCACACACTCGCATTGTGCAGCGAGAAACCTATTGCACCTTTTGAAAGTATTTTGCTTTGGGGTATCATCTTTTCAGATCTTTATCTCCGCCGGTACTATATAGTTTTTAAAAAAAATACTCTGGAAGTGCAGCTTCATCTTGTTAATTGGGCTCGGATTTCATCTTTGAGGATTTGTTCTGACTGCTAGATCTTTAAAGAAGAAAAGGAAGGAGAAAAAGCTTCCTCGTTGTCTAAAAATGTAGGTCATCGCTTGTTTAGGAAAAGTTTGTCGAGTTATGTGTCCATTGATCTGGTGATAAGTTTTGAATGCTTTCTTTAACTGATCGTGTTGATATAATCGTGGGTTGGACTTGATGAATGAGTTCAGTTGTCCCCCATCTGACAAGCTTTAGCAGCTTCATGCATTTTAATCAGCCCAATGATTCATGTATTTTCCACCTTTTTTCTGTGTGTGGGATCCGTTCTTTAAAAAAAAAAAATGGTCACAACTGGATTAATTGCCCTCTACATTAATCTTAAAACTTTTGCAAGGATCTTGCGGTGTGTAGTAAGGAAATGGGGATGTCACTTACCGTGTTCATGGTCCAGAAATTCAGAGAGATCAGTCGGAGACAAAACCCCTGTAACATCATCGCCGTAGAATTCGTGAATCCTGCCGCTTCATTAGAATACAATGTCGTTTTCTTGCTAGTTAGCACTTCAGTATGTGGTTGTCTTGTAACTGTGCTCGCAGAATGCCTCATCTCCAAGGCATTTATTTACTCATTTCACTAGATGGCTTCTCTAATTTTCAGCAGTTGCAGAATCCTTGGAAAATCCCTAGCAGATTTGGAGAATCCTACTAGAAAGTGCCCAGAATCCAGTTTTCATTGTAACTATTTCGCCCTTACTTTTTAAAAGGGACTGTATGTTGAATTACAGAAAAACATGTACAATTGTGTTATACTTTGCAAACTACCGGTTTGGGAAAGCGTTGATCAATAAGGATGCAGAAATTCTAGCAGTGGTTGGACTAACTTGTGCTTGAGGAGGTTTAAACGCCAGGTAAAATGCTACAATAGCTCACTTTTACTCAAAAAAAGATTTTGCGATGCCACTTGTGAGAAAAACACCACTGAAAAACATTCAGTGTTCTCAATCCCACAAAAGTAACTAATTCTTTAAAGATTTTTTTTTATCTTTGCTCTGTATTGCAGAAACTTAATTTTTATACTTTTTAGAGAAAATGCAACTGGGAATAAGTAGGTGAGAAGTATACATACACACAGGCATGAGTGGAACCCGTGTTTATATTCGGTATAAGTGTATAGGGCACAAATGCAGATGGGTGTGTATGCATAGATGTACAGATATATAGATATAAACCCCACAGAACATGTTCTCCCTTTGCTAAACCGGCAATAACGGCAATTCTATCTAAGAAGTTGTGCTATATTAATAACTATATATATACTAACCTTGCGTGAAAAGGCTGTTTAGATTATCTAAATATTGGAATAACATCATTCCTTCATCATGAACCAGTGTTTTTACTTTTCTCGTGTAAACTCTTTAAAAAGACAAATAAGAAACTAAATCTGCATTTACATATTTTAATGAGAAAATATTATTTGGACGACTAGGTTCATAATTTAACATAGACACTTTTTAACCTTTGTCTTAAAACACACATGCTGGGAACAAGAACACCAATATTTAAAATGCCATGCTTATTCTGTACAAGAAAAAAAAAAGTTTAAAAGAAATGTCCTTACAGTTTCAATAGACACTAATGCTGTTTAGAGGGGGTGTTCTTTTTTTTTTCTCTTAACTTAAGCAGTTCACAACAGAACAACAGTTCAGTTTCCAGCAAACTACCTAAAACTAGAAAGGAGTATATCAAACAAAAGTGCATTTTACACATTTTATAATCATTCATATGCACAAACATTTACAGTTTCCCTAGCCCCCTCTCTCTTGTCTGCAAAGCTCCAGCAGAAATCAGGATGACCTCCAGAGTTTGTACCTGCTATTGTATTACTTTTCCACATTTTATCGGTGACTTCAACAGCTTTTCTTTAAGCTGTGTCGGGTCGTGCGCTTAGTAACAGCTTTATTTTTATTATAATTATGGTCGTTGTTTGTTTTTAAGCTATGAAGTAAATAGCTACAAAATTTAAAAAATAACAACAACCAAAAAAACCAACAACAAAGAAAACCTCAGCTCCCCCAAACCTTCGGGTTAACGAGAAGTTAACAGACAAGTCAACTCCTCCTTCTCTTCCACCTGAAAACTACAGTAAACATCCACGTTACAACAGGTACTGCAAAAGGGACCTCATCTGATTTACAGTACAGATGCGAGTTCAGTATTTACATTAAAACAGGCGCTTTGTAAACATTGTAGGGTTCCGTGGCGCGGCTCCCGCTCCGCGCCGCCCCCGCCGCTCCCTCACCTGCGGCCCGCGGCCCTGCCCCGCCGGAACCGGGCCCTCGGCGGGCAACGGGACACGCACCCACACAAAGGACACCCAGCGCTTCCCGGCGTTTCCAGGATCCAAGCTTTTGCTGCTTGGAGGCTGGAAACGTCGCTGCTCTCATGCAGTGACACGGCAGCCATCCTTGTTTGTGGTACTAAAGATTGGTCCTGTATAAACCCCTGCTTTTCCCCAGACAAAAGAAGGGAAAGGGGCATCGCCGAGCCAGGCTTGCCTGGTCGCCGACAAATCGAAGATGCCTGAAGTACTTTTGGAAAACTAGCGATGCAAGTGGCAGCTCCTATCGGGCGGGAGGGGGCGGGCCGGGCCGGTTCCTTTCGCCTCAGAAGAACGGAAAACAAAGTTCAGAACCAGGGGAGAAACCGAGCCGCGAGGGAGGGCTCGGCTGAAGGGGCGAAGCGGAACGGGAGCTCACGCGAACGGCAAACCTCAGCTTCCCGCGGGGAGTTGTCTCTGCTTTCGAGGAAAAGAGTAGAGACGAGAGGGGAAAGAAGCGAAAGGAGGGAGAGAAGGGGAGGGAGGAGAGCTCCGAGGAAACTTTGGGAGAAAGGGAAAGGCAGCGTCCGTGCAGGCGGCCCGGGTCAGTGCACAGCCACGGAGTGCAGGGCGGGCGCCGGGCTGGTGAGAGTCTCGCTGGGGGTGGCCGGGCTGCTTTGGCTGGTGGCCGTCTGCGAGGACGTGGGGCTGAGGGAGGGCGGCGAGTTCGAGAGGATGGTGGGGATGGGCGCGGGCAGGGCGGGCAGGGCTGGCACCGCGGCAGGGGTAGGCTTGATGGGGACGGGGATGGCCGGCAAAGTCTGCCCCCCATGGCAGAGCGGTTTGATGGGCACGCCGTAGGCGCCGTACTCGCTGCTGGCCATGGAGATGGGGGTGGCGGTGTCGATCATGCCGGAGCTGTACATGTGGGGCCAGCCCGTGCCAATGGAGCTGCCCACCGTAGTCAATTGATTGGGGAGGGGGTAGGCGGCCGGCATGGGCTGCATCGTGGAAAAGGCGAGGCCCCCGGGCATCTTGTACTCTCTGGCGATGATGTTCTCGATGGCGAAGGGGTGCTTGAAGCTGGAGGGCTGGGACACGCCGAGATTGTACGTGGACATCTGGGGCAGGTGGGTGCCGGTGGCCGCGAGGGCGCTGAGCCGCAGCTTGGCTTGCTGCTGCAGGTACTGCGCCGCGTCCGCCGGCTTGCTGGGCGCCAGGTGGTCCGACTTGACCACCTTGAAGCGCTTGCGGCGGCGCAGGAAGCTGCCGTTCTCGAACATGTCCCCGCAGCTGGGGTGCAGCGCCCAGAAGCTGCCCTTGCCCGGCTGGTCGGGGCGGCGCGGGATCTTGATGAAGCAGTCGTTGAAGGAGAGGTTGTGGCGGAGGGAGTTCTGCCAGCGCTGTGTGTTCTCCCGGTAGTAGGGGAAGCGGTCCATGATGAACTTGTAGATCTCGCTCAGGGGCAGCATCTTCTCCGGGGAGCTCTGGATCGCCATGGCGGTCAGCGAGATGTAGGAGTAGGGAGGTTTCTGATCACTGTAAGTGTTTCTGCCCGGGCGAGGCATCTTCGCTAGGCGACCCGCGGAGATCTGCAGAAGGGCAGCGACAAGGGGAGGGGGGCGGGAGGAGGGAGTAGAGGGTTGAGTTCGAGAGGATTTGCACGGACACCCAGTCGGGTCAGCCGGTGGCTCTGGGGCCGGGCGGGAGAAAGAAGGGCACAGGGAAGGGGCACGGTGGATCTCAGCCCTCGAAAGAGGGACGGGCGGGAGGGGGGAGGGGTAGTGGGGCGCGGATGAGGGCAGGAGAAAACAGCCCAGAGCCCTGTGCCGCCGCAGGGGGAAAAGCGATGCGCTTCTCCCAGCTCCGGCCTCCCTCAGCCTGGCCTTCCCGCAGGAGCCCGCGTCCGTGAAGTTACTCTAGTGATAGCTCTGTCTTCTGGTCTCCGCGAGGAGAAGGGGACCCTATCTCCTCCCTTCGACTCCCACCCAGCTCCATGCCAGCCCCTGCATGTGCCCACCTTAAAGTTGCTGGAAGTTGACAGTCCGCATCCGGGACGCAGCTGGGAGTCCGGACACTTTCCCACCCCTCTCCTCCGGCGTGTCTCTCGCTCCTTCCGCGGCCACGCTGCTCCGGTTTAGTCCTGAGGAGGCAGCGAGCTGGCTTGGTTTTGGGAATCCTCTTGTACACCCCTCCCTTCGCCTCCGCGGGCTGAATCAGCTTCTTTTACACCACCGGCAGCTGCACTGTAGCAGAGGCTTGTTTGCTTCTCTGCAGCGGCGATGAGCTAACTAGTTGCCTCCATGTCCTTCCTCTAACCATCTGATAGTTTTATGTGGTGACATGAGCAGAAAAGACCCCTGTAGAGGCGCTTCATTAATGTGCCACTTCTTTGCTATCATATGACAATCGCCTTGGGAGCAGGGGGAGGGGAGCAGGGAGGAGGGGGCTGGAGAGAAAGGCATAATCTGGTTTCATTTACACCTATTTACATGGACACCTTGGGCCAATGGGAATCATTTCCATTTGAAGACAAGGCGAGGGGTGAAAAGGCTCCGCCAGCGGAATTGCAGTGCGATGGTACCCGGTGGCTGGGGGTGGGGGGAAGGTATGCACTAACCTCTATGTGGACTTTGCAGGAAGCTTAGTCTGCAATTCACACTTACAAATGGAGGTACTGAGCAGTGGGATGTTTGACATGGAAATTGCTTGGCTGTGGTATTCTGTTTGTTCTGCATTGTTATCTGATTTGTATTGTTGGCTAACTTAAGGCGAGCCTTTTCCCCTGTAACGAGGGACTTTCTCTCTGCCAAATCCGCTCTCCCCGAGCGAAGGTTCTTTCGAGGAGCGGTAAGATCGGGGCTCCTCGGTAGCCGCCCCGGGAAGTCAGTCCCCCCCCACCCTCGCAGCCCGCCCCAGCCCTTGCAGGACCGCTGCTCTAGTTCCGCGGACCTGTTGGTGTAAAGAGGCGGGAGTTGCTCTCAATACACCCGAGCGAAGGGCTCATGGCCGGACAGACCGTCCCGGTGTGCTCGGTAGCGAGCTGCCTTCACGCCACTGCTCTGCTCGCGGCACCGGGAGTATCCCGCCGGCCTCGAGGCTGGGGGGTCCCGCAGAGCTGCTCTGGGCTATTGGGTCCGTGTCAGCGGTCACTGTGCTAAACACCGTCATCTTGACGCCTTCTGGGAGATTTGGGGATGTGTCTCAGCCTGTTCCCCTGCCTGTGTGCTTCTCGGTGCGCACTTGTGTGTGTGAGAGCAGGACGTGTAACACCCGAGCTGCGGCTCTTTCTGATGCACGGTACTCCCTCCTCCCCGAGAACCAAGGCCCGATCCTGGAACCGCAGCCCAGGCGAGCAATTCCCTGCCAGCCGTGTGTCCTGGGGGGAGGATCAGGCCCGGAAGGTCCCAGGCTTGCCCTGGCACAGGAGGGAAGTTTGCATGATGTGTATTCCCGAGGCTGCGGTGCATCCTGTCACCCTAGAGCCAGAACTGAAAATTGTCTCGGGAGCTGCGAGCCCGGGGAGGAAGCGCCTTTGCGGTGAATACACATCAACTCCATTAACAGTATTTTCGGAGTCGGTCAATAACTCACCAAAACGTAACTTAAACACGATGAATTTAGGAGATTAAACAATTTCATTAATATTGAAATGGCCGCTGAGGCTGAGCGCGCGCGCTTGAAATGCAAGCACACGTTTTTCAATATTAACAGAAGTACTTGAAAAGAAGAATAATGTCACCTTCTTAATTCGGCAAAAATAGCCGGGCTGGGGGAGGGAAAGCAGCGGCGGGCTCTGTGCAGCGCGGCTGCTGAGAGACGGGCTCGGCGAGTGCCTTGGAGTCTCCTCGGAGGGACGGTCCCCATCCAGCAGGGCTCCTTCAAACCTGGCAGGAGCCTCAGAACGCATTTTCACATCGCGACTAGCACCGACCTCGTGTGTGTTAAACCGTGCTCCCTTCGTCCCAGCCCGGCTGCCCTCGGTCCCATCTAATCCCTCTCTCTCGGGGCAGGACGTCGTTTAGAGAATAATAAGTAAATAATTGTGTTTCTAGGAATCCGAGAAGCCAACCGGCCCCGCGCTGCCGAGCTAACGAGCCCTTTTGAGGGGAAAGACCTGACACATGCCACCCTCTGCCCCTTGCAGAGAGGGCCCGGGAGTGTTTGTGCTGTTCAGAGCCTGGGGGTTGCCTTGCTCAGTTAACCGGCTCTGAGATGCCTCATCCAGCCGGGCAGGGCAGGAAGGCAGCCTCCAAAATTATTTTTTTGGGTGGGGGTTGGCTGGGTAAAAGATGATGAGACGATGGATATTTGTTAGAGGGTAGGAAAGACAATACTCTGAAATGAGGAGGGATTCCTCCCAGCATCCCTTAACACCGGACAGAAGGCTTCTGGTTTTGTGTTGAGAGCCCCTAAATATGTGGGTGTAAGGGATACCTCCCTCCCACACACACCACACACGCAGTTCCCCCATCCCCAACTTCTAACACCCTCCAGTGCAGGTTTTGTCTCTTGGCCTAAGTTCACTCCTGGGATGCCTGTCTAAAAGACAGCTCAGAAAATCCACAAACTGACAAATATTTTTCTTCCTCTTTTTGCCAGTACCTTTTCTTTTCGAAGAAAGAATAAATCAAACCAAACCGACCACTGATGCAAAGAGGAACCCGCAAGCTGTAAAGTTACAGAAAAGTCGACTTCTGTTGTCATTTGCTACTCGGAGTGCAAACGAGGTATGGCTGTAAGGCATCTGATGTTTTTTCCTTTTTTTTTTTTTTTTTTTTNTTTTTTTTTTTTTTTTTTTTTTTTTTTTTTTTCCCATTGCAAAGGAATGCGTGATTGGAGGGGTAGGGCAGCCGAAGTCATTCCAGTAATTGATACCCAAAGTTTCATCTCGTGCTAAGCAAGCAGCAGATGATAGTCTTGGGCAATACAGGATTTAAATGTAATTGTAGCATTTCCCTTTTACTTTGAAAGCCAACATTAGGGAGGAGGAGAAGGTGAAGTGAATCCAAATCCATTGTGTGGAAATCCAAAACAAATAGACGTTTTTCTGAAGTCTAATTCAAATAAGGAGCTCAGAGGAAGTGTTGGGAAAACTATAAAATACACATAAGTCAATTATATCAATGTGCAAACCCAATGGAAATCTATTTCATGCAAGAGCCATTCAGGCCTTGCATGGAGCCCATCATGGACCACCTTTCTGCATGGAAGGTTTGCAATAGCCCCCTTTCCCACAAGCAAGACCACACACGTTTACAGATTTGGTAATAATTTATGCTAATTTTCCTCCATAAATCCACAATTCGCCTCAGTGGCAAGCAGGGCTGTTGAGAGAGGAAAAGGAGACAGAAAAGTGACAAATACAATATTGATTTTGAATCCTTGTGGCTGCAAGCAGGTGTGTAGCTTTGCAGAGGGAAGGAGTGGGAGAGGGGCTGTGGGGGGAAGCCAAGAAGTTTTCCAAGGATAAAAAAAATCCACTACGTGTGAGAGAATACTCACAACCTTGTTAATATTTACAAACGAGTTGGGAGAAAAGAGAAAGGAGGGGGGAAGTACCAGCTTCTTAGGGTTTCCTAGGCTGCAAAACACAATGCCAGTCTCTGAGCAAGCTTTCCCCGTTTTGGAAAGTCAACTGCAGGCTCTTGGTTGTGGCTGCGTTTCGGCTAAGCCTTGCTCTCTTTTTTTTTTTTTTTTTTTTTTTTTTTTTTTTTTTTTTTTTTTTTTTTTTTTGTAATGGTTCTGCTTCTTCTGCTGCTCGGGGGCTGAGGAGGAGAAAGAAGCCAAGATACTTGGGGTCTCCTGCTTTTCTGTCTGCTTGAATTCCCGGTGCGGTTGCGGTTTCCCGAAGAGCTCCGGCCGCTCTGGGAACGGCTGGGCTTTGTCCCACTGCACATTCTTCACCAAATCTGCCACTTTGGCGTGAAACTACTTAGCGCCCTTTCAAAAGGATTTTGTTCCTTTCGCAATGAGCACTAAACAAACTCCCCCTGCCTGTCAAGGCCGGACTGAGAACTGTTCCCCAAACCTGTATTCCTGATAGCTTGGGATGTGCGGTGCGCTTAGTGCCCGGGGGCCGGGCCGGGCTGCGCCGCTCGGGCCCGGGGCTCGGCGCTGGGCAGCGCGCTAGGCCGGCCCTGCCCTGCCGCCACCGCCGCTCGTTCCTCGCTGCTGCCACCCTCCTGAGAGCCGCCTGCCCGTGTGCGCTGTCCTCGGCTGCCCCGTCGGGGATTTCAAGCGCCTCCAGCCCGAGCCCGCCCTTGGCCCCGCTGCGGCGCCGCCGGGGCGCAGCCGAGGACGGAGCCCCCCGTGTGTCCCGAACTGATCGCTGCCGGGCTCGGCCCTTTCGCACTGTTCCAGCGCGCAGAGAGCCCGCGCTGGGACCACCCGAATTCCTTAACCCCGGGAGGAGGCTGTTCCCTCTCATGGCTCTCGGCGCTGTTCCGGAGCACCTGGTTCCCGATCGGAGCCGGTTTCCCGGGAGAACTCTTTCCCTCTGCCGCCGGCGGTAAATCCACGCGCCGGTAACCGCAGCACCTCAGCCTCCCCTCCCTCCACCTGCCCAGAACCTCCCTAGGACGGCCCCGAGGAGCGCCAGGGTTACACGGAGCGCGTGAGGCCGGGCTGGGCACGCAGCGCTGCCGCTCCCCGCGCCTCTCGCTGCCAGCACCTGCCCCCGCTGGGCCGCGGGCCCGGCCCCCCTCCGCGGCACCGCGCAGGTGCGCGCCCGGCCCGCGGGCTCAGGCAGCGCATCAGCCGCGACTCCCCAGCGTTTTGTTAAGTACTGCGCTGCTAGCGCGGATTCCAGCTCGAGTCTCGGCGTTGTTACCCTGAGAGCCTGTCTTTGTGATAAACTTCCCTTGCCTTCCCGGAGGTGCTGGAGTATTTATCTACGCGTTTGGGATTTATTGCTTTGTTTATTTATTTATTTGGAGAAGTATCAGGGGAGGCCTCGCAAACTTTTTCTTTTTAATCTTCCCTTTTAAACAAATGTCGCATTTCAAGCTGCCCTCTCTTCTCCTTTTCACATTGTAGGAAATATTGAAAATGCCACCTTAGTATTGAAGGGATTAACTTGCTTTTCTCCCAGCCGCTAACTCTGGTGTAAAGGGAGCAGTAGATCAACTGTATAATGTGTGCACTGTTTGGTCATTTGTACAAGCAGAACAAAGGTTGAGCTAAGCCAAATTGCATTGCACTTGTGAACCGAGTCCCAATTTGAAGTATCTTTTACAGCAGGGGGAATGAGAACAATTTCGTGTATGTCTAAAAGGGAATAACAAAGCCACTTTCTAGAGCATCTCAAAGTGAAGTAGTGAGGCGTGACATTCCCAGGGTGAGGAGGGACAAAGGCAGGGTCAGGGGGATGAAAAAGGGAATCAAACAGCCACTTTCACATGTCTGCCCTCAACTGCTGCACCTCTCCATAATAGGAAACAACTGTTGTAAAAAGGGGGATTGCTCCCATTCATTCAAAATAGCAAATGATAGCTAAACAACATTGTCAAAACTGAATCAACTTCTGTGCAGTACCACCCAGAAAAAGGTATTGTGTTTTGGTTAATAGCTGGGTGGAGCAAACTTGATTTTCCTTTTTCTTTCTTTTCTTTCTTTCTTTTCTTTTTTTTTTTTTTTTCAAGGACTCGTCTTTCCAGATCCATCCGTTTCATAAACTTTATTTTTTATTATGAGCCTTTTTTTTTACAAGACATGCTCATCCCATTTACACTTTCTCCTACAGTCTGCTCTTGTCTTGGAGTTCTGTGCAAAACCAGAAAGCAAAAAATATTAGGCAGAGTCCCGTTCTCGCTGCAGTCAGAATGACGGTTAAAAATCCGTAAGCAATGTAAATCCTTCTTGAATTGCATGTGCGTGTCGCCCGGCAAAACCGCCTTTAAGTTGCTAAGTTATTACTTAGCCAAACATTGTGAAATGGTTTTTATGACAATTGACGATGATTTAAAATTGCATATCCACAAGAATAATAGCGCGCAAGTTACGGTTGTTTCCCCTCTTTATAAGCAAAGGTAATAACCGCTTGCGGAATTCAGGCTCGGGAAAACTTTTTCCTGCATTGTGTGAAGTCTTTAACGAGCCGGGCTTTAATTAGGGTCAGAACTTTGAATGCTTGTGTTTCTCTCTGTGTTGGCGGGGGGCATGTTTGCAAACAGCTCCGTAAGCGCCGTGGGGGTGTGCGCGGTGACTGTGTGGGCAGAGCCGGGGCTCTGCGCTTTCCCTTCCTGCCGCAGCGCCCCCTCCCCGCGCCGCCCCCGCCCGG